>CM028363.1:60843006-61215198 GCA_016624345.1 Platycodon grandiflorus
GTATTTTGCACTGCACTGTTACGTGTTTTTTAAGGGCATAGATGATATTTCGCAACAAAAGTGTTCTTTAGCGATTAAAAACAATTTTAGTGGACTTTAACGAATGAAAATTGTCTAAAAGGGACTGTGCCCGAATTTTGCCCCATTTTTTCTGCCCCAATGGCCCTAATGGGCAGTCATACCTGGTAACCCAACCGAGTCAAGTAACAATTCAAAACTTCCCGTATTTTGGGTTGATATAGGATCTCAGTTCTTCACAATTCACAAATCTGGACAATGATCGAACATAAACCTAATAGGAACTGAGGCATTGCTCCTGCTTTTACATGGTCCTGCTCATTTTAATTTTCGATCTTGTCTAGCTTTCTCTTAATTTTTTTTTATTTTTTTCGTCATGAAATAAAATTTCAATACCCTAAAATCAATACACAAAATCAAGAAGTCAAAAAACGGTCTTTATATTTTTTGTTTTTTGAAACAGTATATTAAACCATTTTGAAGTGGCATATAGAGTAAAGTGTAACCAACGGGTGTTGACTTGAGTGGAAGGGGCTCTTGTCTCCTAAGCAACAAATCTTAGTTTGAGGTCTTGTGTATGCAAAAAATATCCTTGGAAGAAGTCTTGAGTTTGTAGAAAATTCTCTTAGAAGAGGTCCTTGTTTTAAAGCCCCGGGATAAATAGTAACTTTTAGAGAGAGAGAGAGAGCAACAACAATTTAATCGTAAGAAAAAAAAAACCAATTTTTTTATATTTCTACAAATTGGGACTGCGATCAAATTGGATACACTGATTCGGTCCGCTCTTCATGCATAGCCCCAATACTAATAAAAAGTGAAGGAGGTTGACTAGTGAAAGGAGGACAAGGAATACAAAGATATGTTTTGGTAATCATTTATTTATATTTCAGAAATTAGAAAAAGAAACATGTTTCTATTCCTATATTCATTTTCATTCTTTTATCTATCTATTATATATAACAGAAAATAGGAATGGGTTTGTATTTGGATCGACATAACCGAATAAGGGCTAGAATTTTGGGGATTTTAGGGAAGAACAAAGGAGTATATGCCCAAACATTTATCATTTTTAGAAGGCAAAAGGTACATCCGGGCTACCGAATTTTTCACAAAATTGCAGTCCAATCACTGAAACTTTAAAACTACACTTTGAGCCACCGTATTTAAGTTCTGATGCAACTGAGCCTATTTATTGGACAGACGTTAGTTTAACCGTTAAATAAAAGCAAAGTACCAATTTTACCCATGTCTTCATCCTAATTTTATCACAATTCTCCCAATTTTAGTCCCAGTTGATGATGCAATCAAAACAAAAGATAAAAGATAATAATTCCCCCAATGTAAACCTAGAGATATTGGGATAGAGATGCTCGTACCGTTCCTATTGAAGGGGAAGTTGCAACAGCAGCAGCTGTGATTTGCGAAAAAGTAAAAATTAGGGTTTGGCTTAAAAGATAATAATCCAAAAATGAGCACTCAAAACACAAAAATGGAGCAAAAATCTGACCATTTGGAAAATTTGTTCTTATCAATTTGGGGATTTTAGGAAGTTGTTTT
The DNA here is from genome assembly GCA_016624345.1 of Platycodon grandiflorus. Taxonomy (NCBI): domain Eukaryota; kingdom Viridiplantae; phylum Streptophyta; class Magnoliopsida; order Asterales; family Campanulaceae; genus Platycodon; species Platycodon grandiflorus. The sequence continues at coordinate 60,844,582 of CM028363.1, forward strand.
CACGACACAGTTTCCAACGTACATCTCACGACACAGTTTCCATCGATCGTTTTCCTTCATTGTCGTCGTCGTCGCTGTTTTCTCTACTTTCCAGGTAATTTTCACGACACAGTTTTACATCTACTCTTTTAATCTTTCCCCTCCAAAAACCCTAACTTCTAAACCCTGATATTCCCCCAAATTTACACTTCACGGTCACAGGCTTCCTCCTAGATACATTCAACTAACGAATTTCATGGCAGAACTGTCAAACACTCATCCCCTTTCTCTGTTGCGCTCGATACTCTTTAAAAGAAGCTATGGTAAGCCTTTTTCATTCATAATCTCACCTACAAAATAGAGTCTAAAAATATAATCAATCACTGTTAATTTGTAGTTACAATTTTCAAAACATTAATGGTTTACTCCGTCGCGCGATGACTCACCCTTCCTACTTGGAAGAAAACAATAGAGCTTTAGCCATTTTAGGCGCTAGCCTGATCGAGACTACTTTTTCCCTTAAATTGCTTGCTAAAGATGTTGACATCTCGGCTAAAGATCTCAACCGTAAAATTATTGACATTTCCAAAATGGAGGCTTCGTGTTCCGTTGATGGCGTCCAATTAGGGTTGCAGAATGTGGTCAGAATTTGGGGATTTTAGGAATTAGGTTGATAAATTTCTTGATTAAAGAAGTTGAAGATGAAGACAGGGGCAAAATTCGTATTTTACTTATAATTTAACGGCTAAACTAACGTCCGTCCAAAAAATGACTCGGTTGTATTAGAACTTAAATACGGTGGCCCAAAGTGCAGTTTTAAAGATTCAGCAGCTGGCTGCAATTTTGCAAAAGTACGGTGGCCCGGATGTACCTTTTGTCTTTAATTGGTGCAGGCTGGGCTCTTCTTCCAAAATCATATTTACTCTGCCTTTGCAGTCAGGATGACCTCTCTTAGGGGGCTCCTCTCTGGCCTCCATGTTCTCCCTGCGGTCCCTATCATCTCCCCGTAAACGGAAGCGATCAAGCTTTCCCAGGTTGAGCAGCCTTTGAATTTCTCTCTTCAGCTGCACACATTCCTCCGTGCCATGCCCCCGATTATTATGGTACGCGCAATGCTTACTCATATCCCTGGTTTTGTGGAACAAAGGATCTAAAGGTTGTGCGGGCGGCAGCTCTGCTAGAATTTCATTCATGATGGCTTCCCTGGTCGTATTGAGAGGATCAAAGTTGATACGATCGGTGGCCCGGGAGCGGTTTCTTCTCCAAACCTTACTCGAGGACTGTCTAGACTTGCTCGCTGAGTCATCCTTCTTCTCCTCTTTCGAGTCCTTCCTTTTGTCCGTCCTTTTGGACTCCTCAGCATCCACTTCCCAGGTCACATTCCAGCTCTGGGCGCGAGCAAACATCTCTGCTCGATTCAAAGGTTCCCGCATTCCGAACTCAGCCTTCAGCTCGTTCTTGTTCATGCCACCCATGAAGCACATCTACCTTCTCAAGCATTTTTTGGAACCTGTCCATGTACTTTCCCACCGTTTTACCAGCTTTCTGCCTGATATCGCACAAGTCCATCCTAGCCTTGGGCGTCACCCCGGCCATGGCAAATTCTACTAAAAATTTACTCCGTAAATCCGACCAACCGGTGATCGATGCCCTAGGAAGCTTTCTGTACCAGGTCACAGCCTTGTCTTGGAAAGTACTAACGAAGGCCTTGCACTTGGCCGCAGGATCTTTGGTCACCATATTGACATGATTCTCGAAACCTTATAGATGATCCTGGGCATTAGTCTTCCCTGAGTACTTGACGAACAGCAAGAGCAGCACGTCAAGGTTGGTCGGGGAGGCCACAATCCATTTAGCCAACGGGTCTTTCTCCTCTCCAGGCACCACATATTCTGACCCTACCTGACCAGCCTCCAGAGCTTTCAGCCTCAACTGCATTTCTTTCATGGCCGCTTCCGGACCTAGTGGGGACTGTGCTGGTCGATAGCTAGGTGTCGGCATGACTGAATGATGCTCTGACCTTCGCACAGGCGACCTGCGCCTCGGGGAGGGTGTGCGTCGGGCACAGTACGACTTGTCTCGCGCCTCCCTACGGGCATGCCTGGGACTTGACTCTGCTTCCTCATTCCGGGCTCTGTCCCGTCACCGCGAGCCCTCTGGACGCCCCAATCCTTGTCCAGTGGAGAACACCAAGCGGCTGTGAACGCTCCTTGCTCGCGACGGTTCTGCTCTTGCCAGCTCCTTTCCCCGAGCATCTCTCTCAACCTCCTTATGGGCTCTCACAATCCCTGTGCTGCCCAGGTTAATGACCTCTTCTGGCCTCATACCGCGATTACCCTGGGAACGCGCGGGCAACTCGCCCTGAGCTCCAGCCAATTATACCCTGGGAATGAGCTGAGTCTCCACCGAAATTAGGGTCTGCCCCAGAGCGAGCAGATGCTGATTAAGGGCATACATCTGGCTAAGGTATAGAGCTTGGTTAGCCAGAGCAGCTGAGCGGGCTGCTTCTGTGAGCTGAGTAACGTCCGGGGTGCTTGCTTGTGCCTTCTTGGCGTTGAGCTTGTCACGAAGTTCCACCCGACGGCCAGCTTGATTATTGATATTGGGAGATCCATCCCCCTGCGCCAATACCGAGGATGTTGCTCGTACCGACCTAGACTGTGTCACACGGGCGTTGTTACCTGGAGTCAGAGGTGGCAAAGATGAACCCCCAACAACACCCGCAACGAGGCTCTCCGTCACTGTCTCCTTTCCAGCTCCAGCCATTAGGTCGGCAAAATGTGATACGGATCAAGAATGAAATGTTTCCCGGCAACGGAACCAATCTGATGCTACACAGAATATTGTGGATCGCACCGGGACAAATATGGATATCTGGGCTTCTCTGTATTCTACCAAGATGAGAAAAGACACTAAGTGAATGCAGGGGGCTAGTCCAAAGCATGGCGTTTTGTGGCCGCCTAGCGCCTAGACTGATTTTTAGAACACTAGTTTTATATGCAAAGCTTGTTCTACAGAATACAGAGCATATTTCAATATGCATTTTAAATGTAAAATTATGATACAAGATATGTACACTGATTTAATAACTATGAAAAAAACTTAGGATCAAGTAATAAATGTTCCAAAATATTATAATTTTAACAAAATTAAGTTATAAAATAAACCAAGTCGAAAATGCTTGAGAAAATTAGTATTTTCACCTCACACGAAAATATGGAGTCATACACAAAAACTAGGAAAAGTGAAATCTGCAAATCCTGGAACGTACCAGGGATATAACTGTCATTCTCCAATCGGAGAGTTCCGCCTTCCAAGTATGTCATCACTCATCAGACAGACCAACTCATATACAGAGATCTTGGCGGTGAAACAGGTGAAGACGCACATCTAACCGTTTATTTTACTTTAATCTCATGGCCAAAAACCACGATCCGCGTACTTCCATATCATTGGCCTAATTCAAAACCTCACACTACTATATATGCACAACAAAAACCGATTCCGCTAACTAACTTTCTTTCTATCGTTTCTCTCTTGCTTTGCTGCCTCCAATTCTCTCCGCAAATTTGCTTCCATAATAATGGCCGGTCGAGGCAAAACCCTAGGATCTGGAGCCGCAAAGAAGGCCACATCAAGGAGTAGCAAGGCCGGTCTTCAGTTTCCCGTCGGTCGTATTGCTAGGTTCTTGAAGGCCGGCAAATACGCCGAGCGTGTTGGAGCCGGAGCTCCCGTCTATCTTGCCGCCGTCCTTGAATACCTTGCCGCTGAGGTAATGAATCTTTTCTATAAGCTTTCTCTTGATTTAATTTGGGTTAAAATGTTTAGCCCCAAATTTTTAGGGTTTCGACGAATTCTAGGGTTTCGATAAAGTTAAGCTGGAATTGGTTGATTTATTGATTACAGGTTCTTGAATTGGCTGGAAACGCAGCGAGGGATAATAAGAAGACTAGAATTGTGCCCCGACACATACAGTTGGCTGTGAGGAACGATGAAGAATTGAGCAAGCTTCTTGGCGATGTGACTATTGCTAATGGTGGTGTGATGCCAAACATCCACAACCTTTTGCTTCCCAAGAAGACTGGAGGTTCGTCAAAGCCATCTGCTGATGATGAATAGAATGGAAAAATGATTGGTCTTGTTGGAGCTTGTTGTCATCAAATTAGTCTGTTTTGTGTTTGCTAGAATTTGTAATTTTTTTTCTTCTTCGTGGATTGAAGGTCTAGTAATAGTCCTAGTGGATTAGGGTTTCAATTAGTTGTGTATATCACTCAATCTGCCTAATTTTCTGATAAATGATTACTTTTTAAGTGCTTCATATAGTTGACTCTATTCCTCTTAAGATGTATTTTTGCCTTACTCCTACAATTACTTATGATAATTTTTCCAATTGATTTGCAAGTCTGTCTTGTGATGTTCCCGAATTGGGAAATTCTGTGTGTTTCCCAGACAGTTTAAGGTGAGTATTAGATTTTGTACCTTGTGGTTCATTACATCTACATTAGGCAATGGTTTTACAAGTTGTTGGATTTTTGCCAATGCTGGTGCTGGCTTACTGGATTTCTTGTATGGCATGTCGTTTACTTGATCCTAATCCTCCACCTTGTAGTCCTATATATATATATTTGTTTGATTTGATCTACAAATGAATCATACTATTGTGAAGATGTTGATAATTTGGATTGTACATCTTTGCTGTTTGGGGACCTAAGCAGCACCAGGAGGGAAATGTGTGGAACTAATCGTTTGTTAGGGATCTAGGTAGGTACCTTTGTTGGGATCCCTCGAGGCAATGCGTGGAATTAGTCTTTTGTTCTGTAAGTTATTTTTTGTCTTTTGTTCTGAACATTATTTTTGCTCCGTAAGTTGTTCTTACGAGTGAAATGAGTGAAGCTAGTCTTTTGCTCTGCAGTTATTCTTAGAAGTACATTGATCTCATTTCCTTTTATTCTTATGAGGGTTCTGCATCCATTTGTTTCTCATTTCATGTTTTACTCCTAGAACCTAAGAGATTATGACTTTGTACCAGCTAGAGATCACATCATGGTGTTATCAGTTGCGAAATTTTAAGTTCCACCTTATTTTGTGGACACGAGAATTTGACTGCTTATGCCAATCTGGGCTCCAGGGTAGGCTGATATCTCCTTAAATTGTCAACTAAAGAAAATCTGGGGTATGATTCGAATCACCTTTCCGCAGATGTATAGCTACAACATTACAGATGGCCTTTCCAGTTATATATAGCTACAACTGCGAATGATTCTACCTAGTCTTGGTATAACTAAGTTGTCCCGTTTTTGATCAAGAGCCCCTTTAGAAGATTAGGCTAGTTGCCAATTTTGGAATGTTCTTTTTATGCAGTGAATCTTGGGATATCCTGAAATTAATAGCTTCGTAAGGAATATTTGGGGGGAAACTGCCAATTTTGGATTTTTTTTTTTCTTGTTAGAGATTTCATGAGCAAAGAAAGTGAGAATGAGGGAGGGGGAAACGAGAGTGTATTGATTAGGTTGCCATGGTTTCAGTTCCTTTAGCTTATTCAAATGTTTCTATGATGGATGTTGGACGCGGTTCATGGGTTTGTGGGGGATACAGGCATTGAGAATACTCTGGCGGACGCCTTTGCCAAGTGTTGCAAGGTGGCTGTTTCTGGAAATAATGTTTGGTTCTTCATATGCAAAGCAATTGGATTACCTCAAACAATGCGGAAGCACAAATCAACTTACAAGTTACTCTAATCGTATTTTTTTAGGAATACACTTTTGATTCACTCCTTGTAAACCAGTATTTTAAGATATATTGCGGCAGGAAAAAATGATTGTAAAAATTCAGAGAGGTCCTCATCCAACACGAACAATCATAAGCAGATAAACCTACCAAATAAAATCTAGCATAGCATAGAAGGATATAGCAATGTAAAATCAATCAACCCTGAAAAGTACTAATTAAATCTCAACATGTCCATTCCATTGAGTGGCTAAGTAGTTACACTGGTGAGGCCAAATCTTGGTTGTGCAATAGACTCCTGATTAGGACCCTTGTAGGAAATTTCTTTACAAGGAAAGGTGAATGAAATTTTCTTTTAATGCTTTTGAATGAGTTCAACCCAAGTAGTAGCGTTGATAACAAAGTTGTCTTGTTCTAACTAGAGCCACTTGAGAAGATCAGGCACGTTGCCTTCAATCAATCTTGGGATATCCCTCAAAGTTGTATTACTATTATCTTGTCACTCATCAGGTGTTTTGCAGTATATATGTAAGTTTTATATGAAACTCGCTTCCCCTTTAAGGACCCTGCCTATGTTACTCTATCGTGCCACATTCCAATGTTTATTGATCATCATTCTTCATTAAAATTTTAAAATTCACTTGATTCACTCCTTATAAACCTATATTTTGAGACACTCCCTCCTCCGTTTCAGACAAATAATTCACTTTTGATTTTTTTTTGTTGTCAATTTAATTAAAGTTTAACAAAAAATTTGCACATTTATTTATTTTTATAAATTTATAAAAATTATAATATATAATTTTCTTAATGTCGTTTTTATTTAATGTAATTTTTATTTCATAAAATATAAGTACAAAAATTATTCAATCTAGTTATATATTAACTTTAAAAAATGAATAATAGACTAAACTCTTTGCGTGGATTAGAGTGTACAAAAATTGATGTCAATCTTGGGAGGGATATCCCTCTAAGTACTTATTAGCAAATGATTCCATCCTAGTCATAATGAATATCTGGAAACTGTTAATCATTAATGCCTCATACGCCAGTTAATGATGCTTTCTCCATGTGGAGTATATGACTTGAACTGAAGAGGTCAACTAGGCTACCATTACGTGACTTAACACCTATACTTGTGACTTAACACCTATATATCAACATTCTCTAAACCCCATTTTGATAAGCTAGATGTGCAGACCTTATATCTATAAAGCAATGTATAATTACAAAGAAAAAAACTTGAAATTCTCAATCATGTCCATTCATTCCTGGCCGAGAAATTTTACATCAGTTTGAGACAGAGAAGAGACAAAAGCCAGATTGATATCTTTGATTTCTACACTTTCAAAAGGTTCAAACAAATCTAACCTACCAGCACTACCATGTTTTACTAACTAACATAATCTAGTAATTTCACTCTATCAACTGTGGAACTCCCTTTTCAATTCACAAAAATATCTGAAGATCTAATCATCAGCATCAACCTTGGAAGAGCCACCGCCCACTTTCTTTGGCAAGAGGTGAGCGTGAATGTTAGGCATCACACCACCGTTAGCAATCGTGACGGTTCCTAGCAACCTGCTCAACTCTTCATCGTTCCTTACGGCCAGTTGAATATGTCGTGGCACAACTCGAGTCTTCTTGTTGTCTCTCGCTGCATTCCCAGCCAATTCTAAAACCTAATTCCCCAAATTAAACAAAATCACAAAAAATTAAAACCAGATCTAATGGATAATTGACAATATACAGAGAGAGAGAAAGGGGGAGAGAGAGAGAGAGAGAGATACCTCAGCGGCTAGATATTCGAGAACTGCGGCGAGATAGACAGGAGCGCCGGCGCCGACACGCTCGGCATACTTGCCGGCTTTGAGGAAACGTGCGATACGACCGACGGGGAACTGGAGGCCGGCCTTGCTACTGCGGGAGGTGGCCTTCTTTGGTGCGGCGGAGCTCAGTGACTTTCCTCTGCCGGCCATTTGTTAAAAGAGAAATTTGAATAACCGGTGAGAGAATTTGCGATTGATTTTGAATTGCAAGGAGCTAATTTATTCGACGTTCATATATAGTCTAATGTAGAGGTACAAGCAACCAATAAGAAGCAATGACGAGGATCAACGCCATAACCGTTGATTAGCTTAGCAACCAACGGTCAAGATAGGACAGTCACCGGAGGACTCACAAGTCACAACACGCCAAATCCCAAACACCCTCTTTCTTTCTTTTCTTTCTTTTTTCCCTTTCAAGTATTTAATTTGGTTTTGAGATTAATTAATATATTTTAAAAATATTTTTTAAAAAAATTAGGGATTATTATAAAAATGACCAGCGTACTATCAGTTAGGAACCGATTTAACCCCGTACTCCCAATATCCCAAAATTGACCATTGTACTAACAATTTGAGTCCAATATTGTCCCTACCGTTAACTTTTCATCCAATTTTTTAACGGAGCAGTTAATTTGATTAACGGATCTAATTTTTGAGGGGTATTTTTGTCCTTTCCTTCAAAATTTCACATTATTTCCAAACTTGCAGAACCTCCGTCTCTCATACAACGATCTCTCCGGCCCTTTACCCAAATCATTCGCCAACTCAGAAATTCAAAATCTCGGCTCAACAATAACCAGGGAAAGGGCGGCTTATCCGGAACAATTGTTGTCTTATCATCCATGACCCAGCTCTCACAAGTCGGCTACAAGCCAATGCATTCACCGCCCCATCCGGATCTCTCCATGCGATAATCTCTTCGATTTATAGCTCGGGATAACCATTCCGGGTAGTTCCTCCTTCGTTGATGTCTTTACCTAAATTAGTAAATATAACTCGCAGAACAATAAATTGCGGGGTCCATACCCGGATTTTAAAGAAGGTATTGATGTCACACTTACTCCCTAATAGCTTTTGCTTAACCACACCGGGCCTTGTGATCACCAAGTCACCGCGCTTGAAGTTCGGTGCTATTGGGTATCCTTCGATTTTGACCGATTCTTGGGGTAACAATGATGCTTGTAATAGATGGAGTTTTGTTACTTGTGATTCTTCTGGGAAGAATGTTACTACTGTTAATTTCAGTCGACAGCGCCCTCGCCGAAATCCCAAATTCCCCTGTTTTGGGATGGTTGAATTTTGAAGAAAAGGACAAAAATACCCCTCAAAAATTAGCTCCGTTAATCAAATTAACTGCTCCGTTAAAAAATTGGATGAAAAGTTAACGGTAGGGACCACATTGGACTCAAATTGTTAGTACAATGGTCAATTTTGGGATATTGGGAGTACGAGGTTAAATCGGTTCCTAACTGATAGTACGCTGGTCATTTTTATAATAATCCCAAAAAATTATTATTTAATATACTCCCTCCGTCCCTAAATTATTGTCTTCCTTTCATTTTTCGTCCGTCCCAAAATAATTGTCTTGTTTGAAACTTTCCTTTTTAGAACATCACTTTTACTATTTTATCCTTACTTTTTCTTCCTACTTTAATTATGGGTCACATACACATAGGCATTAAAGGAAACAACACACTTTTTCAATACTATTTCAATATTAATAATCAAGTCAATTGAGTTTTCTTAATCCGTGTGTCGGGTCAACCCAGACAATAATTTAGGGACGGAGGGAGTATATGTTTATTAATTTAATATCTAACAAAAGTTAAGTATTGTTCATATATATAAATTGATGGTTGTTTATTATAATATTTTTATTTTAGAATAAGTATTTTTTTTATTAGTGATTAATATATATATTTTCGTTTCTAAACATTTTTTTATTTTTTAAGCATCTTTTAATGATATCAAATTATTGAATTTCTTTTTTTTTCAACTTGCACTTAATAAAGATATTTTAGACATATATTTGAAAAATATTTACAAAATTAAAAATAAAATAGTAATTACTTTGGGACATATTGAAGAAATATAATTTTTTTCCTGAACAAGAGAGAATTATTTAAGAATTGATAATAATTTTTTTTAAATAGTTTTTAAAAATCATTCAATGATTAGAATAGGTTTAGTTGAATACTATATTTACATATTTTTAATACACTATCAGTGTGAAAAAGAATGATCTTCAAAAATCAATTTTGAATGAAATGATTTAAAATTTTGTTGATATGTATCATATGTTATGAACATTATTTTAGGACATTTTAAATAAGAATATGAGATCCATAATTTGACATGAAGAGAATAACATTTATAAAATAAAATAAGTTGGTAAAATTATAAAATAACTTATAGAATAATATAATATTTTCTTAAAATCTTTACAATGAATATAATTGGTTGAATTGGTTTAAAGTGCATATTCATATTTAAAAGAGTGTGCATTCAAATTTCATTGATAACATTATTTTGTTTTGTTTTCCATGTTTTTCATTTCATTGTCAATACCTAATATTTCTCTTCTATTATAATTAGAAGAAGATAGTATTACCTAATAATAAGGGTAAACTCCACAAATGATTACATTGCCGGAGTTGGACGGAAGGACCAATTATGTTCAATTGGTTGGTACAAGGACGACTAGTAAATTTTTTTTTTGTACAGGGACGAAATGCAAAAAACACTAAAACTACAGGGACCATTTGTGTAGTTTGCCCTAACTAAAATAGAATTATAGAAAAACTATTTAAGGAACAAAAACATAAAGCAACAATGTCAATGGAAAGCAAATTATTAACACAATACCACCTTTTCTCCTTTTGTTGGACGGTGATATCTGTTGAAGATACAACTGTTACTTAAATTATCGCTCAAATATTTATTTGTATAAATCCCTAACTACTAGATGTATCCTCCCATTTCATATCTCTTATCCCGTGTACATGAGTTGTATCACAACTCAACTTCTTCACCCCTTTGCTATAGATATATACACAAGCACTGTAATCATTTTTAATTCAATTCAAAACCTTTCATTATGGTATCATAGCAGTGTTGATCATAATTAAAACCAACATGTCTTCCCCTTATACCATCCCTAATGACGTCGATCCCAAATGTCCATTGGTTGTTGTTATGCTATCCAATATACTCAAGCTTACCAACACCAATTACCTCTCATGGCAGTTTCAAATTGAAGCTACCCTTGTCGAGTACGACTTGTTTAAATTCCTGAATGGTACATACCCTGCACCCTCACCCACAATCACTAAGGAATCGACCTCTGAACCTAACCCCGCTCATTTTACTTGGCTTCGACAGGATAAACTCCTCTTTGGTACTTTCGTCGGCACCCTAGAACCTACTCTCATCCCTCTTATATCTCGCTCTCGCACCTCCAAAGAGATTTGGGACACTCTTGCTCATACCTTTGTTGGCTCCACCTGTGGTCATATCAAGCAATTAAAGGCCATATTCAAAGCTCTAACCAAAGGATCCAAAACCATTACCGAGTACATGAATTCCATTAAGACATGCACCGACCAATTAGCTCTTCTTGGTAATCCTATCGACCCCGAGGATATCACGGACAAGATTCTCGACTCCCTTGACTCCACTTTTCAAGGGGTTGTTGACGCTGTCCATGCTCGTGATATACCCATCTCCTTTGATGAGCTTCACGAGAAGCTAATCAACTGTGAAATTATGGCCAAGTCCCAACCTATTCTACCCAACTTACCTGCGTCCGCCCATGCTACCAGCACACGCCAACACTTCAATCAACCTAATTCCACCCACACCTTCCACTCTTCTCCCAAACACCAACCCACCCAATCTCACTCCAAATCTTCCGCTCACAATTGCACTCGTGGTTATTAATGTAAGTGCCAATTGTGTTACACGATAGGACACTCACTTCATTTATGCCCTACCTTCTAAGAAAAATACCCCAACTATTCGTCCACCATCCCGACCCAACTTCAACTTTTCCCAACCCAGGGTTCATGTTGCTACTGCCTCCCCACCACTCAGTGGCTCTTGGACACGAGAGCTTCTCATCACGTCACCAATGATCTTGCTAATCTTTCTCTTCATCATCCTTATGATGGCATCGAGGAGATTGTAATTGGTGATGGCATAGGTGTCCCCATTACTCATATTGGTTCCATTTCTTTCCCTACTCCACTTCCTTTTTTTTTTTAACTCTGTCTAATGTTTTATAGCGATCACAAACATTGAATTGTAAAGACTATAGGTCGTCCCACCTTAATTAAACAACAATGCCAGCTGGACTCAACATGATGCACAAATTGATATTTCACTCAACTTATGCAAGTTACTACTAAATTCAAAAGTAGTGAACTTGATAAATATCAAGTAGTTTATATTATTCTACCAAAAATTATCATCAAGCATATAATTGCAAGCATTTAACAAACACATTAGAGTTATTTACAAGTCTCTAATTTACCAGTACCGATCTGTAAACTCAAACAATTATTCAAAAATTAAGAAATCATTATCAAACGAACTCTAAATTTTGTAGGGATTTAATCTAGTACTCTACGTATTTTATTCTTCCCAAAAGTCAACTCCGTCGAGTCATTACTACAAGTTCATAAAGTTGGGCATAATTGCTACATGCAAAATTACCCAACTAAAGTCCCGAAATTGTTCTTTAGTTCAATTCCATGGTTGATACTACAATCTCTATACATGCAACATCATCCATACCAAGGATTTAGTACAAGTATTTTTTACTCACATCAACAAAGCACTTAGACATGAAAATACTCTTTATATGGGTCATGCATGTATAAATATATCTAATATGTAACAATTTCTAAACATATATAAGGGAGTTTAGTAACTTACTTGGAATTGAGAATCAAACCAACGAAAACACAATCAAAGCCTCCCAAGTTGTTCTCCCAGTCAACCCCAACACAAAGGTGGTCTTGGATCAAAAATCAAGTGGTTAGATCTTGGAGAGATGAAATACATACACCAATCTCACCTTTTCTTCACACAAACACTCTCTAGCTTTAATGGTAGAACTTAAGTGAAATAGGAGTCTTTGATTCACTCTCTAGTATGTTTTAGAGGTAGAGAAAGTGGCTTAAGTCGTGCAAGGGAAGTGGCTCAAGGAGAGCCTTTCTTTTGGTCAAAACTGTCAAAGAAAAGAAAAGTTAAAAAGTCTACCGGGACTCTATGCGGACGCATAGCTTCTATGCAGGTGCATAAGGCGGCCACGTAAAATCCACAGAATTCAAGGTTGCATGTGAGCGTGCTGGCACTATGCGGCCGCATATATAGTGCCATGATTCAGGCCAAAGTATTTTCAAGCTGTCCAAAGGTGATTTTCAAGCCTCCCAAGCCATCCTAAGATGATCCTGACTTCAAACTAAGTCCAAAACACTCTCAAAACTCCTCCAAAAACAATTTGAATCAACCAACATGCTACACAAATAAGCACAATGAATATGTCTAACATGGTAAATTATGCAATAAGGTAAACGCATCATATATTGGAGCAACCAAGGTATTACAACGTAATTATGGTTTGTTAAGACACATTATTTCTATATTATTAAAAAAATGTAATTTTTATTCACGTAAATGAAAACTATTTGTAATTTATATTATGTAAAAAATCAATATTTAAACCTTTACAATCAAAAAGGAAAAATTATCACTTATTTCACCTGATCAGTTTATTAATGTACATTATTTTTATATTATCAGCAAAAGTTATTTTTTGCATGAAAATAAAAACCGATTATAATTTTTATTATGTAAAAAACATTATTTCAATTCAAAAATCGTAATAGGAAATTTATATTCTATCTCACCGGATCAGTTTATTAATAAATATTATTAGATAGATGAAATAAATATTATTTTTCTGGATATCTTTAGAAGTGTTGAAAGAATAGCCATAATATTTTTGGTAATGAATTTGTGCAATTTACTCTTCTACTGACAGAAACACTTTAGATTCGCAGAAATAGATATGGAGGTTCATAAAAGCTAAATATAGAGATGGCGGGAAACCAAATGGACACTAGCTTTGTGAATTCATCAGATTTTGACTAATCAAGTTTACAGCAATAATGCGATATATTTAGACATGCTCATTCGGTTTTTAAAACCAGAACCGAATCGGTTAGAAACCGTTCAAACCGTGAACCGTCGGTTTCGGTTCCGGTTTGCGTCTTTTAGGAACCGTGAACCGTCGGTTCCGAACCGCCGGTTCCAAACCGTAAAAACCACCGATTTCAACTGTTCCAAACCATAAAAATTTAGAATTTAGAAATTTATTGTATATTTGAATTTTGAGGTAAGACTCATTTGTCCTCCTTTATAATAAGGAAATGCTAATTGTCCCCCTCCTTGTAATTTTTTATTATTATTAATAAAATTGGTCAGGGTACCGCCCCTATTTTTTATTTATTTTTTGTTTTTTGAGTTCTTAAATTTTTGTTGTAAGTTTTTTAAGTTCTTAAATTTTTTGTAATCATTACAAAACTATTGTTGAATTTAAGAAAAACTATTTTATTTTGCAAAAGTTTTTCTCAAATCTAAATTCAATATTATAAACTCTATTTTTTCAAGACTATTGCAAAGATTAAAAATTTTAAGTCCTTAATTCTTTAATTGTAAAATGTTTAACACTTTTAAATTTTTAATTCTTAAATTTTAAATTGTAAAAATTACAATTTGTAATTTTTCATAACTAAAGTTCTTATAATTTCTAATTTATAACTTTTGATAACTAAAGTTCTTAAAGTTTTTACAATTTATAACTCTTGCAAAATTTCAAAAAAAAAAAATATATATATATATATATATATACACACACACACACACATATAACACCTTTTTTTACAATTTATAATAGTTTTTTTAAAAAAATAAAAAATTAAACAATTTTTTTTAAAAAAAATAAAATTTTAAAAATTTTAAAAAACAAAACCGGAAAACCAAAACCGGAACCGGAACTCCACGGTTCGGTTTCGGTTTACCTTATCACGGTTTGTGGAACCGTCGGTTCCGAACCGGAATCGGAACCGTAACCGTAACCGTAACCGTTTTGAGCATGTCTAGATGTATTATGTTTTCTTATCAAATTAATAGACTAAATGTAATTATAAATTAGTTTCTTGAAAATCCGTGTACCTTTCAATATTCTAATAGGACAGATTAGTAATTGCAGTTGATGTTCTATTTTTAACTACTTGTTTTAAGTAAGAAACTACAAAAGAAAAATAGAGTAGTCATTCTGATTGAGACTTGATATGAGTTTTGTCATTGACGACTGACTATGTTTCAGCGTCGCCCTTGCCCTAAAAAGTGGATGAGCAACGCCATAACGGGGGTTTGTGAGAACCTGCGCGCCATGCTGAAGGTGGGTTGAAGGATGTTTGTGTGCGCCTAGTAAGTGATAAAGGTGGTATCAATTAAGTTGGGAGGAAGGAATTTAGTCCGTACCGAATCAATTATTTGGAATAAACCTGTCACCCAATCTAGATATTGATATGTTGCAATTTATTTGACTACTCACAGACCAAAACCTACATTCAACTGTAAATTGAAGGTTGAAAAATTTATTCATACTCTTGAGGATATTCTATGCATATATGTACTATTATTATATTATATATAGCTCATCACATCAAGGTACAACATTGTTTAATGAAGAATGCCAATATTTTTAATCTCTACTTTTTCTGAAATACAAATCTCATGATTCAAGAAGAAAACCCCTATTTTTTCCTCTGCTACAAAGCCCTGTATCTTTTCCACTATACAAATTACAGGCAGATGATGTTAGAAGTGCTTTCAATTCTCAGTCAATATATATGAGCAACACTTGTACGATCAGCGTGATTTTCTCAAACAAAAGTAGGTCCAGCTATTCTAAATCAAAACTCAGCCATAGCTCAATCGAGAATAATCCAGAGACCGCATGGCAGTTTGGCGCCGGGGAATTCCAATCTCACATGCATTCACTCTTGCAGCAAACCGTAGAGAACAAAGCGACTCGTTAACAGAAGACGGGTCAGGAGAAACATTGACAACCATCAAGGTCTTTGAGTCCCCTCCTAGGCAAGGCTGGTTGACAAGAAACTTTCAATAATAAGAAAGGAAAAAAAAATTTGGGATTGAATGTTGTTCAATGAAAAGTTTACCTGGAGTAGGTATGTAAGCTTTGAGTTCCTAAAAGGGACATGCTCCTCTTTCTTTCCCAAGGCAAATATAACATCGCTCAAGGATGATAAACTCTTGTTGATGGCCTGATTATAGTAAACTAGTTAATAAGGACACATCCTGTATAAAGTAATGAGTATAATTCATATACTTGTTCTTATGTACCTGTGTTTCTTTCAGCCGGTCTCCGGTGGACCCACTCTTGGAGAGACGCTCACTACCGGCAAGATCAATAAGGTTTAAAACACCTTGTACTTGTTGCTCAGTGCTCTTAAAAGATAAATAATAGATTCGTCATTAGTGAGCAAAAATAGACTAAATCATAAAGGGAGAGCATCAGAACCAGTAATATGTGAAGGAATGGTGGCTGGGTTAAATTGTCTGTTTTTACCTCATTAACACCGGATATCCGCAAGGTGAATACAAAATGACTTCTTGAAGACTGCTCGTTCATTTGGGTCTTGCCAACAGACCTACATAAGAATGTGATATCATTACACAACAATAAGCACGATAGATGAATAAATAAATAAATACTTGCACCCAACAACTGAAAATAACTAACACATTTCGTTCCAATTGAAAGGATTAGATTTGAGAGAGAGAGAGAGAGAGAGAGAGAGATGTAACAGGAGTGTGCTTAATACCTGCTTTGCGCAGCCCTTTCTAAAAGAAATGAAACCTCTTTGCTGCTACGAACATCCACAATGGTTAGATCAGATACATGTGTGTTTCCATTTGCATCGTGCTTAATTGCATATTGCTTTCCAGATGCATCAAGACATGAACGATTTGATGATAATAAATCGCGTATTGTCTCGTTATATATTTCCAACATGGAGACCTACAAATATTGTAATAATGATGTTCAAAAAAACATGTTACTAATGCAAATTAATCATTGAAAGGCAAAAAGCTTTCCACTCGCACCTGCATTTCATATTTCCATCCTTGTAGTTGAAGTAGTTGCCTTGTCTCGAATATTTGTTCTAATGAGCGTGGTATCAGTCCTTTCTGGTCAATGCTTCCTGGCCTACCCATCATTGTATAGGTTTTGCCGGAACCAGTTTGACCGTAAGCAAAGATGCAAACCTACAAATGAACAAAAGCATGGTAAATGGATACTGCTTATGGGAAAGATATTATTCCAACTAATTAAGGTAATTCTCCCTCCATTACACTCACAAAGTCCTACTTTCAATTTTGAGATGCTCCATTATAAGAGTCTTGCTTGGAAAACTAAGAACATATGCGTTTCCAAATTTGTCCGTATTACATAAGTCTTAGTTATTAAATTAAGGGTACCTATGGAAAGCCATTTAAATCTTCGAAATATTTGACTTTCAAATTAAACAAATCCACAACACTAAGTTAAACAGAGAAAATTAAAGTTCACTGGGCAAAACATCACCTTGTATCCATCAAGAGCACTTTGTACGAGCTGTGAAATCTCCTCAAACACGTCGTCTTGTGCAGCATCAGGCATGAATACTTTGTCAAATGAGAAAGAGTGTTTTTGCCCTTGTCAAGAAAATATGAAGTAATATATGAGCCAAAGACGAAGCATAAAAAACGTACGTATGTACAGTACAATTATATTTGTTTTAAACAGTTTCTAGAAGATTATACCATGTTGCAGTAATTCAATGCCCCGACCATAAGCTTCAGCTGTCGTGGGAAAAGAAATCATTTTCATTTCTGTGGTAACACCATCATCAGATAATAAAGGTCGAACTCTACAGAAGACCCTAATGTTCCCTTTTAGTTCCTGTAGTGATAGATTGGTTTCATTGGTAATAGTTATGGATAGTGAAGGAAAAAGTTTGCAAAAGACAAAAAAACAAATGGAAAATTACCAGTATTGTGTTATGTAATTTTTTACGCAGGGCTTCTCCTTCGATCATTTTCAATTCTGCCTCTGCAAGACGATTTTGTAGCTCAGAATTAATTTTCTTTTGTTCTTCATATCCTGTTCTTGTCTCCAATACGGATAAATCAGACATCTAGCACGTAATAGTTCAGATATCAGTAAATTCTCCTTCTAAGAGGGACTAAAATAAGCTATAAACTACAGATCTAAAGGCCAACTATCACACCTCCAATTTCTTCTCCGCAACAGCAAGTTTCTCTTGCAGTCTTTTTATTAGGTCAGTTTGAGCTGAACACGTTACCTGAAAAGAGGAAATTTGTAGTTTATGGCATGATCTCCCACTAAACTCTATGTATTTCGATACTTCAGTGGATAACGAGGAAAACAGACCTCAAGCTCATTTGACTTTAGGGTCAAATTATCCAACTCAGCAGATGATCTCCCACTAAACTCTTTGTATTTCGATACTTCAGTGGTTAAATCCTGGACTTGCAAAAGGTGGCAATCACGATCATCTCTCACCTGTTGCAAATCCTCCCTCAAGCTACCAACTTCACTTTCTAGAGCTTCTTTTTGTCTTATTAACTCATCTTGAGTAGCCTACAATTACAGAACCATGAATGAGAGCTTATCTGGGAAAAAAAACATTTGGAGATCAATCACACCAAAGGAATTTAAAAACAAATTACCACTCTTCAACTCAATTTTTGCCCCACAAACACATACGCCAAGTAAAAAATTGGTAATACTACTATGTTAAACGGTGGAATGAGTAGGATAGGCTACTTACTTGAATGGAACTCACATTATGAATCTTAGGAGATTTTCTAGTTGAATATAGGGGAAGGGAATGGTGGTATTGCGGTATTGCCCCCTGGTAAGAAAGAATTTACATACTACTGCCTTCGTCCCACTTTCTATTTTGGGATGATCCACTCAAAAGAATCATGTTTGAACGCAAACACTTTTAGGAGATTACAAATTTTCCTGTATTACATTAGACTTGCGGGCTGTTCGGAAACCCACAAACACCAAATAAGGTGGGATTCTTGCAGCGCAAATAATGTTGGCCTAGGTTTGGTACTCCTTTCCCTGCAGAAAAATAAGACTTCATCCGATCTAAATTTAGGCAAATCTGACTTGCTTCATTCCATGTCTAAGGTAGTTCTCGTAAAAACCTATTAGATTCGAAATATAACTTACTTCTACGTTTAATTTTCCGAGAGTCAATGCTACTAAAGGCACTCTTCCTCTTACCCCTTTCTATTCTCCTCCAATCTGCTCCCTTGTACATGTTTCCATGAAAGGTTTCTCCTGTGGCTGATTAAATGAATGACGCCTTGGTCTCTAAATCAAAATTTGTTTTAAGTTTTTTATGCCTTTGGTTTTTCATGATGATGCATCTTGCATGAGGTGTTCAACTCCCTGATCTCTCAAAATCTAAAATCACAAATACTTAATGCATTTGCATGGGCTCTCAGAATTGATTTTATCTTTTTTCAAACTTCAATTTTTTATTTTTTTGTTGTAGTTCTTATTCCCTCCGTTCCAAAATATCCCTCCATTCAGTGGCAGCCGGAAAAATATTTCAATGGGGTCACAAATTTTAACTATTCCATAAAAAGCTTAGAAATCACAATTGTCCTCTACACATACTATTTTTCAATAAAACATACAAGAGAGTCCTTTAAAATTTGATCACACATTCAATTTTGAGTGGATCCAAAACTACACAATTTTATAAGGTAAAAAAGAATTTTAAAAAAAAATTCAGTGGGGTCACGTGCCCCCCACCTCACGACATAGATCCGCCCCTGCCTCTGTTCCAAAATAAAGTCCCACTTTCCTCTTTGTTTTTTCCCAAAAAAATAGTCCCACTTCTAAAAAAAGGATATATTTATAGTGCAATTCAAAGGAGGTACAAACAAGTAAAGCTACAATATATTTTGGGTCGAGGGGAGTATTAGTTTTATTTTCTCCTCCATTTTTTGGAACTGGATGGTAAACAGTTCTTCAAGTTGATGTGAAGGACTGAAGAACACTTGGACCATAAGCTTTAATGATTTGTTTTTACCAAACTGAGTCTAAGGTAATACCAGTCTCCTAAACCTTGTTCCACAATATATTGGCACAAGTGAGTTGGATTTAAACCGAATTGAACCACAAACTTCTTACTCTCAAACAAGGCTTGAAGAGTTAAGAAAGCAAATTAAGTTCATAATATTCAGAGAATTTATGGATATCAAATTCTGGACATTCAAACGTGGACTCTTTGAATGGAACAAAGAGAGCACTATTGATGGAGGTTGGGGCTGGGGGGATAGAGGCATGGCCCCTGCTGGTCCTGATTTTTGTGTAAAATACATGTACATTCCTCCTTCATACAAATTTACTTTTCTCCCTAGTTATCAATCCTTCCTAATCATATGGTGTTGAGACTTTTAAAAAGACACCTTCTGCTAATTAACTTGCTTCTCCAAGACCCTGGGGTGTTGCAAAAGTAAAATCAACTTCTAGATGACACCATATGTTATGTCAATTATAATAACAAAACAAAGTACCAATGTCAATCGAAGTTTATTGTGTGACTTGAAACGAAAAGGAGAGATAGCTCTGTAACTCATAGACATTATTCATAATATGCATATACAAATACGGATTGACTCACCCTAGAAGAAGTAAACTGCTCCTGCAAAGAAGTATAGTGGCCCCTTAAGGTGCTAAGGTTCTCCAGAACAGCAGCTTTCTCTCGCTCTACATTCTTAAGGGTGTCATTAGTTGAATTGAGCTCTGACTGAAGTTTGCTGTTATACTGTTGTAAGCTTGTGTTGTACTCTTGCAGCCGCTTGTACATATCATTGAGCGATGATATCTATGATACAATCGAATTTGTAGTAATTTACAATGAAAAATCTTATCAAATCGCAAATATTAGATATCCACACATTACCTTTTGATTAGCACTAGAACTCTCTCTTTGAGCTCTTCCAAGCTCTTCAGAAAGGGAAGTTTGCGACCTCTCTGCAGACATTCTTGCCTCTTTCTCTCTCGCTAAGGATTCTGTTGCTACCTGAAATCACATTTAAGATGATTACTCTGCAAAAAATAGTTCTAGAAATGCTTAACAGAGGCTGAATTGATGTTGTTGTTTTCGATATGGCAACATACCACTTTATCTGATTCCTCCTTTGCAAACTTCTCTTGTAAGGCAGCGTAATTCTTTCTCAGCTCCATGATGATTGAATTCAATTGTTCTTCCTTTGCCTTCATTAGCATTTCTAAAAACCACGAAAGCCTTATGTATAAACATTTCGAATTCACTTTTACAAGGGAAAAAACAAAAGAAAAACGGAAAAAAAATGCAATTATACCCGTATCAATACATCTCCTTTCTGCTAGTTCCAACAATTTCCTTAGCTTCTCATGCTCTAAATAATAATTCCCTTCGAGGTCTTGGAACCACCTAATGCAAACTCTAAGTTTCTTTATATACTCCTGCATTTGATCACATTTCTCCTAACAGACAAACACAAATTCAGAAATGATTTAACCAATTTCAAATAAATTTTCCATGCAAGAAGACACTAGGAGGGAACACGCACAAGCACACAAACCCAGCTAACTAACCTTGAGATTGTATTTACTCTTTGTTTTCATCTTCTCATTCAACAATGCATCAACATCCTCTCTTGTAAAATCAATCCCTCCGCATTCAGAACCACCACCATTGCTAGCCGGCCCGCCGGCCATTCCTAGATCTTGACCACCATTGACAACCGAAAACGCTTGCCTTGTTCTGCTGCCATTAGTCGCACCCACCATTGTTGGCACTTCGATCTTTCAGCCTCTTCTTTACCGAAATCTCATCAACACTATACTGGTTCTTGCCAAACAACAAAAACCCACAAAAATTGGCAACAAATTCACAATCTTTTGGGCGCTAATCGAGAAAAGAATGAAAAGCCAGATGGAAACTGTAGATGTTAAAACTGGGTATTAGACAGATTAAATCAAAAGTTAGATATGAAGCGCCGGGGGGGGGGGGAGCAGAGAGCTTGTTCTGGTCAGAAGTCATGTGAGGAGTGAAGAGAGATAGCAAGTATAGTAGGGAGGAGAGGAGGGTGAGTTCTTGGTGGGGCCATGAATTGTAAACAAAGCTACCCTGATTGTAAAATCACGGCCGTTGCTTTAATTTGCAGGAACTCTCATCTCATGATGCAGAGATGGAACTCCGACAGTGAAACCAATTTTTTTTTTTTTTTAACTCCCCCAAATTGATTAAAAAATTGAAAGTGATCAGATTAAAACAATTAGGGTAAATTTGTCTCTTTCAATCTCGATTGTTTAACTAAACTCTCTCTCTCTCTCTCTCTCCAGCCCTCACAAGGCCAGAAATTATTCCGTTTCTGTGTGTATTTCTCTCTCTCCGGGCGTGTAGTTGGTAAATTGGTAAATGCTGATATTGACTGGGTGCGTTGAAGACTTGAAGGATCACTTTTTGAATATTTTTGAAATGGTACCTGGCGGTATTAGGGGAGAGATTCGTTTAAATCGTACCATGACCATTATGCCCTCATTTATTACTTTTGTTATACCTCCATCATTTTCCACTTATTTTTGCTTATATTATAATTTCTCTAAATACGTACTCCACTGAATAAAACTTTTCTTTTCTAGAAGTCTACGTATAACGAAATTAAATCAAAATTTTACATAATTTACTTATATTTTAAAAAATTAATTAAAAATTATCTTAAGAATACTATGAATTACAATATTTATAATTTTGTAAAAATCACAAAATTTATGAAAATAAAATTTTAGTAATTAAAAACTATCTTAAGAATACTATGGATTACAATTTTCATATCTTTGTAAAAATTACTAAATTTATGTTAATTATCGATCAAATTTAAACTAAATTTACCAAAAAAAAGTAAAAAATATACGATTGCCCGGAACGAAGGGAGTATATAGCATCACGATTTAATGACTTAATTTCATGGCTTTAGGTTCCCTCACTTGCATTGCGACAAATTGAATTGATTGAGTTATTCATGACAAACGCATTCTAATACTTCCTTGGTAACTTAAATTATTGTTATTTTTCTTTTTTTTTTTGTTTGTCAAACAAGACTTTTTTCAAATATAAATTTGACATACATTTTTTATTTTTTTTAATATCATAAAACGTAATATAGTACTTTAAGTGCTCTACAAATCACGTGTTTTATGATTTAAAAAAAAATAGAAAAAGATACGATAAATTTTCATTTGAAAAACATCATATTTGACACAAAAAAGTCAAACAAGACAATAATTTAGAAACAGATGGAGTATTATAAGATCCAATGTCATCTACTGTGAAATACTCTCTCGGTTCAGTCAAATAGTCCACTATACTATTTTGGGACGTTTCACTTAAAGAGTCTACTTTCAAAAAATTATACTTACAATTTTCACAATCTTTCATCTTTACCCTCCACTTGGGGTTGGAATCATCTTGGTTGTGCTTAAATATTTTTGTAATTATAATCAACTTCAATGACACTAATATATTCCTTAATAATTAGACTTTTCAAACATAGACTCTTTGGTTGAAACGGAAAGAGTACATTAAAACAAATTTATTTTGCAAAAGTCTATATTAAAGCTCGTTCATTAATCTACAAGTGTTCTTGTGGTATCAATAATTTTCCCACTTGATTGTACTAAAAACTTGAGATATTAATTGATTACTAGCTAGTCTGCACTAGAGAAGACACACATATGGGTAATATGTTGAACGGACAAAGACAACATAAAAGTCGTGTTATTATTTTGAAAGTCGTACGTAGTTTTAACCTTAAGAGTTCGTTTAGTGTAAAAAATGCAGATTATTTAAAATGTTGTTTTCTTCAAAATACAGTTTTTTTTTTTCTTTTTCTTATGAATGTGTTCATGATACCATTTCAAAATGTAAATTTTTTTCCTCATTAGCGTATTAAAACCTGCGTTTTAGCAAAAAAAAATTTTTTTTGGAAATTTCAGCGTTTAAAAACAAAGCCGCATTCAGAAATCACGATTTTTTCTGTCGCAATATTGAAATGTAATTTCTACAAATAAGCTTCAATTTTCCTTATACTTTAGCCAAAACGTACGACCAAACGAGCTCTAACGCTTTTAAGTCGTTGCAAATCAGACATGACATACACTTTCTGAAACGTTTTACTCTGAATTCTTTGGATGGAAGATACAAATAGAAGGCTACGTTTAATCATCACTAAGACATCGATTGATACACAAAAATTAAATCAATTATGCGAAATCGATTACTAGGAATGAGATTCTACTGAAATAGATGAGAAGATATGATGATTCTTAAAAACTGTTTGGTAACATAAGGAATGTGATTACTAATGTTGTACAAATTTCGATTATATTGTTTGGTAAAAAAATAAAACAACTTGAAATGCAAAGATAAAATTAAGACAATTGACAACAATACCCTAATATAGACAAATACTTGTTAATGACTTTCATGATAAAAATTAGACATTAACGTTATTACTACTCCACAAAATAACAAGTTCTTCATTCTTTTTCAATTTTTATGAAAATTTTAAACTATCCGACCTCAATAAAGCAAGAAAAAAGTTATTAAATTAAAATTTTAAAAACTAATGTTATAATGAAACTAATTCAAATAAAAAGAGCTTAAACATTTGAAACAAAATGAATAAATACTTGAACTAATAAAAAGAGCTAAAGAACCAACGATAACAATGAGGAGTAAAAATGAATGACCGTAAAGTAATTGAAGCCAAATTATATTATAAATATAAAGCAAATACTTAACCTAATAGAAGGATATTATATATTGTGCTTTTACATGAATTCCAACTATTAAGAATCTAAATACCATTTCCTTATCAGGATTGTGATTCCTTAAATTTTAATTATCAATTCCAAGATTTTTAGTAATTCATTCATATTCTAAATATAATTTTTGCATCACCAAACGTTATTAATCAATTTCATTAAATCTGTTCTGCGGAATTGATTCTATTTCTTTGTACCAATCAAGGCCTAAAATAAAAGTCTTGATACACACAATAGTTAACTAAATATACACAACAAAGAGAAAGAGGTCGATGTAGTTCTTTTTTTTTTTTGAAACCAACGATCTAGTTCTTAATCATATTAATTTCATGGATCTCAGCCGGGCCATTAAAGTAGTTGATATTTCTATTCGATTCTTGGTGCTTTGTAGCACTCTCAGTCCCTGCAAATAAAGTCTTCTTCTTTAATAAAACCCTTTTGGGAGGAGGCTCTTTAATAATCACCTCACATCTCTCTCTCTCTCTCTCTCTCTCTCTCTCTCTCTCACAAACACACACAGTACACACACAATATTTATACTAAACGTGCAGTACCACTCTACTGATTATTCTATGGCAAAAGATAAGTGGTAAGTAGCTTTCCAACTCAAAATCAACCCTCACCTAATTAATTGGTTCATAAACAAAGAATCAACCTCTTTCAAACTTATATATATATATATATATATTCAACTAGCTAACATGGACTAATTAAGGAAATTGTTCTGTTATATAGTAAAGTTTTGCTTAATTTTTTTAATTAAATAGAAAATATCTAGCAGTACGCTAAATCGAAAAATGAGATACCGAAAATGAAATACTTCCTCTATTTCAAAATGAAAAAAAAAAAAAAGAGTTGCATTTAGAATGTTCAAAGACAACTTGATTTTTAGAAACATGAAACTAGACATGGATTTACTTGTTTTTTCAAAGTTTATAAAACATGAAATTTATAGTATTTTTAGTGTGGTTTACGGAGATCAAAGTTTTATTCTCTACAACTAAAAGAAAATATGTGACGTTTTTTTTATTATTAAATTTTATTATTTATTTTTTGTGTATTAAGGGGGGTGTGAGAAGGAATCTCAACTCTACTACTGAAACAACTCTTAAGGACAGAAAA
The DNA here is from genome assembly GCA_016624345.1 of Platycodon grandiflorus. NCBI lineage: Eukaryota > Viridiplantae > Streptophyta > Magnoliopsida > Asterales > Campanulaceae > Platycodon > Platycodon grandiflorus. Next base: position 60,870,241 of record CM028363.1, read on the forward strand.
TATGTAACATATCGATTCATGATCAATTGGTTTTGAAAAGTCCAAGTGCCACTCTTTTGGGGGATGGAGATAGTAATAATTTTTTTTTTTAATTAGTGATCTGTAGTTTTTGATTCCGTGTCTCTTACGAGATTCAAAATCTGATTTCTTCTTTTGCTAAAGACGACGAAGAGTAATAATCAACCTCCTAGAGTTGTTGACGCAAAATTAATTCATATATATAAACATATGGTATTACACAACTAATTAGTATATCATGTTAAATACTCTTCACTACATTATTTTTCTGTTAGATGTCAATTAATACTCCCTTTATCCTAAAATAAGTATTCATTTTTATTTATGGTTATAAATCGAAATGAATATTTATTCTAGGATATGAAACCATTTTCTTAGTACTTGGGAGGGCCTAATAAATATTGCCTCCTCGTCAAGCATTGTCTTTGCTTTTCTGACTTATTCAAACAAACGTAAAGGCTAATCCAAATGTCAATCTCTCACTGTGTTTTTATAAATATATACTTCATGGCTGGAAAGAAATATACTCCCATCATTAACAAATACTCCCACCACCGTTCCACCAAAGAGTTTACGTTTGAAAAGTCTAATAATTAAGGGATATATAAATAGTATTGAAGTTGGTCATAATTACCAAAAAATAAACTTAGCATATTTAATATGTTTGTACCACGTCTGAAGGGTACTAAAGTAGAAAGTTTAATGAAGATTGTAAACATAATTTTTTAAAGTAGACTTTTCGAGTAGAACATCTAAAATAGTATATTAAATTTTTTGTCTGAAACGGAGGAGTACCTATCTATCCATTCTTTATTACTGCTACCTTGGATCGATTCGACCAGTCGTTAACGAACTTTGAAGTAAATTATAGTTAGGTATGGCAGTTTGTAATGAATGAATCTAATATGGTTTCCCGTCATTAACAAATACCTATCTATCCATTCTAATATGTTTTGTACTCCTTGATTTGGAAATTAAGAAAAAAAATATGTTATTAAGATGAGTGTATTTGAAAAAATAAATATTATGATGGATATGTGGTTAAACAAAAAGATAAAAGTCCTTATGAATAGATTTGTGATACAATAAAAATTACCCAAATATCGGATAAAATTAGAGAAAATCGCTTTAGAAGGTTTAGACACGTACAACATAGACCACTTTTTTGAACTCATTAAGAATTAAGAGTATATCAGTATTAACCAAATTAGAAAAAGTGAAAGGGAAGACCGAAATCGACGTACGTGGAGGTCCGTAGGTTAGAAAAATATGAATGAATGTAATGTTTTTGTGCTAACCTTGTTAATTTAAACCGAATTGAAGAGTAGAGAATAATTTATGTAGCCAACTTTAAGTAATTGAAAATAAGACTAAATTAAATTAATTTTGTCCTTCCAACAATACTACAGTATATTTTTTCCTACTTTCCTTTTTAATGAGAGAACATTAATAATTGGGTTTAGTTGCAACGACTAACACATATATAGTTGACCTAATATTTTCGGTGTTGTATGGTGCATCCAAATGGACAAACATGTAAAAAATTGTTTCGTATATTAATCATGTTTTGTGTAGAATCAGTGAATAGGGCTATCTCGTAAAATGGTTGTTTATTTAAATTTTAAAAAATACTTATTTTGGGATGAGGGTAAGTAAGGCAGTACTGCCTCTATCTAATTAAAGAGATATACATTTCTTTTTTATTTATCCAAATTAAGAGATATTTTTTTCCTTTTTGGAAACTATTTTTGTTTAACTTAGTGTCTTTGGCTTGGCTGATTTTGATTTTGTGATTTGTTATTTGTAATGATTGAAGAAAAAAATAAAATAGAAATAAAGAGATTAATGTTGACGGATCTATATATAAAGAGAGAGAAAATTCAAAATTACAAAGCAAAGTAAGACAAATCACGTACGACGGAGATTGAACAAATATGTCTTTAAAACCCTTTGATTTGTGATTAAAGATAATCATATATGTTGTATCTGTTAATTGGGAGGAAGGGAGCAACTGTTGTTTTTGTAGAAATGTAAATCCAATTCGAACCAAAATATACATGCTTGAACCCCAATTTAACCTTCTTTTAGCATAATGCAACTGCAATTTCGAGACTGAAAAAATTAACAAAAAAGAAATACGTACTGCAGTAATTTAAAACCTTATTCTTTTTCTTAACCATTTAAGTCTGCGACACAAGGCAGAAGAATTTTAATGGTGGGTGGGGAACTAACTACATTATATATAGATTTGGGGAATTGAGAGCCGGATAGGAGTAGTTGGTTGACCTCCAATAATCCAACTGGTTTCCAAATGTACAGGACAAGTCAAGAAGAACTTGTAAGTCTATGTGAGGCCTGCAAATTATATTTATAATACATAATTAGCTAAAGTAGACAAATTCCACAAGGTCTTTTTGTGGCTATGTTTGTTCACAATATGATATGAATTAAAGTGAGAAAATTATATAAATAACCATCGTACTATTGTTTGATTATTGATTTGATCCCGCACTTTCAATATCCTAAATCTTACCAATGTACTCACGAATTGAGTACAATGTAGTCTTTCTGACTAACGGTCCATCCATTTTTTTAACGGTCGTTAACTCTCCATCCTATTTTTTAACAGGATTGCTAATATGGTCTACGTGAGCCATTTTATGAGGGATATCCAAGTTTGTGACTTATACAGCATGCGTTCCCCTGAGTTTTTAGGCTTGAAGATTTCCGACCGTGCTGGCCTAGCCTGTTGAAGAAGTCGAATTTCAGTTCAGAACTAGTCATTGGAGTCTTGGATACTGGGATTTAGCCTGAAATACCTCTCATAAAATGGCTCACATATATAGAACATATCAACATCCCTTTAAAAAAATAGGATGGAGAGTTAAAAGTCGTTAAAAAATGGATGAGCCGTTAGCAAGAAGGACTACATTGCACTCAATTCGTGAGGACATTGGTTAGATTTAAGATATTGGGAGTACAGGGTCAAATTAGTTACCAAACGATAGTATGATGGTCATTCATACAATTTTTCCAATTAAAGTATGTTCCAAAATTAAGGAGATTTAACTAGAATTAATCTTTGGATTCTTATCTAATCAACTATTTAATCACACACACGCAAACCCGCACGTGCACACGCACACAACACACACACACACATATATATATATATATATATATATATATATATATATATATAGACCACCTTGTTCAAGGATTACTAAAAATAAATAAAAAACCTGATTATGAAACTAAGATAATTATGTAATACTTTATAGGCTAACATTATCACAGATGAAAGAAAAATGAGAGGTAAATGTAAGACAAATATACATAAAGTTTCCATAACTGGAAAAAAAAGAGTGAAACTACGAATGATGAGTAATCAAATTAATGAGATGACTTTTTTCAAACATATACTTACTTTTATACTTTACTATCTAATAGAATTATTAAGGAATTTAAAATATAGATGAACCATCACAGGACTTAGTAATGTGATGATGCTGGAAAAAGGGAAAAGAAAAGACATGCAAATGGTGGCCACTATCAAGTATTTAAGTCTTCATCTAATCTGGTAATGGTTTATATTTTAAGCGAAAAGTTTAATAAATATTTTTATGAAGATGCTAGAAATTAATCAACATACCTCTATGTTAAAGTAATTATTAGTATTTTTTAATACTGCAAAAGTAGGTTTTTTTTTGGTACAGATCTTGAAATGAAAAAAAGCAATGCTTATTTTGAAAACAAGTATCCGACCTGCCGGATTCGAACCAGCGACCTAAGGATGGCTGAGGATATTTACCCACTACAGTCCTCCGCTCTACCAACTGAGCTAAGGTCGGTTACGTGATATTTTTTACTCTTACAAATTAAGTAACAATACAAAGTGTTTACGAAAAGATTTAAAATGGAGATGCGGGGTATCGATCCCCGTTCCTCTCGCATGCTAAGCGAGCGCTCTACCATCTGAGCTACATCCCCATTGAATTACTTTCAGTATCAACACATATTAATTTCAAATATTATATTCGGTGAATGGAGGATGGTAAAATCTGTGAACCGCCATTAGCCAAAAAACTGAGTAGTTTATTATTGTGGGAACTGTCAATTAATGCTTTCAACCAAGATTTACTAATTTCTGAATCGCTTTGTACTTTACGAAGAAAAGGCTTATTTTGGAGTGAGTTTGACCAAAAACCTATTTCAGGGTAATGGAATGAATCACCACCAAAGGTACAGTATAGTAGGTTGAAATAAAATTTAGTGTGTACGTACGTAGTTGATAGAGAATTATTATAATTATACTTAAAGAAATTTCTTATCAAACAACATTGCTGCTTGTGTAAAAAAAAAATAGTAAACGGACATGGGCGGGCGCAGGTGTAAGTTTCTACTATTATTAATTCATACTGGACTGGAGTATTTGCCAATTATCTGTCCTGAAGGTTTCACAATTGTTAGCATATATAGTTAATTTGCACGAGCGCGGTGATTAATGTTATAGTGCCCCCTCAGCTCATTAATTAATTTCCTTGAGCTAGTGCTAGGGGCTGATTCTTGGGCATTCTAATCTCTAAAAGTGAGCCGTTGTTCATGACATATGCCTCAATCTTCTCCCAATCTGCGTTATCAGGCAATTCCAGCCTCCGAACAAAGCCATGTTCCCACCATTGGCTGCTTCTCCAGTAGTCTTTCTTCCTGCGGCAGGATTCTCGTTGCTGCCTCCACTGGCCACAAATCTCCACAACCTTCCCATTCTCAACACAGATTTGTAGGGTATTTTCTTCTAGACCGCCTGTTCATTTGTTATGTATATACATCAAGTATATGAATGAATGAATGAAGTCATACAAAACTAATTAAATGCCAATTATATATAGCAAAAACACTTACTTGGTAGTTCTGCTTTTAGAACATAACTACTATCTGTTTGAAACCAATCCACACCAGTTCTATGTTGATTAGCTAATAATAGTGCTTCCGGCTCAAACTCCCATAACGGAAAGGCATCAGACGGGTCAAAGAATTTCCCAAACAATAATGGACTGAACAGTGAACCATCCCCAAAAGTTTTAAGCACAGTCGTCGTCGTCGTCGTCTGACCGCCTCTAGCCATGAAAATTGAAAAAACATCTTCCTTCAGAGGAACGCACCATTTATTATGTGGAGTTGGATCTTCTGATCCAATAATTACTTCAACTTGTTTGCAACCAGTCATGTCTTGAAGCCAATTAATTCAGTAGAGTTGGAAACTCTAGACGCTTCTTATATAGAGTGTGAGCAAATCAAATGCTGCCTCTCGGAATCGGAAAAACAAAGAACAAATTCTTTGGAGGATAGTAAAGTCATTAAGAATATTTCTCTTTTAATTAACATCTACTGAAAATATTGTATATAGCAGAAGGATGATGATGTATTTTTTCTTAATTAGTACGTACTGATTTCCTTGTGTACGTATGTGTACGTAATAATACCTCTATATATATATATGTTTTCTATGTAAATATTGGAGTATATTATTCTTTCTTTATAATAATCGAAATTTAGGGATCATGTAATTGATGCATGAGAACCTACCTAGCCCCTTATCTTGAAATATATATCATATCGTGTGAACGGAATATTTTCTCAATGTAATGGCTTTCATCATGAAAGCACCAACTTGCATTATTGCTTATGCTTTTAATTTTGCTTTTAACTTTTTAAACTAATTTCTGAAAACTTTTGAACATAGAAAAAGTTTAACATACCGAAAATTCAATTCGTTTTCGCCTCTCTTTATACCAATTTTATTGGTTATTGATGAAAGCCGGATCTATTGGTATCATCTTTTTTGGTGAATTTTCAAAGAAGTGGAGCATAGCTAGAGAGGCATATTCCTCTCTAAACAACATTGATGTGGCTTGTTAAATGTGCTCATCTTGAGACCATATGTATATATATTTGTTCCACATTGAATCAAAAATATATATTCCCTCCGTTGTTACTGACAAATAGTCCACTATATTATTTTTGGATGTTCCACTCAAAGATTTTACTTTAAAAAATTATGTCTACAATCTTTATAAGTTTTTTAACTTTACCCTCCATATATGCTATAAACATATTAACTATGCTAAAATATTTTTGTAATTATGATCAACCCAATACTACTTATATATCCCTTAGTTATTAGATTTTTCAAACGTGGATTCGATCTTTGGGTGGAACAGTGGGAGAACATCGGAAGAATTAATTTAGAGACCACAAGAAGTTCTTCATATTTTAATAGTATTTCTTTGCTTCCAAACCTAGTCTTTTAGTGCCTGCACATAGATTTAACACTATTGTTTGACATTAAAATGTATCTTTCCAGTATTTTCTTCAAAATATATTGTACTTGACAAAATTGGGATGAAGGAAAGTGCTATGCAATTACAAATTGGCGCTACACCACCTAAATGAATATATTTCTTGAAACTACAGACATAGACTAGGTCCAAATAGATCGGTCTGAACTAATCTGATTTGCGGTGATAAACTCTAAAGATAGAATTTTAATCTATGACTTCATGGTTATTATTTGAATCGTTATCTTCGTACTAATTGATGCATGTGAGTAAAATTTGACACATATTAAATTGATAAGGGTAAAATAGTCAATTCAATAAAGGCTCTAAACGGGTTAACCCTAGTAGTCAACTTGCTTCATTTCCAATTCAAGAAACTATAATTTAAACTAGATTCACTTTAAATCAAATAAGGATTCAAAGATTAATTTTCGTATGAAACAAAGACTCTACCATGTAAATTCCTTAGAATCAAGGTAAGGGGATGGACGAATCCCAGAGTCCAAACTTCGGAGACCTTCGCTAATGTTTGTTTTGCATTTGCTCAAGGTAAAGAGACTATGGGGACCTTTGTTAATGTTTGTTTGCATGTGCCCAAGATAAGAGTTTTTGGTTGTAATTAATGATATTTTTTATTTGGCTTAAATCGCAATTCGGTCACTCTATTTTGACACAAATTTCATTAAGCTAACTCTACTTATTTATTTCACACTTTAATCACTATACTTGACATGAAAAGTCAATAAAGTCACTGGGGGTCGTTCCGTTAGTTAAGTTGGATGGAAATTTTTAAAAAGACAAAAATACCCCTTACCTTTAGAACATTGTGCACGTGGACAGATTTTAAAATATTTTTTTTTTGGTTGAGATACCAAAGCCATCTACCCAGTAACCCACCATCACTACTCCCCTGTTTGACCAGATTCCCAGGAACTCAAAATTGAATCCCACCCTTTTTCCTTTATCACCCCTAATTTTTACAGGGTACAACTCAGCCTCCATCCAAAAACAAACACACCAACATTCTCACTCTAACACCCCCCAACGATTTCTCTCACTAAAATAATGCTCAAACTCACTCCTCTGCTCCTCCTTTCCTCCATCCTCTACTTCCTCTCTTCCTTAAATGTAACTCCTAATTCATACCCACATTGTAATTGTATTCATTTTCTTTGTTCTATTAATGGATTTAATGTATGTTCATTGTTGTCTAATTTCACAGGTAGCCGTCGCCGGAGAAGACCCATTAACACTGACGGCATACTTGATTCGTTACTGGAAGAAACAGATCTCTAACAGCTTGCCTAAACCATGGTTCCTTCTCAACAAGGCTTCCTCGTTATCCGCCGTTCAATCGGCCACTCTCACAAAACTTGCCGATCAAAACGCCTTATCCACTCAACTCTCATCGTTTTATTCCTCGACCAAGCTATTTTGCTTCTTCGATTTATCGCCGTGTCTTGAAAAACACAACAACGATTTCCCTACTCTTCCCCAATTTCCCCAACTTTGTCAAAATTGAGAAACAGAACTGCAGATCAAGCTTTGCTAATGGTTACCTCATGAGATTAACGCGAAAGGCGGAGGCTCAATTCGATGAAGAGTTTGAACATATGCCCCAAATCTACGGAGGCTTAATCAAATCTTCAGAATATAATTTTGGATCTGAGTTACCTGGAAAAAGAAAGACCGAGACATTTTATCTCATCTCTCGATCTCTAGCACTTTGCTTTCAGATCAAGATCCATGACCTTCATTTCTAGCACCTCTTTGTTCCCTGTTTTTTTTTTTTCAGTCTCGAGAATGACAAATGCAAGCGTTATAGGTGTGGTGGTGGTGGGTAGCAATGACGACTGGTGGTTGGAAGTGGGAGGAAGGTGGAAGAAGGATGGTTTTAACAAAGAGGGAGAGAGAGAGAGAGAGAGAGAGAGAGAGGTCTACCAATGTAATGACAGAGGAGGGGGTAGTCAGCACCGAGGAGGGAGAAATCGACGGCGACGGAGGAGGGATGATCGGTGGCTGACGGAAGAGAGAGTGAGAGAGGTCAGGTCAGGTGATGGAATTGTTTGAGAGAAGAAAATCACGTGACTAGCACGTAATATAAGTAAGGGTATTTTTGGATTTTTAATAAAAGTTTAAAGCTTTTCATCCAAATAACTTGACGGAGTGATGAACGTGAAATTTATGCCAAGTAGAGTGATGGAATTGAGGAAAAAAAAAGTAGGGTTAGCTTAATGCATTTTTTGCCAAAGTACAGTGACCAAATATCGATTTAAGCCTTTTTATTTTTATCTTTTTTGGTTTGTTATTTTGTGATATGCTAGTAGTGAGTTTTATACTCATTTTGTCTTAATTGAGTATCCATTTTTAGTTTTGTACGACAATTAAGAAAGTAAAAGACGTAAAATTAGTAAATTTATACAAAAACAGACACTCATTTTGAGGCAAGCTAGAAAATTTTAAAAATAAACACTTATTTAGATCTAAATAAGGAGGGAGTAAAACTTTAGAACACCATGAAGACAATAATACAATGGCATAACATACAAAAATTGTCGAAATTTCTAAGAATCACTATTTTCATAGTTCTCCGATCGAGCATTCTTTGTAGTTGGTAGAAGAGTACTCCACCGAAAAGCAGCTCATATTTGCAACCACCGTGTTTAACAATATTGCAATTTAATTAGTAATTTGGTTTTTGAGGATGTATTTTTTTATAATGATTGGAAAGAGTAAGAGAGATATAGAAAGAAATGGTAGAATCAAAGAGAGAGTGAGAGAAAGTGAAAGTTCAAAATAACATATCCCCCACGTCACGTCAGTACTATATATATGTATATATGGATATATATATATATATATATATGGATATATATATATATATGGATATATACATATATATATATATGGATATATATATATATATGGATATATACATATATATATATATGGATATATATATATATATATATATGGATATATATATATATATGGATATATATATATATATATATATATCCATATATATAAAAGAAGAAGAATGAGGTAGCTAGCTAGCTAAGTATCCTTTCAAATTAGAAATCATTCCAATTTGTTTAACTATTCTTTAGCCAAAAATCATTAGGAAACCATAAGTATATATGAATACGATTGGTTTTCAATGATTAGCGTGGCTCGATCTATAGCTGGATTAGTACCCCCACGTGCTACACTTATTGACACAAGAAGAATTCAGACAGAGCAAATACGTACTCTTGTTAGTATCTCTCCTCAAAGGGCCGGATGACAATTATTTATTTATCGACTTCACTAGGTTGATATTAGTGAACGACGTCAATCACTTTTGTTGTTGATTTCAAAGGATAGAAGATAATTAAAGGAAATGTTCAAAATGATAGAAACGTTTATTCCCCGAAAATTTTAGTTAGTTCTCTATTTTAATTACGTCATTTTATATACATCACTTAATACCAAGTAAAAATTAATTGTTTATGCGGCGGTATCACCGTTTAAAAATATAGTGCTAATAAAAATCTTCTTACAGACTCTATCTGCATGCTTAATCAATATAAGAAAATTTAGAGAAGTTCGTGCTTATCTTGCTAATTTTTTTATTGCACTTTGTTGCTTCAACGTTGTAACTAAAGAAAGATCATGATATTAATGTTATGGCATTGTGATCACGCCAATATATGATCTTACCGAAATGACAAATGTAAGATGTAGAGAGAGGTGGTGAATGGTGGTACAAGAGAGCTTGATATGTACCGAGTTGTGATATCTAATGAGAACACAAGTAAACACTTTGAGCCGAAGCCGGAGAGATTTCTCGGCTCAAACTCTTCGTTGTGAGAGTGAGTAATATTATCAACAAGTGAGAGATTAACCTGAAGAGCCTTGCTGGTGACTTAGCTCAACCAAGAGAGGAAAATGAGAGAACAGAGGAACTTAGAGAGTAAAAGGACTAGAAAGAGAGCTAAGGTGTGAATATAGACTAGATAGAGATAGATAATTACCATGTACTCCCTCCGTCCCTAAATTATTGTCTTGGTTGATCCGGCACACGGATTAAGAAAACTCAATTGACTTGATTATTAATATTGGAATAGTATTGAAATAGTATGTTGTTTCCTTTAATGCCCGTGTGTATGTGGCCCATAATTAAAGTAGGAAGAAAAAGTAAGGGTAAAATAGTAAAAGTGATGTTCTAAAAAGGAAAGTTTCAAACAAGATAATTATTTAGGGATGGACGAAAAAGGAAAGGAAGACAATAATTTAGGAACGGAGGGAATATCTTATTTATAGTACTAGGAGGGAATCAGGTGGTAGGCTGGCTGGGTAGATCAAGGATTAGATGGGCGTATGTGGGTTCGACGTGACTTTTATTGACATTGTCTCCTACGAGCTGGTTTTCGTATCTCAACCATATATGAATGCATGAATTTTATGTGCCCCAACCTATACTGGCATAAAGGACATTCTTGTCTTCAAGTGGGAACCTTGACATGGAGGTCGGCCTTTGAGGGGAGCTTGACCTTGGAGTGGATGGCCTTAGGATGGTTGGGTGGTTGCAGAGGTCGCCCGCTCGATAGGACTCACTTGACATGGAGCACTTGGAGTCTTTGGTTTTAAGCAGTGGTGGTTTCCTTGCTCACGTGACATTCAGTCAAATGAGTCCTAAAAATATTCTCATAGATTCTTTATAGTTCCATTACATTGCTAATTGTATACTTCTCAAATAAAAGTTTCTCGTTAACGATATTGTTCTTATTAAATAATTTCAATATAAGTTGTTTCTCAAAAGCTAGTATCTATGACAAATTACACTCACAAATGTAATTATTACTTTTGCAACCTTCTATGGTTTCATTATTCCAAACATGTAACTCACTAATTATAAGATTTTGGACCCATAAAGATCAAGATTTTACTGAGATCTAGTTTTAAATAGTATATTAAAAGACACATTAGTGAGGGTTACAATTATGGTTTAGATTTGGATAATAGTACGTAAACCAATTGCCATGTTAGTGTTACAAAAAAAACAAAAGCATAAAATAGAATAAATGGTTATTGTTTGGTCTGACCATCACTGCATCGCTGAAATAAAGTTCGAGTGTATTTGATATGGTAATTTAGTGACTTAACTTTGATTTTTTTTTTTGGTAATAATTGAAAAAAAGAAGAAAAAAAGAGGGAGCTTGAGAAAAAACTTGTGAAATTAAGTGCAATATTAAGTAATTTTTGTTTCTATATCTCCATATTATATACATTGCCCTGTTCGCATTTGATGAGGAGACATATGAATTTGCCATCTCAACCATAGTTGTTAAATCTTCATTCTCATGACTTGACCTTTTGAATTTCAGGGAGAATGTCATTGGCTAAGAGCATCTACAACAATAACCCTCTATATCACACTCTAAATAACTCGTTTTCTGTTCCAGTTTTATTATTTCAAAACTCTAAAAATAATTTACTCCAACAAGTACCCTCTATACGACCCTCTAAAAATTTAATCTCTCTCATCTCAACTAACAAACCTAAACTACCATTATATTTTTCCTCTTTTATTTATATTTTTTCACCACAATTAAAATAAAATATTTTTAATTTTAAATTTTATATAATATGAAAAATATATTGTACTCTCTCTGTCCCTAAATTATTGTCTTGTTTGACTCGGCACACGGATTAAGAAAAAAATAATTGACTTGATTATTAATATTGGTATAATGTGTAGTTTCTTTTAATACCCATGTGTATATGGTTTATAATTAAAGTAGAGAGAAAAGTAAAGGTAAAATGGAAAAAAAAAAATTTCCTAAAAAAGAAAGTTTTAAACAAGACAATTATTTAGGAACGGACAAAAAAAAAAAGACAATAATTTAGGGACGGACAGAGTATATTTTAATAATTTTCATTCCAAAATATTAAATAAAGGTATATTGTGCTCAAATAAAGTGAGGAAAATGTAAAGGATTTGAGTCACTATTCATGTTAAAACTCACTCTATATTTAGAGGGTGATTTAATTAGTTTTAGAGATAGAGGGTGAACTAGAGGAACCACTGTGGGACTAAAGGTGGATAAAACACTCTAAAATTATGTTTAGGGGGTAGAGGGAGGGCTTCACTGTGGACGCCCTAATAGTCTTAGCTAAATTACTATATGTATGATATTGTAATATATAACATTCTTTAAATACATTAGTAAAAGAACTTTAGCTATTGGTAAGAAAATGAAAAGATAGGAAAACAAAATAATATTGTTAATGAGATTTGAACCCACAACCTTTTATATATGAACACCCACCTTAAACCAATTCAACCTTTATATTATACATATTTATTCAAAATTACTATATATATATATATATATATTATAATTAAGTGGGTCACATGACCCATGTACTATATTATCTACTTATTTTGATTAGTATTTTTGTGAAATATCAAAATATGTATTACAATATTTTTCAGCTATCCCGTCCATAGTGCATTTTTTTTTTGAATTATAGTTTAGATGTCTTAAATATTTTTGGTGCAAAGATCTAAATATTATTGGTACATAAAATGTCTAAACTTTTAATTGCTATCTCGAACCAAATAATTATAAAAAAACATGTAGTTAATTTTCATTGTTCGATGCAATAACCTCATACTAATTAAAGAAAATAACTTTTACGAGACCTCTAATTAAATAACGAAGTTTTAAAATCTATTACAAAACCATTTGGAACCTATAAACTACCCTACATATGATTGATCCATGAAGAAAACATTAACAAATAAGTACTTTCAGCAAACCTTAACCACAATCAAACAACCTTCATATATCCCATATATAATACTGACTAAAGTATCATTTATTATAATACTACTACTAGCCACACTTGATTGTACTTCGTTTATGAATCTTTGAGCCTTAGTCCATTTTAGTTACTGACAGAGTATAAGTTTATAATATTTTCTTGAATATACATCAATTTTAAGAGTCATCATGGATTTTGTTTGTAGTTGTTAGAACTCAATGACATGATAAGACAAACATGATGATAAACTCAAGATAGTGAAAGGTTACTATGTGCCGAGTTGCTTCACAAACAAGTTATTGGCTACTTTTTTGTTATACAACGCCAACAAAAAATGTTTAGGGTTAAATGCACCAGTGATCCATGTACTTTACAACTTTATAGCATTAATTAGTTTTTGATTTCAAAAAGTGAAAAATTGGGTCCAAAGTACGCTGTTTTTGTTCGCTCGTAGTCCTTCTGTTAACGGCCGTTAGAAAATCAGTCGTTAACGGTCCATGTGCAAAACATGCAAGATTTTAAGGGGGCAAATTGGTAACTTTCCTCCAGCCTGTCTTCCCTCTTCTTCTTTAACTCGTAAATTAAACAAATTCAGTCTTCTTCTTCCACATCCCTTTTCATCCTCTCTCCTCCCTTGGCCTCTATGAAAACAAGTTCCTGGTACTAAAAAGAAGAAAAATGGCAGATATCAATTTAAAACAAGTTGTAAATACATTTTGCTAAGATAACATTTTCCGAATGAAATACCCATTCCCCCTAGATTTCCACGTCCTTAAACAAACCTTTTGTCATGCGACTGTATTTATGTTTTTACTTCTGAGCTGTCCGCAGCAGCCTATTTTTTTTCCTACACATGAATGTGCAATCGCACGGACTCAAATCAAAGTCTCTCTAGTCTTCTTCTCCTGTATAACCCCCTTTTTTTCTCCCATTAACGAAATCGATTTGCAGTCGGCGACGGAAAGCATGTATGGCCACCGGAAAAGATGAAGTTGCGAATGTGTGTGTATTTTTTGGATCAGTGTGATGCTTCTATGGATGTTGGGGTTGGTGCTTTTAGGGATCCCGAGGGTCTGGAAGGCCCTGCTCATTTTCGTCGGTGGGGCGGCAATCTTTTAAAGCCCTAAAATTTGACATCAGCGTAAAAAATTCCTATAGCATTTGAACAGAGCCGCGGGAGTTTTGATGGGTTCTCTGCAATTGGGGTTTATTTGTTTAGTTTACAGGTTGAAGAGGAAGGGGGAGACAACCTTGATGGAAGTTATCAATTTGCCCCCTTAAAATCTCACATGCTTTGTACATAAGCCGTTAACGACTGATTTTCTAACGGCCGTTAACAGAAGGACCACGAGCGAACAAAAATAGCGTACTTTGGACCCAAATTTTTACTTTTTGAAATTAGGGACTAATACTAGAAAGTTGTAAAGTACAGGGACCACTGGTGCATTTAACCCAAATGTTTATTTGCAATACAATAAGAAAAAATGTCTATGTTATGAATGAGTTGATAAGTAATTTCATATTTCTTACACATGTGATCGAATTTAAACCCTTTGCTATCTGAGGTAAGATATTTAAATATTGTTGTTGTTGACAAATTAGTTGAATGTGAATTTCGGTCATTGGTAAGTTTGCAAATCGATTCTTTCAAAAATAATACGTATTTTCTAATTATAATTACATTCATTGGGTAATGTCTGAAAAACTAACAATTTTCAAATCAGAGGAAATTAAACATGTTAACTTGGAGATGTGACAGTTCATTTATCGAAATGAGCATAAAGTATTACAATTATAGGACAATTTTATAAAATAATACATCAATTTTTATAAATCAATCAAGAAAACTTAAATACTATGCAATATTATTTCAAAACAAAATGACAACCCGTGCGGACGGCTTAAATTACTAGTAGTCATGAAAAATCAAACCAAATACAAATGGATCAAATCTAAGTTCGTGAACGGTCAATGTATTCAATTGCAACCCTTCTAGTAACTAAGTAGAGTTTTTGAATTTTACCTGAAATAATAGTCCCAAACAAAAGCTGCTGTCCCAGTGTGCCTCCTTTCCGCGTCATTTGTCGCGTTAAAAGGAAAATTTCTTTTTTTATTCGGCGCGTGACACAAAGTTAATCATCCAATAATGAAGAAAAACCTGACTCAAATCAAATACTCATTCTTTTCTTTTTTTTTTTTATTAATTAAAAAGAAAGTTAAATAAAAAGTCCGTTTTATCGTTGGCAGCTTTGTAAGAAAGAAAGAAATTGAATTGAATGAGTTATTTCTTCATTGAATTTTCCTGGTCAACTCAACACGCTCTCGCTCGCACGGCACCATTGATTTTACATTTTACAGGGCCCTCCTCGTTTCAATTGCTCGCCCTTCGTTTGCTGGATCTAGGTTTATTTTTGACCAAAATTTTGTTTTTGATTCGAGGAATTGGCTTTTTCCTGGAAGCAGATTTCTGGGTTTTGTTCGGTGGAGATAATTATTCTGATTCCAGGGTTTGTGTCTTTTCGCATAATCTTTGATTGTGGGTCAACGATATTTATTGTTTCTAAGCCTCTATAACTGGGACTTTTTGGAGGACTTTCTTCGGAAATAAAAAAGTATTTGGAGTTAGGGTTTGTTTGTTTTGTCGTCAATGGCTTCTTGGGTTGTGTGCTACAATTTGGGTTTTAGGGTTTGGATTAAATGAACATACTTGGTGATTCAAGAAGAAATGGGTGCCAAAGGAGTGGTTTGTTTGATTGCATTTGCTGTTGTACTTTTTGCATCGGAAGTTGTATGTTCAGATAGCAAGAAGAATTCAGCTGGAAATTTGATTGATTTTGAGGAGATTAATGAGGACATGGTACTAGTCTAATACTCCTACTTTAAGTTTAAATTTTTATTTTTTATTTTATTGATCATTTGAGAATCTTTCATTTGCTTGGTTTGCTTATCTGCTTGTAGGAAGTCAAGATTATTAGTTATCCTGTGGTTATATAAGTACTTTTAATTTCTCGAGTGCAATTTATGTTAGCAAAAGGGTACACGAGATAAAGCTAAGATCAGAAACTTTTGCAGCCTATGAGTTACGCAAACACGCATAATGTGGCCTTTAGCATACAACAAAGAAAGATAAATGTGATCCCAAGAACTTCAGAGGGTTCTACACACTTATTATTAGATTAACTCAGTAGGAGCAGCCTTCCCGTTGCAAGGTAGGACTGCATAGCTTATACCGTTTGGAGATCCAACAGTGAAGCTGAAAATGGGCCATCCCTTGATGATAGATCAGCTGAAATGTTCGAAGTCAAATGAAAGGAAGAGTCACTTATTTCCTCACATCTTTCAAAGTGATTACAGTTTATGACCTAGGAGGTCAATATGACCTTTGCAACAAAAGCTGTTGGGTTGGTTCTCTTAATACTCTCTTTGTTATAGAAGTTACTCCCCAGTGCTGCGCACCAATTTTCCTCTTACTAATTTATCTGCAAGAATTTTTGCTCTTTCCTTTTTTATATCTAAAAAAAAAACCATCAATTGTGCAAGTGTGAGCAAATGAGATTTAATGAAGTCCTCTTTGCAGGTTGAACTAATATGGGCCAACTGTAGACTAGAGTTGAGCCATTCGAACAAAGCTGTTGAAGATCTCAAATTAGATGTCACAGAGGATAAAATCCCTTTAGATAGTAGGCTATCAGGTAAAGAGAGGATTTTGGATTCTTTGAGTGTCCTGGATCCCCATGTTGAGGAAACTCTTTTAGATTGCATAAGGAAGAAAAGTATCGTGTTTCCTGTCTCTGGAGAAGAGAGTCACACTAAGAATTGGTACACGAAGTATATGGAGTCCATTTTTCCGAGTCGCGATGCTTCTAGAAGACGCAAATTAGTGGAAGCATCAGCCCCATCCCCGTCCGGATCCCTTTCAGTTTCACCACCTGTTCTGGGCCCATCACCATCTTCTGGCCGAGTACCTTCGCATTCTAGGGTTCCCAGTACTCAGGGCATTCCTGGTACTCCATTTTTCCCGCGTGATTCCAACGATCCTTCCACAGTTTCAAACACTGATCCAAGTTCTGATTCTGCTAGCGTGACGTCGGATAAGAAAACAAACAGCAACAGAACAGTTGTTATTGCTGTTGTTGTAACTGCATCAGTGACATTTTTTATTGTCGCACTGCTGTTTTTATGCTATAATAGGGTCTGTGGTGGTGGTGGTGTCGGACGAAATGATGAAAAGCCTCTTCTCAGCTTAAGCTTAAGTGATTATTCTAGTGGTAAGTTCGTAATGCCTGAAGCTTTGGGTTACATGTTATTTCTATGTTACTTTTCTGATGTGTTGAGTCACCTTTGATCTTTCAGGTGCTTCACAGAGGCCGTATGCTTCAGAAAGTTCAATTGATAAAGGAAAGCTTAGCCATAAGTCGTTCTATGACAACTCATCTTTGGATGGCAGTTTATACATGGAGTCAGATGTATCAAAAATTGGAACTCCTTTAGGAGCTCCGCTAGAGCCGCCTCCTGGAAGGTTGAGCACCTCTGGACTACCTCCTTTAAAGCCTCCCCCTGGAAGGATGGACCCCCCATTACCTCCTCCCCCTGGAAGGATGGACCCCCCGTTACCTCCTCCCCCTGGAAGGATGGACCCCCCATTACCTCCTCCCCCTGGAAGGGTGGACCCCCCATTACCGCCTCCTGCCAATAGTGTTCCTCCTGTCGGAGCTCCTCCCCCTCCGCCCGGGCCACCACCACCACCCTCGTTGAGACCTCCTGGCGGGCCACCACGTCCTCCCCCTGCAGGGCCGCCACCACCACCGCCACCTGTACCTTTTGGAATGAAAACTGGTGGTCCTCGTCCACCACCACCTCCAGGTGGTGGTGTCCCTCCTCCTCGACCACCTGCGATGGGCTTAAAACCACCCCGACCTAATGCACCTCCTGCACCGAATCGCCCATTAGATGAATCTGATAGTTCTAAAGCTAAGTTGAAGCCATTCTTCTGGGACAAGGTTCTAGCCAATCCTGATCAATCGATGGTTTGGCATCAGATTAAATCAGGGTCATTCCAGTAAGTTCCTTCTTGCTTTCTATCTGTGGTTTTTCAGATTGTTAAATTATATATATCAAGCTTCAAGAAGACAATTGATTATGTTTAATGGACAGGTTTAATGAAGAAATGATAGAAACTCTATTTGGCTATTCAGCTACTGAGAATAACAAAAAACAACTCAGTTCTTCATCCCAAGACCCTCCGACTCAGTATATTCAAATTATTGATCCGAAGAAGGCGCAAAATTTGTCGATTCTTCTGAAAGCTTTGAATGTGACAACAGAAGAAGTTTGTGATGCACTTCAAGAAGGTGATTCTTTCCTCTGTTTACATATTGCCTAGATGTCTTTGTTTGTCCAATTGGAAACTCAATGTAGGTTTAATGTTTTGTTGCTCGAAGCATTTCAGCATAGCTTCTTATCGTTATTATAGGGTTGTAAATACTGCATTTCGCTAAAAGAGCTCACATTTGAAACTCAAACTCTTAAAAGATTACGACAAATTCTCATTAATACCCTTAGTCTAAGGATTGAATTAGTTTTAAAAAGATTATTGAAGTGGAATGTCCCAAAATAGAAAGTAAGGCTCATTGAGCAGAACTGAGGGAGTATAAGTATATACTGTATATTGGAAGGTATTTTGTGAGATATAAATCTGTATTGTTGGATGAGAAAGAGATCACAATCTGATTATGATAGCATGTACCTTGGCTTGTCAGTGCGGCTCACTGGTTCGAGGCTCGACTCGACCAGTGACCATTATGTGAGCTGAGCGGGGCTCAATTTCTGTACCCGTCTGATTTCGCAAGCCCAGCCGAGCCTAGGTGGTGTTCAGCTAGTGAAGCTTGTGAGCTGGCTTTGACTTGCCTCGAGTTGACTTGGCCCGACTCGGTATTTATAATTATTATATATATATATATATTTATTACAACAGTTAATACTTAAAGTGTATATTAATATAAGATATTTTTTAGGGAGAGTCTATTTCCACTACAATTTTTTGCTTATCCACTATATTTTTTAAAATTTAATTAAGTTAATCAATATCTTGACACAATCACCCTTCAAACCCACCTTATTTAAATATCAAAACAATTTTCCAAAGCTCACTAATTCTTTTGTTCCCTTTTGTAATTTTTTTCTTTTGTGTTTTCCCGAATAAATTACAGTTAATTATGCACAGGAAAATAAATAATTTATATGAAAAAAATTAACAAGAGTAATGAAACAGCTGAAAGGAAAATAATTGATTTGTCTAGTTTCTTTTGCTTACAAATATAAAAAATATTAATGACAATAGACTAGACAACAGGGTGACATGAATTATATAATATTAATTGCAAATTATGAATAAAAAAGTACTTGAATGGTAAATTCATTAATGAATATGCGTTTAGCGGATGGTAAAAAAATATAAATGACAAAATAGACTAGACAACAGGCTTACATGAACTATATAATATTAAATTGCAAATTATGAATTAAAAAAAAAAATAAAGCTGGAATGGTAAATTCATTAATAAATATGCATTTAGCGAATGCTTATAATTTTTGTACAATATCTTTAGTATTTTACATCTTTAAGAGTTTTTGACGTAAAAATTCAATTTGCTTTAAGAAAAGATTTTCCTTGAAGAAATTAAATGTAAAATAATGGATGGATTTAATTTTTTAGTGTTGACAAATAGACATAATTTATTTGAGAAGATAAAAAAAAAAAAAAAATTTAAGTTACAAAGAGAAATTTTAAAAAAAATTACTTTGACTTTATGCAAATACTTCATCATGGTAAGTATTTGAAGGACAATTGGGTCATGATAATAACTAATTTAATTAACTATTAATAAATATAGTGGATAAGTAAAATTTGTAGTGGAAATAGACTCCTCCTTTTTTTTGTTTTCCTTAAATCTAATTGCCCTTGATCCCTAATTCCAATTCCCAAATTGACAGTTCACTCACATTTTGAGTCGAGAAAACCATTGCCCTTTTCCTCGGAATGTCTAATTGTGTTCAAGGGTTCGCCTTCCACCAACATTCGACTTTATCTCTCCTCCCTCTACTGCCTATCCACGACATTCCTTCCCCTAATCCCTTTAAACTTCGTCGCTTGCCCGCTTGACGATTTTGGACAATGGCGAGTAACAACGGTGATCAGTGGCTGTCTTGATAGTATCTCTCTCTCTCTCTCTCTCTCTGCTCCTGCAACTATAAGGAAGGAGAAGAAGCAGTGTGGTGCGGCAGCAACTGTGGCCTGTGAGTGGGAAGCGTGTGTCTGACCGTGCATGACGGAGAGAGGACTGGCTAGTCTGACTGCATTTAGGATTGTTAGGGTGCGACTTTAGGTTTGTGTGGTTGGGCCTGAGCGCCCGGCCTATTGGTTTTGAAGTCCATTAAGTGAGTTGGACTGAACCTAAGACTCGAATTGACTCGTGGATTTGGGCTCGGCTCATGACTAGCTCGTCTACTCAAGGTGACCCGAGTGTTTTAGGGTCCTCAAAAGCCCGGTTCGTACTCGTCAAGGTTTGACTTGAGAGGAGAATAAACGAGCCGGCTCTAGCTTGAGGTAAACCCGGCTCAGCCTTGGTCACCTACAGGCCTATATGTACCTTATTTAGTGCTAGCAAGAAGAGAAAATTTTCGTTCTCCAAGCTTGTAAGACCACTGTTTATGGGCTAAAAATTATGCTCCCTCCATCAAAAGGTGGATGTCAATATTTCCTGGATATTGTGTCCCAAAGGAAATGTCAATCTATTTGAAGTCAAAGATTCCAATGACGATAATTTACTGATTCTTAAATTAAGTCAAAGAAAAGAAAAGAAAATTTTGAATACCAAAGGTGAAGGCTTGGTAATTGTACGATGAAAATTATAAGAAATTTTGACTTCTGTAATTTCAGTGCAATTAGTTAATGGAGTACAATGAGTTATGTTACCACCCCCTTCTTCTCTTTGGCGATTAAGTATGTAATATACCTGTATTCGTGAGTGGAAGGAGATATAGAAAGTACCCAAGTAGTTTTTTTACCCAAAGTCAGAACCAGTAGCTGAGTCCCCTTTCTTGCCTCGATGGGAAATGTAAAAGTATCTTGTCGATAAGGCCATTAACTGTATCATCATGAAGTTTTGTCATCTTTGAGGTTTAGCATCGTTTGATTGCTGCACGAGTGGAAGAAAATAAAAGTCAAAGTTTTCTGGGAAGATTATCTCTGAAGCCTATAATGATTTGGCATTGGCTCTAATTCTAGCGGTAAATACGTATTCTTACACTTCCAAATGGTGATTTGCGCATCAAAACCCTATGAAATTCTCTCTCTCTCTCTCTCTCTCTCTCCCTCCCTTATAAATATTAATCAGCTCGTAGTGTAGTTGTGTAGCGGTGTACACATTGGTTCTTAACCTCTCTCTCTCTCTATATATATATATTCTTTATGAATATTAATCAGTTCGAGTAGTATATTTGTGTAGCGGTGTACATATTCTTTCTTAACAGTATTTTTTTTCTTTAACTTAGCTAGTATATTGATGTAGATTTGTTGCACCAAAAGTATTGTCTAACCTGCATGAGCTGCTGAATCAGGAAATGAGCTTCCCGCAGAACTCCTTCACACATTGATAAAGATGGCCCCCACAGTAGAAGAGGAACTAAAGCTGCGGCTTTATAATGGTGAACTTTCTCGACTTGGAAATGCGGAGAGGTTCCTAAAATTCTTGGTCGACATACCCTTTGCATTTAAAAGGCTAGAAGCTTTGCTTTTCATGTGCACCCTTGAGGAGGAGTCGTCCATGGTCAAAGAGTCATTCACAACTTTAGAGGTATGGCGCTCAATCTCCTATTAGCATCAGCGTTTATGGTTAAGTACATGTTTTTAATAGCTGATCTTGCTAGTGGTTAGTTTTTGTTTTTGTTTTGTTTTGTTTTGTTTTTTTTTTCTGTGTGCGAGTATTCATTGGAGTCTGTGTAGACCATGGGCTGGATAGAAATTATTTTATGACATTCCACTTCATTGTGCAGTCGGCATGTGTAGAATTGAGAAAAAGCCGGTTATTCCTCAAACTCCTAGAGGCTGTTCTCAAAACAGGGAACCGAATGAACGATGGAACTTTCCGTGGGAGTGCACAAGCATTCAAACTCGACACGCTGTTGAAACTATCGGATGTAAAAGGAATAGATGGGAAGACTACCCTTCTGCACTTTGTTGTACAGGAGATAATTCGGTCAGAAGGTATACGTGCTGCCCGTGCTCTCCGAGATAATAGGAGCTTCTCCAGCATCAAAACCGATGATCTTCTCGAGGACATGTCTAATGATTCAGAAGAGCACTATCGCAATCTTGGCCTTCAGGTTGTGTCAGGTTTGGGTAATGAGCTTGAAAACGTCAAGAAAGCTGCGATTCTTGATGCCGACAGTGTAACGGGTACCGTGGCCAAACTTGGTCATGCCCTCGTAAAATCCCGGGATTTTTTGAATTCAGATATGAAGAATATTGAAGAGGATAATGGTTTTCATGAAATTTTGAAGAACTTTGTACAGAATGCTGAGGAGGACATAAAGTGGTTGCTCTCGGAGGAAAAGAGAATAATGTCTCTGGTGAAGAGCACGGCAGATTATTTCCATGGGAAAGCCGGAAGAGACGAGGGCTTGCGATTGTTTGTCATCGTTCGGGATTTCCTGATAATCTTAGATAAGGCATGCAAAGAGGTCAAAAATGCTCCAAGGAAGCCGCCAAATAAGCCACCACCTAAGAAAGAGGATCAGCCAACCGCGAGTGCCACTTCAGGTCCCCGACAGTCCCCCTCTCCTGATCCACGACAGCGGCTGTTTCCTGCTATTGCAGAAAGGCGGATGGACCATTCTAGTTCAGATGAGGAGAGTCCATAGGTGTTTCTCGCTCAGGTATGTGAAGTACTGATTTTGCTCTCTCCTCTTACTCCAACGCCTTTGTTCTTTTGTGACGTGAAATTATATTTTTTGTGCAGCCTTACTGCACTAGTGGTTAAAAGGGTCGAAAAAGTGTTGACTCCTTTGAGGGATCGTTGATGCAAACTACAAGATCCATTGGGAAGGGGGTTGAACCAGGGTACTTCTCAATCCACTGAAATTCTAAATCTGTGGTGGAAGAGACTCCTTACTGAAGTTAACCATATAATGCTACTAACAGTTTTACCCTTTGCTGTTACAAATGTGGTTTACGAAAGGAACTTCATCATCGGTAGTAGGTTGATTTTGCCTTGGATGGAGTTCTGTTAACTCTGTCAATATATAGTTAAGAATGTGTCAGGTCTTTATTTTCATTCTTTCAATAGTTTGTCAATAATTCTTTTAGGAAAGGAAATAGAGTAGCTAGAAACTGGTCAATGTATTGTTTAGAGCAAAGAAACAAGTACCTTTGTGCAATGTATAACTAAATGGAGATACAATTTTTTTTGTCAAATGTTAGGTTAAGCCCCGTCTCAGATTAAGTGAAATGAAATATTGAGATTTTGTTAAATATGTGACTATTGGAATATCCTTTGATATGTAAACTTCTCGGGTTGTGTACCTGCTATCCTTAATCTTCTGTATCTGCATGCATCAGCATTTCCAACCTCAAGACGCTTGTAATTAAACTCCAACGAACTCCAAGATTTTGTTTCTCAGTCGGGCTGGGCTGCAGAGACCACACCTCTTCTCTTGGTGATTCCCTTGTTTGAAGAATGTACTTAAACACAGCCCTTCGTCCTTCATTGAGATGGTTAAGAGGAGGATGGATGGGGGCCAATCTCTCTCTCCTAATCGTGCTTTATGTTAAATCTGCAGTCAGTGCAATGCAATCCAGACTTCTTAAACTCGTCCATAAATAAATTTGTTAGACGTTTGCCTTGGTTTCCTACTTATATTGAATTCCTGCCTCCAAATTAATTACTGTAATTAAGATGGATGGCTGTTACGGAAGATGTCACCAACTCTTTAAGTTTGCTTTTATTCCCTGTGTTTTGCTTCATTATTGCTTTCTCTCGAGTCTTAAAATATAAAGACTTAAAAGCAAACTAGTCACCCTATAAGTTTTTCTTCATTACGATCATGACTGCTATTATATTTTTAATCAATTTCATTACTATACTTTAATTTTGCAGTCACATTAGTCTTTCCATCCACTTTTGTGAAGGATTTTAGATGAAAAATGTTAAAAAAGTAATTGATAAAACTCAAAATTATCCTTATATATAATTTTCTTGATATATGATAAAGTTAATATAACACTTTGTCACATGTATTTGTTAAAAAAATACTCTCTCCGTTCCTAAATAATTGTCTTACTTTTTTTTTTTTCTTGTCCGTTCCAAAAAAATTGTATATTGTTTCTAAACTTTCCTTAAAGACATGT
Organism: Platycodon grandiflorus; assembly: GCA_016624345.1. Lineage (NCBI taxonomy): Eukaryota > Viridiplantae > Streptophyta > Magnoliopsida > Asterales > Campanulaceae > Platycodon > Platycodon grandiflorus. The sequence goes on from CM028363.1 coordinate 60,894,817, forward strand.
GCTTTCGAAACTCTTAACAATCTATTATGACCTATGTTTACCTTAGTGTTTTGATGATGCTTAATAGGTTAGATTAATCTTCAATTATGATTATGAACATTGTAAAAAGAGTTTTACATCAACAGAATTGGTCATTGTTGTTTGGCTGTATCACAGTATGGAAACAACTAAGATTGAAGAATATAATTGTGTCCTCTCAATTATGATTGACCTGCTAAATTGTCAGCTTACAATGGTCACATTCAAGGGCAATAAAGACTTTCAAAGATTCTACTACATAGAAGAAACCCTAATTAGGGCGACACAAAGAAACTGTGAGAGAAACATCTCTATGTGAGGTAACGGACAACTTCAAGCTAGCACACTAAACTTGACCAGGCAAGTGGATGACACAAGTTGCAAATTCAACCGTTGAGACACAACTGCCTATGTAAAGAACATTTCAAATGAAAAAAAAAAAAAAAAACACAGCTTACATAGCGAGAGACACAACTTACATAACATAGATTGAAATTATAATTCACATAGTCTTCATATTTCAGCAAGCTCATACTGAGTGTCACTCACATCCAATATCTTCAGTATACAAAGAGAAGACAATCACTCCAAACCTGCTCAAGCATCCAAGCAATCACTCAACAAACAAGCTGTGAAAGATCTACATATCGCTTCTATTAGATTAGCCAGAGTCACTTCACAGAAGCTTTTCTTATTTTCTTGTATTTACCATGTGTAAAATTTCCTAGTTGGAGAGCCAAACTCCTAGTTAATTCTGTAAACTGTTGGAAAAAGTGTTAAAATAGTGAAGGAAATTGTGCATCTTGGTTTGCGAATTTCTTAGTGGGTGTTTGTCGAATGACAAAGACAATTGTGAAAATAAGTTCTACTCCGTGAGAACATCGAAATCATATATTTATTTATCCAAAATGATGTTTGGATGATTGAGATATTAAGGCCTAAAGTAGGCGGGTTGAAGTTGGAAAAGTGGGTTTGTTCCACATTGGAAATGAAGTAAAAACAAGGCTAGTTTATATACAAACTCACTTTTCCTAAGGAGTAAGCTTGTACAGCATAGAGGCTCTCTCTCGCGCACGCCTGGAGGGGGGTGCAAATCCCAGTTCAATTCGAGGTCCGGACAGTGGATTCGTGTGCAAGCGCGACCTGCGGACACGAATTGAGCTCCTTAGACTAAGCCATGTTTTACTATTTAATTTTCTGATTTTGTTCAGAAAAGTAACTCCTCCCAGCCTTTATTTAGACTTAATAACAGATTTGATTTCTCCAGATTTGTAACTGAAACTCATTAACGTTCAGCCTTGATTATGTGAGTAATTGGCTAAAACCGTTTTGGGTTGAGAGAATATAAATTCAATGTTGATTTCCACAGGGACACACAAAAAAATTCCAGCAATTTTTCTTTCTTTCTTGCACAGCATATTGCGATTTTTTTTTTTTTTGTTGTCTCCTTTTGCATACTGTATTGGTGATAAAGTACGAGCACAAGTTCAATTCGCCAGAATCCTCTAGTGCAAGGTTATTCTGGTTGTTCCGTTGTATCCTGGGAGACAATCGCTAGCAAGAAAAGCTCCAAGCACTGACGGAGTAGAGGGCGAATCTGTTTCAAGGAAACGGTGCCCAGCACAGGCCTCAGATAGTGCTTTGGTCCTACATCAGCAGCCTTCATCTTCTCTTAACATGGGCAGCCTTCATCTTTCTACATCAGCAGCCGTCATCCTTTAACATCAGCAGCCTTCTCATTCAACATCAATAGCTTTCTCCTTTAGCATCAGCAGCTTTCTTCAACAAAGTCTCACCAAGTTTTCAAGTAGTAACGAATTCATTTTGTATTTCAATTCTGTAATTTGTATTATTTCCATAATATATTTCTAACATAAACAAAATAAGATCATAACTTATTTTGAACACTTCAATTACTTTTGCAAATATATTTCAATTACTTTTGCAAATATAATTTCGCTGTACAAACTCAATATACTCACTCTTAACTGTTGTATCATCAAACTGCCTTACTTTATAACAAAATATTTTTTTGTGATTAAGTGTCATTTTCGACCATTACTTACTCTTATAAACCAAAGGAATATAGATCTTAGTGAAAAAGAGACCCCACACAATCAAATATATATATATATATATATATATATATATATATATTTGTTCATTCATGACATGTCTAATTACGTGAAGAGGTAGCTACATTGTTAGGTAGATTAGTAGGTTCTTTTTTTATGATTTTTTTAGGGTAGATGAGGTAATAAATTGGGATTTGTCGGGAACAGCTTCCAAGATAGAATGAGGTCAATCTTTTGTAAAGTTAGAGCATCCCCATTGTGGTATTCTTACACTTCTTCTAATTAAATAAGAAGATGAAAACTTACAATGGAACAAATCTTCTTAATTTAAGAAGACTTTTTTCTTCTTAAATAAGAAGAGAAATGGAGGGAATCAATACAAGGCCATCTATGGAGAAAGTGATTTGCACCTCCAATGAGAAGCAAACCGTGCAACACACAAAGGGATAAAGAGAGTGGAGAGCTGAGAGAGAGGTGGGTCAGCTTCTAAAAAGATGGAATTTCTCTAATATTTTTTTTTTTTAAAAATTCAATTGTTGAAGCAGCATGGATCGGTTTTCTTAAAAGCATATTACCGTTTTTTTAATACCGTTTTTGTCTTTTTTTTTGTTTTTTATTTATAAATTAATTTAATTTTACGAAATATTTAAATATAAAATATATTAAGTAAAGTTAAATAAATTTATTTGTTTGAAAAGCATGAAAATAAGATTAAATTGTAAAGTTAATGAGGTGGCAGTGGAACCCAACTAAGAAGATATGTTAAGAAGATTAACAATGAAAAGATAAATTCTTAAGAAAAAAATGTGTAAGTGATAGTGGGACCTCACTAAGAAGATTTGTTAAATATATTAATAATGTGGATGCTCTTAGCTAATAGTCAAAGAGAGAAACTATAAGGGAAGCAGTCGATAGGTATTTGTAGTCATTGAGATTTCTTAATGAATAAAAATTCTAAGAAAAAGAATCCGCTTGGACAGAGTGACACACAAAGCATATCAGGCGGTTAAGCTTTGTGTAAGAATACTTATAGCTCACCAATTAAAGAATAGAGTTTCATTTTGAAGAGTAATGAAAAAGACCATTGGAATTACTGAATTGGAAAATACAAGAAGAATTAGAGCACAAATTGCAGGTTGTATTGACACAAAAGAAATTGTGCAAGTTGAATGGATCAAAAAAGGTATGGATTCCTCGTGGCTTTCGCAGAACTAGCCACGTGCATCGCATGGGCTACGATGCTAGTTATAGAAGAAAAGTAGACATCACAAGGAGAACCTAGTTGAAGAAAATTAATGTACATTACATATCAAACAAAAAGTATCTGTTTACTTTCCCCTTGTCTAACCTCGTAGCTGGAGGCTCTATTTGTTCATTAGTTTGGGAATTGAAGGCCAATCTACGACGGGATCTGATCGGAATAGTCAGGCATGAACGAGGACGCTCAACTCATGTTTGAGGGTATTCACTTGTACTACAATGAGGTTTCTATGGGGATTTATAGCGGCCCCAAGAACAAGAACTTCTTCTTGATTAACGTTTCCTTCTTCTTTAGGATTTATTGTTTGTCAAAATTGAGAGAAAGAGAGACGAAGGTAGAAAAAGATGAGAATGGGGAATGGAGGCGGGAACTGTTAATCTCTTTATTCGTAGAGCTCCTACAATTTGTGCAAGTGTCATCACTTCAAAGTTCTCCATTAGCGAATTATCATGTCATGATAGTTTATGATCAAACTAGCTATTCTTGATTAGGATTTCATAAACAAACTATTATGACAAAAATAGTAAAGACATGAAATTGCATGTTTCCCTTTCTACAAAAAGGAATGAAAATGAAATGTATCACATGACCAGCTCCTTATGCTCCACAATGTTTCAATGATTGCTCCATAGTGTCTTAGTGCATGTCATTTGTGCCCCTTCCCCTGGAATTATGTAGCTGGTGGAGATTCCGTGAAGTTTGGCACGTTGGGCTTGCCGAAAGCGTCGATTATATCCAAAAGTAGAAGATTGCAACGCTTCTAGGTTCTTCGCTCTAGCTTCCAATTGTTCCAATATGGAGAAGTCAATAAACACCATAAATTGAAGAATTCCCTTGCGACAGACAGTTAGATGGCTCCCTTCAAATGAAGCTATCACGTTTGGGTATCGATCTTCAAACACCTCATCACGAAACTTTACAAAGGTTGGTTCATCATTTCAGTTACCCAATATTTTAAAGGACACATCACTTGTTAATGTAAGTCTTAGGATGTAAATATTGTATGTTATAGAGAGAATATTGTGTAATTATTTTTGTATTAACTACATAGTTGTCAATTAGTTACCTTCTTTATGTTTTGTAATCTAAAATTTATTTACTCCAAACGTGAGAAGAAATAATCGGTTCTCTTTCTTAATTATCTCTCTCTTTGAAATAATTGACATAATATCAGAGCTATGGTTTCGCAAGGTCTTGGGTTTGAGTCATTCAGCTTCAATTTGTTACCCGTCTCTATTCGTAGAATTGTGAGTGTATGTTGTCGCTCTATTTGGTTTGTGATGCTCTCATAAGGCATATTTGTTTGGTTCAACACGTGTGGATGGCTCACACGTGAAGAAAAGTGTTGGATTTGATATACATTGTTAAGCAGTATCTAACAGCTTAATCTTTTAGATTAGTTGTAACTTAACATAATACTACCTGTCACAAGATTGTTCCCTAAACAACAAATGTAACTTAACATGATACTACCTATCACAAACTTGTTCCATAAACAACAAATGTAACTTATCATGATACTACCTGTCACAGCTTGTTCCCTAAACAACAACGAGCGTGCCCTCGTAGTAGCTAAGTCAGCCTTGCTCCACTCGAGTTGTGTGCAAGAGAGACCTTTTGAAATAAAGCTTGATTCATTCAAACTATTGAACTTACAACTATTTTCTTCCTTCTCTACAAATGAATTCCTAACCTCTATATATACTACTACACCTCCTCAATGGACGGTAGTGATTGGTTTTGATCGGACGGCTGGGAGAAGTTCTCTAGAACCCTCCTATGAATTCCTACATTTTCTACAATCTTGGGCTATTCTAGAACTCTTCTACACAATTCTCTGCCATAATATTCTAGATAATTCTAAGTATAAAATGGACTACATATAAAAGTGAGCCTCATTGTCTTGGGGGATGGAAAAAAATGGACCATAGACCAATTGCGTGACGTTCTTCTCAATAAAATTTTGGACCAAGGAGTTCTTGATTACACCTACATGTGGAGATTAACCGGAGATTAGTCCCCGAAATAACAGTATATCTAAAGTTATATATTTTTAATCCGAAATCTAAGTGTGTGTGTGTGTGTGTGAGAGAGAGAGAGAGAGAGAGAGAGAGAGAGAGAGAGAGAGAGAGAGAGTGCAAAATTCTTTTAGCATGTGTTTTGCATGTTCTTTTCGCTTACAATTTGGATGGTTGTCATCACTCATGTGATGTCAAAAACTCAAAATGCTTGTGTGCAAATTTCCACACGTAAACTGCTGAAGAAGTATAGCTTGACGGGCCACAAATTACCGGCTGGAGCATTTAGTGGGCCCGGTGGTAGAGTGTGCGTCACAAAATGTGAAGTCTTTGATTTTGAACCATTCCCACATTCTTATGACATCATTAAAAAAAAAAAAAAAAGAAGATAGATTGCTTTTCTAATGCCCGATGCCACTCTTGAAGTTGCTAGTTTTTTTCTTAGGTCTCAATTGGTACATAAAAATTAATTTAATTAATAATTTAACTTGTGCTTCGCAAGAGTTTTTATTTAGTTTCGGGTGTTTTAAAATAATATTGCATGATATTTAAGTTTTCTTGATTAATTTTAAAAATTAATGTATCATTTTACAAAATTGACCTATGATTGCAACAATTCATGCCCATTTCGATAAATAAACTCTCACATCTCCGAGTTAGCATGTTTAATTTCCTCTGACTTGAAAATTGTTGGTTTTTCAAATATTACCTAATGAATGTAATTATAATTAGAAAACACGTCATATTTTTGAAAGAATCGATTTGCAAACTTATTTTGCAACTTACTAATAACCGGAATCCACGTTCAACTAATTTGTCAACAACAACAATACTTAAATATCTTACCTCAGCTCGCAAAGGGTCCAAATTCGATCACATGTTGAGATGAAATTAATTATCAACTCATTCATAATTGATATACATTTTTTCTTATCGTATTTCAAATAAATATTTTTTTTAGCGTTGTATAACAAAAAAATAATCAATAACTTGTTTGTGAAGCAACTCGGCACATTGTAACCTTTCACTATATATCTTGAGTTTGTCATCATATTTGTTTTATCATGTCATTGAGTTCTAACAACTACATACCAAATCCAAAATGACTTTTAAAATTGATGTATCATATGTAGGGAAATTTATAGGTTCCAAATGGTTTTGTAATGGATTTTAAAACTTGGTTATTTAATTAGAAGTCTCGTAAAAGATCTTTTTTTTAATCAGTATTAGGTTATTGCATCGAACAATTAAAATTAACTACATATTTTTTATAATTATTTGGATCGAGATAGCAATTAAAAGTTTAGACATTTTATGTACCAATAATATTTAGATCTTTGCATAAAAAATATTTAAGACATTAAAACTATAACTCAAAAAAAAAAAAAAATGCACTATGGACGGGATAGTTGAAAAAAATTATAATACATATTTTGATATTTCACAAAAATACTAATAAAAATAAATAGATAATATAATACATGGGCCATGTGACCCACTTAACTATGATATATATATATATATATATATATATATATATATAGTATTTTTAAATAATTACATATAATATAAATGATTGAATTGGTTTAAGGTGGTTGTTTATATATAAAAGGTTGTAGGTTCAATCATTTTTTTGCCAATAGCTAAAATTTTTCTACTAAACTATTTAAAAAATGTTATATGTCAAGCCATGAGAATAAAAATTTAACAACTATGGTTGAGGTGTCAAACTCATATGCCTCCTCACTAACTTTAATATATATATATATATATATAGATTTCGTGAAATCTGTACTAGTAATGAGATTTTACAGAAATACGGAGTATTATACTTCCTCGTTCATAAACAATTGTCTTGTTTTCCTTTTTGGTCATATCCAAAAAAATTGTCTTATTTCTAAAAAAAATTTTTGTAAAAAAACACATTTATCACTTTACAATTAACTTTATATATAGTCGTATGAAGAAGAGCTTTAAAGAAAATTATATATTATACTAATATTTAAAATAGAATCAGTTAATTTTTCTTTACTTGCCACTCAAACATAATGATTATTTAGAACCGGTGGGAGTATATATCGGCAAGTAGGGGAAACCCTAGATACAAATTAACCAAGTTTTTCTTTTTGAAAATCATCGTGCGTTGGTCACAATTCTTTCTGGGCATGTATAATGGTTGCGGCGGCGGCGGCAACGACCGGATTAGCAATATGCATGATTCCATACTTTGGTACATCCTCTCATTGCTTCCAACAAAATATGCTGTTAGAGCCAGCATTCTCTCCACTACATGGAAGCTTCTACGAACTTGCATCACCAGACTCGACTTATTTGATGATAACGAGGGAAGATACAGGCATGCGCAAGATGTGAAAACGCTGCGGCTTCTTTATCCACTTGTCCATTATATTGATCCAGACGAGGGAAGAGACAAGTTTAGGCAATTTGTGAACAGGGTGCTGCTACTACGGCTCAATAATCCAACTCCAGTAGACAAGTTTCTTCTGGAATGTAACGAATTTAAGTATATATGACCAGTCCCAACTTAATTCATGGATTTGTCAGTCTATCCAACTTTCTGTTAAGGAGTTAGTTCTTTCCATTAGATACATTGATAAACCCCCCATATCATTGCCTCCTCCCTGTCGTTGGATTCACTGCAAGACACTTGTTGTTTTGAAGCTCATGGGCAAGATGTGCTTCAATATTCCTGAATTTGCCTCAATCTGTTTTCCCAGTTGGTGAGACATAATTGTTCCGGGAACCCGCTAGAGGTTCTGGACCGGCGATCAATCAAGCTCACAGGGGTCTCTCGAGTGGTACTCATGCTCCACAATCTGTGTACTTCTCCTGGAGGTCACAGGTTCGAAACTGGGTTTCGCCAGTTTCAGGGGCGTGAGGAAGGCAAAAACCCACTGCCAGGCGTGGGGAGATCATGAGTTTAAACGGATGTACCCGACTTTCTCCCGCAGCAGAAGTCCTGTCTCCGGCAAGTCCCCAAGGAAGGTCATCCCCTCAACAAAGGCGCTTTTCGATGAGACATTTTTCGGGCTTGCTCGGACATGCTTTACGGACGACGCCACATCTTGGTTCATGTGGTGTCACACGCGGGTTTTGCACTTCTCACTGAATGGCGTGGCCAACTGTGATCTCCAGAATACATTCATGGAGCATGAGTACCACTCGCTAGCTAGCTCAAGTGGTACTCATGCTCCATGAACCGTGTATTTATCCCGGAGGTCATAGGTTCAAACTCGGGCACGCCGCCAGGTGTGAGGAAGTGCAAAACCCGCGCGGTGTGACACCACATGAACCACACCGCCAGGAGCGGGAGACCTCCGTGAGCGTAAGATTTCCGGCTCCCGCAAGAGCATGTCTCCGGCAAGCCCCGGAAAAATTATGTCTCATCGAAAATGTGAGCTTGATTGATCGCCGGTCCAACCTCTAGCGGGTTCCGAACAATTATGTCTCATCGAAAAGGCGCCCTTTTGTTGAGGGGATGACCTTCCTTCCGGGGACTTGCCCGAGACGACTTGCCGCCGCGGAGCCTAAGTCGGGTACATCCGTTTAAACTCATGATCTCCCCACCTCGGTGGGTTTGCCTTCACGCCGCCAACCGGCGAAACCTGCTACTCGTGACCTCCAGAGAAGTACACAGTGTGGAGCATGAGTACCACTGAGCTAGCTAGCTCAAGTGGTACTCATGCTCCGTGAACCGTGTATTTATCCTGGAGGTCACAGTTCGAAACCGGGTACGCCGCCAGTGTGAGAAGTGCAAACCCGCCGCTGTGACACCACATGAACCACACCGCCAGAGCGGGGAGACCCTTGTGAACTTGATTGATCGCCGGTCCAGAACCTCTAGCGGGTTCCCGGAACAATTATGTACACCAAAATATCTTGATGCCGGATGCACCTCAGACATATCCGGCAGGACTTTAGCCTGTATGTGCCAATAGCATATTATCGCGCGAGCATGCCCGAACATGCGAGCATGATCCACACGAGCGACCACAATGAGAGCACGCCCAAACAGCCAAGAATCGTCTCCAAGAATCACGGGCCACATCTACGCGTTCCCGAGATCACAGCTACAAATCGTGAATTGCCTCCAATCATGCCCGAAATTACTCTTCCTAATTATAGGGATTGACATCCTCAAAATCAGCCCATGAATCACTCCATTTTCATTATAAAAGCCAAGCCGCACTTGGTCCAAGGTACGTTCACTATTCACAAGCTAAGACTCGTCCAAATTAATAAGCAAGTTCTTATTCTCACGCCGGAGTGTCTTAGCGTGGCAAGCCCCCGCATTCACCCTAGCGTGTTTTTATCCATTTCGGGTTCTTAGCTCAAGCCCGATATCCACGTTTCACGAAGATTCCAGAGAGTTCCCGACCTTGCCATTTTGTGCATCATCGCTGGTTCCGTTGCGGAAATCTTCATAGCACACACTTGAAACATGGTTCAAAACGCAAACACTCTTATGTTGGAGGAGCCGGCTTTGAGGTTGTTGGTGGTGAAACCACACAACTACCTTCACAAAGAACCCGCAGGCCGTGCACCACCAAATCCAAACGCCCGATCACTGGTCACAATCGCCGCCGTCCACGCCAATTCGGCACAATCGGCTCACGGGGCCTTCTCACTTACTCCCACCTCCCGCACCAAATCCAGAGGTGGAGCTTCGTGACCAACTTAACGCTCGGCGAGCACGGGCGCGGCCCCGAGGCCGCAACATTGACCGAGCAAGCTCGGCTAGTCGCGCTAACAAACCAGGCCCAATATCTCGAGCCGGATGTACGCGCTAACCGCAGCCTACTCGCATGGGCAACCCATGGTGCCGAGGAGCAACTTTTCCCCGACATCCCAACGATGAGCGCTCGCCCAGCCTCCTTCCGCGACGCAAGGCGCCGTGGCAACCAAGATCCTTCCTAATAACCCGGTACCGGGCTAACGGAGAGAGCGCTTGGAGAACAGCCGAACAATCGGGAAAAGCACCCCAATGCTCGGGAGTTCGCGGAGTTCGAGTATACACGCCGGCTAACCATGCCGGAGGCTCCGCGAAGGAGGAATCGCGCCGCAGCCGAGGAGGCCGAATCCTTGCCACCCTCCCAACGATCGCGAAGAGAGGAAGCTCATTCTCGTCGGCCAAGGCGCACACCATCCCTAGGCGCAAGTCGCCTAGAGGAACGATTGACCGAGGCGACGGATAGAGAATGGAGCCCGATCACATCGGTCAAATCGCTCGCCATCACCTAGGCGCATGTCACCCGAAGGGGATCGGAGAGGGTGTGCGTAGCGAGCACCATGGAGGAGAAACTCACATCCCGCCTCCATTGCGGACACAAGCGGAGCAAGACAAATTCGAGGAGGTCGACAACGCCCGATCGCCTTAGAGTCTGGCGAGCAAAGGTTGACGTTCCTTCCGAAGAGGACGTCCCATCGCGGACGGATAGTACAGACACCTCCGCATCCGACATGCAAATACCCGTGTTCGATAAGTACAATGGAAGCAGCCTTGCCCGCGACCATGTTATAAGTTTTGAGAATCAAATCAACATGGTCACGACCAATCAAGCTCTCAAATGCAAGGCCTTGTGAGCACGTTGAAGGAGAAAGCGGTGAAATGGTATGGCCGATCGCCCGCAGGATCCATAACAGACGGGCGATTTGAAGAGGAAATTTATGATCGAGTTCGATCATGGGGCCACCCCGAAGGCAAGAATGGACCTCGCAATATCCGACAGGGGCCACCGAATCTACCGGCACTACTTCAACAGTTCAAGAAAATGCTCGGGCAAAGGCGACGATTTGACCGACGGAGGTCACCATGTGCTTCCAGCAGACTAAACAAGGGATTCCTCAAAACAGATTGGGAATGCGACCACCAATAGATCGTGGTGAGATGTTTACTAGAACCCGAGTTATGTCACCACGACGTAAGAGGGAGCGACCAAAAGGGGAAGGATAAGGATAAGGACAAAGCTCGCGATGACGAGGTGTCCGCTCGCGCGAAGAAAAAGTGGTTTGGAAAGAATCGACGCGCCGCGAGTTCGAACCGCTAAATGTCCCTAGGAAGAAATCATGAACCAGATCGGAGCCGAACTACCACCGCGATTCCCTCGACCCCGAATACGCTCATACGCGCGACTGCACAAAACATTGCGCGTACCACAATGACATCGGTCACACGACCGAGGAGTGTTTTCACTTAAGAGGGAAATACAAAGGCCGATAAATCAAGGGAAGCTGGATCGGTTCAAGGCCGGGCATAACGCGGCGGAAACAGCCGGCAAGACCCGGTCACAACCGTCAACCAAGAGGAAGAATATCGGTCATCTTGGAAGACGAACCGAGCATTACAAAATTGAAAAGTCAAATCCATTTGCCGGATAAGGTGCCATCTGTTCCTGTGGTGCTCGGGAGGCGTGAGGAAGCCATCACATTCACGCAGAGCGAGTTGGCAACCACAACTTTAGCGGCCGAGCAAGCCTTGGCCGTGCAAGCGAGCATAGACTACCGGGAGGTTGAAAGAATATTGCTAGACACGGCGCATCTCGTGACGTCCTTTACTACAACTGCTTCAAACAGATGGGTTACTCAGATGTCCACCTTAAACCATACGTGGGTCATCTTGAAGGATTCACCAACCACAAAGTTGCGGTTAAAGGAACGATCGAGCTGGAGGTCATGATCGGCGTGGGACAAAGGACTAGGACGGAGAAGATAACATTCCTTGTTATCGATCTCCGAGCACATTACAATGCCATCTTAGGCCTCCTCTATGGCAAAATTCCAAATGGTGGTGTCCCCACATCACGGCAAAATTTCCAACACCACATGGGGAGAAACTCGAAGCCAACCCAGCTCCATATACAGATACCTCCAAGAGACGCACAGGGCAAAACGAAAACTCACAATCTCCGATGGCAACAACGAAGTCGAGTTTTCGAAGAAGGAAAAATTCTCAGAGATAACTTCGATGCAGTTAGGAGTTATACTCGATCTCACGGCTTCCGAGCAAGTTCTCGGAAGTAACTCCGAGCAAGTACTCGGACACAACACCGAGCAAGCCCTCGGGAGCGGTACCGAGCAAGTTCTCGGGAAGAAGAAAGAGTTAGAGGTGGAGACCTTGCAAGTCAGGGACAACCCTGAGATTGAAGCTCACGGCGAGCTCGAAGAAATAATCATCAATCCAGCGCATCCTGAGCAGAAGATCAAAATTGGGAAAAGCCGGGAGAGAGCGAACGCGAACACTAATCGAGCACCGAAACGAGTCTCGATGTCTTTGCATGGACAGTCGAGGATATGAAGGGGATTAGCGAACACGTTGCTCTTCATGAGCTCAACATCAGTCCAGAATTTCGACCTGTCCAGCAGCGAGCAAGACAGTTCTCGGCTGAAAAGGATAAAGCTATCAAAGCAGAAATTGAAAAGCTACTCGCAGCGGGCATAATCGAGGAGATCCATTACCCAACCTGGTTGGCTAATGTGGTTATGGTTAAGAAGTCCAACGGAAAATGGAGGCTATGTGTTGACTTCACTGATTTAAACAAGGCTTGCCCAAAGGACCGCTACCCGCTCCGCGAATAGACCGACCGGTCGATGCCATAGCCGGATTCGAGATGCTAAGCTTCATGGATGCCTACTCCGGATATCACCAAGTAAAGATGGCAGAACATGACAAGGCCCATACAGCTTTCCGAGCAGCCGGCGGACTATTCTGCTACAAGATGATGCCTTTCGGACTAAAAAACGCTGGGGCCACGTACCAACGGATGATCAACAAGGTATTTTCATCTCGATTGGTGAATGTTGAGGCATATGTGGACGACATGGTCGTGAAATCGAAGGAGCGACCATATTTCGATCCGCCGAAACTTTCACCAACCTCCGTAAGAACAACATGAAGCTCAATCCGAGCAAATGCGTTTTCGCGTCCGAGCAGAAAATTCTTGGGCTTCATGGTCAACCAGAGGAATAGAGGCCAATCCCGAGAAAATAAAGGCCCCTCGAAATGAAACACCTTTCCAATCGTGGACGTGCAGAGGCCGAACGCCGCATCATCGCATTGGGAAGGTTCATCTCTCGATCGCAGTAAAAATGCTTACCCTTCTTCAAGATTCGCGTGGAAATAAGGGGTTTGTGTGGTCGAAAGAATGCTCGGAGGCGTTTGAGCCTCAAAGAATATCCGGGCAAGCCCCCACCGTTGAGCCCCGTTCTTGGAGAAAAACTATTTGTGTATCTCGCCCACCGAGCAGCAGGGCTGCGGTCTTGGTTGGGAAGACTCAAATGTACAAAGACCGTTTATTATGTATCTAAGGCTCGACCCGTGTCGAAGCCCGTTATTTTAATGCAAAATTAGCTTACTCGCTTGTTGTCTCACCGCAAACTACGGGCTTATTTTTCGCACATCCCATACTTGTATACACGATTATCCACTAAGGAAAATTCTACACAAACCGCACTGCCAGAAGATCGCTAAAATGGTCGATCGAACTCACGATTCGACATCGATTATAGTCCCAAAAGAGCGATCAGGGCACAAGCACTGGCAGATTTCCTGGTCGAAACAAGTTTTTCTGACCAGAGAGGGGAAGAGACAGAGACAGAGACGAGAGTCCTACCCGAGCAGCAGAGTAGACCAAGTGTCTATTGGGAGTTATTCGTCGATGGAGCTTCCAAAGAAGTCCGGAAGCGCGCGGGCATCATACTCATTCCCCGAGCATGAAGATCATTTAAAAGGCGCCGCGCTTTACATTCCCAATGTCCAACAATCAAGCCGAATATGAAGCACCGATAGCGGGCACGAATTGGCATTGGACATAGGAATTCGAATATAGTCATCTACGTGATTCACAGCTCATTGTGAATCAAGTTAAGGGGGAGTATGGGGTGAATAACCCCACCTTAGAGAAATACTGCGAGCTGGCGAGAGAGTTGCTAGCCAGAATGCAATTTTGGGAATTAATCAGAATTGATCGAACAGAGAATGTACGAGCAGATTATCTGTCCAAGATCGCAACAAAGAAATCTCACATCTCCACCCCGCCGTAATGATCGAGCATATCGAGATGCCAGCAATCGAGCGAGAAAAAATCCTGGATATAGAAATCACCGAGAGGTGTTGGATCGATGAGCTACAGGATTACATCGAGCAAGGTACTTTACCCGAGGATAAAGATCAAGCTCGAACGATACAAAAGCGCGCCGCTCGATATACGGTTATAGATGGAATTCTATACAAGCGATCATTCTCAAGACCCTTGTTAAGGTGTGTACGACCGAAATGACCGAACGCCTTCTCGCCGAGGTTCATGAAGGAGTGTGCGGGTCACCCAGGCCGAACTTTGCGACAAAGTAATCTCGGCGGGCTATTATTGGATGAACCCGAGAAGGGAGGCTGAAAATTACGTCGAAGATGCGACAAATGCCAACGATACGCGGACATACCCCGACTACCATCTACCGAGCAAGCCACGGTGGTTGCGTCATGGCCATTCGACATGTGGGGAATAGATTTAATTGGACCTTTCCCCACCGCCGCGGAAACCGCAAATACGTGATCGTGGCAATTGATTACTTTACCAAATGGATTGAAGCTAAGCCTCTAGCGAGCATAACAAGAAAACGCCATCAACTTTGTGCACGATTTCATCTCGGTGCCGTTTCGAGTACCCCGAGCAATCGTCTCGATCATGGAACTCAATTCTCCGAACGATTTACGAGAGCTTGTGAAAATCTGCACATCAAACACGGCGCTTCGGTTGCATACCCGCAGGCAACGGACAGCAGAGGCCGGAATAAGCAGTGCCGCACGCTCAAAAGGAATCTTGAGGGAAGAGGGGAGATGGCTAGATGAGTTGCCCGCCGCACTTTGGGCCGTTAGAACTACGGTCGAGGGCCAACAGAGAAACTCCTTCGCCTTAACTTATGGTTCCGAGGCCATGGCCCGGTGGAGATGGCCCTACCAACGATCGAGTCTCAAAATTCAACGAACGTACAAACGACCATGAGAGGCTAATGGATATGGATCTGCTCAAGAAAAAGACCGGAGTCGAAAATGAGAATGATCAACTACAAGCAGAGGCCAAGGGTCATCACGACAAAAGAGTTCACAAGAAATCTTTCATGATCGGCGATTGGGTTCTTCGAAAAATTGAAGCTACGGACAATGCGAAATGGGTAAACTATCGCCAAATTGGGAAGGCCCCTTCCAAATCACAAAAGTAGTCAAAGAAGGAACCTACATGTTGCGAACTAAGGAGGGAGTTGACCTAAAACACCCATGGCATGCAGATCATCTTAGGAGATACTATCAATAGGTAAGATCTTACGAAAAGTTGATTTGTAAATTGAAGCATGACAATAAATGAAATAAAGCTTGATTTAATGTTTTATTATCATTCCTGTTATTCAATTATGCTCGCAAGATCGAGCGAAAAATAAAACTTGTTATATTTCAAGTTATTGTGATTGGACTTATCACTAGTTCTCATGACGCCGCAAGATCGAGCATTGACTTGTTATATTTCAAGTTGTCCCAATGCTCGCAAGACCGAGTAGGGCATGAGACTTGTTTAAACTCAAGTCATGATAGGCCATAATTAGTTGTAGTCGCAAGATCGAACTAAACTACTTATTATCTATCATTTAGCCTCAATGCTCGCGAATCGGGCAGAATCGGAGACTTGTATAAATTTCAAGTTACGTTAAAGTTATTTTGTTTCGTGTCCGGTTGAAATTATCTCAATTAATAGCCACGACTGCACATGTTCGCAAGATCGAACAAAATATGAAAGAAGCAATTATTATCCACGACTGCACATGTTCGCAAGACCGAACGAATACGAAGGATGAAAGTTACGCGAAGCTAAAATTTCATTAAAAAAGCCACGAAGTCTTTACAAACAAAGAAAAAGAAGAAGGCGCGCAGCCAACCAAAAACAGCTATAACAAGAAAAGTTAAGGGCCGCAACATCTCTTTCGGTAGTGGCCGTCAACAGTCCCCTCGACCTCACCGATTCTCATCGGGAGCTTCGGCGGCCGGAGTAGCAGTATAGCCTCCTCCGCGAGACGACGGGCCTCGAGCACCGATCGGACGTTGACCACCAAAGGAGTAGGAGGAGACCACTCCTCACGACCCTCCGTTGGTCACTTTCCTCGCAGGCCAAGTCCTCCTCATCGAAAGGATACCAAGCGTGCCCACGGCGAGCTTCACCCATAATAAGAAGCCGAGGAGACGTCGGCGGATGTCGACGGTGACCCGTTCGACCAAGACCCCGAGCACCCGAAGAGCATGCGAACCCCGGGCGTAGTAAGGGAGACCGCATCGCCAAATCTTCATGATAGGCTTTGATGCCGTAACGAGCAATGACCTCCTCCTCGTTGGCCGACTTAATTTTCTCCACGTAGGCCACCGACCTCTCCAAGTCGCGGCCCAACTCGAGCTTCTCCATTTCTAGCCGGGGACCTTCTCGCTCGAGCTCGCTTCGGGAGCGGAGGGACTTCTCGCCTTTCAACGGCTCGTGCCGATCTTTCAAGGCTTTCTCGGCCTCAAGCTTAGCAACCTCCTCGCTTTAGCCAAAACCTCTTTGTCCTTGGCTATGAGTTGGCCATTCCGCTTGGCCGCAAAGTCTCCATTCCCTTGCTCTCCCTTCATATTGGCAATTCTAGCCGAAGACTCGACGCCCGAGCAATGAGCATGTTGAAATTGGTCGACATCTCGAAAAACATATGGTTAGTCGGAACGAACGGGAAGAAAGCAAAAGCGAGAAAAGAAAGAAAGACTAAGTTTACCTCACAAGCCATGCCGGCCTGGCCAAACAAGACACCATTCGACTCGCGGGAATTACGGCGTACCAAACCGGCGTGGGTAGCCCTCTCGCACGATGCCCGGCCGCACATGGCAAAGACCTCCACGAACGCGGAGATCAATATTGTCAATCACCGAACATTAGCGAGTTCGCGGTGAGGGCCATCGAAGCTTCCGCGAGACCGGCATCTTAAAGCCCGGCTCCATCCATGAGGCCTGCCCACTGGGAGCCTCGGCACCGAGGTCCCTACCGCGGTGTCGGCCCCTTCGGCGCACGAGCGCCGGTAGCCTCTTCGCCACTCTTCCTCTTGCGGTGTGTGAGGGCACCGGGTCCCGCCGAGCGGTGGGGTCGAGGCACCCTCCGAGCGAGCAACCGAGGAAGGCCGAGGAGAGGATCGAGAGGACGGAGTAGCGGTCACGGGGCCTTGGATTTGCCCGGCCGTTCCTGCATGAGCCCACCTTGGGATCTCCAGTGGGTACTTTGGGCGCCGGGGCAAAGCGAAGCGTAGATCGACGCCGCCCGCACCTTCTTACCCTTCATTGCCAAATCAACATTCACTCTCTTCATCTCTGCGTACAAAACACCATGTCGATCGACAACAAGAGGAATATTAAGCTAAAGCACGAGAAACAAAGCCACACCGAAGGATCCAGGGCACCACACGGTGGCGCCGAGTTCTTTACAGCCGGACAATCGCAGGGAAAACCATATCTTGATGAGGACCCAGTGGGTGTGGCACCTCATCGAAATAGTTACCCGGCAGAACCCCCAACGGGCAAACGATGGACACCGCCGCACGCAAGAGCTCGATATCACCGGCCAAAGACTTCCGAAAGCCCAAGCTTGAGTCCGGCCGTCGATATCTAAAGCCTCTTCTATCGCAAAGATTCGCTCGCGATCACCCGGCGATGAAATATCCACATTCCCCTAGGGGCACCGCCTTCTCGGGAGGAAGGGCCATCCAAGTCGCGACTCCACAAGCGTAACTTTCGTCCCACTTTTCGGTCTTGTTGGGAAAATCGCGAAAAGGCGAGGACATTTTGGCTTCGAGCGGGCGAAATACGCTGCGTCCGCTTGTCCGTGCCGAACACGAAATATTTCCGCAACACCGACGAGAAGGCTCGAAGCCGAGGAGACGGCTCAATACAATAAATGAGCTCAGAACTCGAGCAGTGTTCAGCATGAGATCGGAAGGGACGGCCTGAGAAGCCATCAAGAACTCAACTATAAAGGGATCTAGTGGCAAGCGCCATCCCACGTGAAAAAACTCATAGAAAAAGACCACCCTATCTGTGTAGTCACGAAACTCCACATCGTCCATCCGAGGATCGAGCATCTTAACGCGATACAACCGCCGTCCACCCCCAAAGAGGAGAACCAATTTCGCACATCCTGTCTCCATCAAAAGACCTCCACAAATCGTCCGAGGTCCCCGAAAGGGAAGCGGTCTTTGAGCGGACACCGCGAGCTCTCGCCCGAGCAAGTCTCGGCGAACTCGAGCTCGCTGAATCGTCATCTGTGCTCGGGGCTTCGACTACCCGGATGACCTGAACCTCGCTAGAAGAATCGCTCACTGGAGAAATTGGAGGGGTGGGCTCAGAGCTTGGCTCGCTCAAGCCTTGCTCGCGGTCATAATCAAACACTTCCTCCGAGTGGGTGGCCTCTGAATCAGATGCACCGCGAAGACTAACGGAGGATGACATCACTACAAAGGGAAGAAAAGAGGCCGGCTAAGTACGGTATTAGCAAAAAGGGGTAAAGAGGGGAACAAACCCTAAATCCAAGATCTATCGTAATACGTGGCTTAAATCCTCTCAAAGGGTTCGCAACACGAAATGCCCCTCACTTGAAGATCAACGCCCCAAAACCACATCCTTCCATGACCAATTCATGGCTATCAACGAAACCCCCAAACGAAAACTCAAAAGCAAAACAGAGAAATTGAGAGAAGGATGCGAGCAAATACCTGGAGTTATGGTGCAGAAAGTGGACGAACTTGTGAAGGTAGCAACTGGAACAGCAAGAATCCTGAAAGGAAGGAAGCTCCACAAAAGCTCTTAGCAGCGACGGCGAAAAGAAGAGAAGAATAACCTGTAAAAATGGCAAGAGGGATCGCCCAAGTCTATTTAAGGGTTTCATTTTCCCTCCAAGGCTATGGGCCTCCAACGGACGCCTACGGGCCTAGGCCTGGGCCTACCCTCCGCATTTAATGCGCCTCGAAACCAAACAGGCACGGTTTCCCAAGCGGCAGCCTTCCGTCCTTTCGGTCACTTCATAGATGACGTCGCCCAACTAAACGCCTAATAACCATGATTGCTCCTCGCCACGAGCATAAATACTTCTTGGACAAGGAGCAGGGGGCCATTGATGACACCAAAATATCTTGATGCCCGGATGCACCGGTCGGGACATATCCGGCGGGGACTTTAGCCCGAAGCCAATAGCATATTATGCGCGAGCATGCCCGAACATGCGAGCATGATCCACACGAGCGACCACAACAGAGCACGCCCAAACAGCAAGAATCGTCTCCAAGAATCACGGGCCACATCTACGCGTTCCCGAGATCACAGCTACAAATCAGAATTGCCTCCAATCATGCCCGGAAATTACTCTTCCTTAATTATAGGGATTGACATCCCTCAAAATCAGCCCACGAATCACTCCATTTTCATTATAAAAGCCAAGCCGACTTGGTCCAAGGTACGTTCACTATTCACAAGCTAAGACTCTGTCCAAATTAATAAGCAAGTTCTTATTCTCACGCCGGAGTGTCTTAGCAGGGCAAGCCCCTGCATTCACCCTAGCGTGTTTTTTATCCATTTCAGGTTCTTAGCTCAAGCCCAGATATCCACGTTTCACGAAGATTCCAGAGAGTTCCTGACCTTGCCATTTTGTGCATCATCACCAGTCTTCACACCCTTACTCTTTGCTTGATCACATATCCAGTTGCCAGCAATGCTTCTGTTAAATTCCCAAAAGTTAAGAGCCTGATTCTTGCTGGTGTCCTATACGAGAGTGAAGATTCGCTTTACAAGTGTTTCAAAGCTGCCCTGTTCTCGAGCACTTGCACATTGTTAGAGGTGAATGGGATAATATACCCAACTTGGTCATCTCCAAACCAACCCTCGAAGCCTTGTCATACAAATTGTACATCCTTTCCGGGTTCCTCCCGGAGTTGGTGCATCTTTGGAGAGCTAAGTTAGATGCCCTCAACTTCTGCCTTACATTTGTTGATGCGTCCAAGCGCAAACCCCTTTTCGTCGAAACTAGTGCATTTAATTCCTTAACCAATTAACCAAAGCATCCTTTGAAATAAAGTTCGGTCATCAATGGGAAGATATAGATACTAATTATCGTAATGTTGTTTTCAAACTTATTGAAAGACTACCTTCCAACTTGGAGCATCTGTTGTTAGTTGGTGGTACAATGATGGTTAGTTGCTTCTTTATTTTTATTCTTTTATAAAGTAATTAGCTAATGTATGTATGTAAATTTATACGTTTCTATGTGTATACGCAGGTTCTTTGCAGATCTCCACCTGAATACAATATCACTGCTGCTCCAATGTTTCGTAATTTAACCACATTGGTTTTAAATTTGTACATATGCTTTAACTGGCCTGCAGTAATGACTAATGATCATGATCAAAAGCTTGCTTCAACACATGGATAACCTACAACTTCTTTCGTTAAAGGTTGGTTGGTTCGTTCTAGGAGTCACATTTTTGTATAGCTGGAAGTTTTTTATTTAACTCTCTTTCAATTAATTTCTTTTGTTATTAATGGCTTTCACTAATTTGCTATCACAATATACACTACGAATCCTGTGGAAAACATGACGAATCACAGTGGAGTGATGATCAGCCATTGTTTGAGCCTAAAGGTCCATTGCCCCTACTCAAAGAAGTTGAAGTAGTTGGTATTGATGGGTGCATTCACGAGTTTGAGCTGTTAAGGTACATACTACTGAATGCAAAGCACTTGGAGTTGATGACACTACGAAGGAATAGATTTGAACTGCTCAAGACAATCTCAATGTTCCCTAGAGGATCTCCTACATGTCAAATTCAAAGTGTGGACTGGTTTTAATACTATTTCTTTTGTTATTTATCTTCTACCTTCTTTTTATGCAATCCTAAAGCTTCTTGATCTTACAATTGGTAATATACTATATTTTAAGCCAGTTTGGTCTTTATTGTTTCGCATAGCTTGTAAACAGTATTCCATTTACGCCTTTATGTTCATTCCATTGTGTGTGATCGTATATTTCACCACGTTAACTTTCAAATGCATTGTCGTGATCATTTCTCCTTAAGTACCAAGCACCAAGTCACGCCCACTCTGAACTTGTTCAAAAATTTGAATAAAAGAAAAGAGAGGTTGAAAAAAAAAAAAATATGCAGGGAAGATTTTAGGAGGAAGTAGAGAGTAGTCCAATGGAGAACACTCAAAATATGAATTTGATTACACTTGACTGCTTTACATTACAATCTGACTCAACTTAAGCTACTTGACATATTCTGAATGCCAAGCTCTTTCTGAATGCTTAATATATAGGCAGACTCACAAAGTAGTTGAAAACCATTTCACTTTATGAATGCCTTAAGAAATTCCCACACATGTTGCTAACTTTACAGGTATTATAGATGCAAGATACTCTTGAGATCTGATTTACAAAAGAATGGGTATATAAGAATGTTGAATAAGCTGCCAAATAAGCCACCACCTAAGAAAGAGGATCAGCCAAGGGGGTTGAACCAGGGTACTTCTCAATTCATTGAAAGTCTAAATCTTTGGTGGAAGAGACTATCCTTACTGAAGTTAACCATGGAATGCTACCAACAGTTTTACCCTTTGCTGTTACATATGTGGTTTACGAAAGGAACTTCATCATCTGTAGTATGTTGATTTTGCCTTGAATGGAGTTCTGTTAACTCTGTCAATATATAGTTAAGACTCTGACAGGTCTTTATTTTCATTCTGTCAATAGTTTGTCAATAATTCTTTCAGGATAGGAAATAGAGTAGCTAGACACTGGTCAATGTATTGTTTAGAGCAAAGAAACAAGTACTTTTGTGCAATGTATAACTAAATGGAGATACAATTTTTTTTGTCAAATGTTAGGCTAAGTCCTGTTTACCGTCTCAGATTAAGTGAAATATTGAAGTATTGAGATTTTGTTAAACATGTGACTACTGGAATATCCTTCGATATGGAAACTAAACTTCCGTCTTGCCTCGGGTCGTGCACCTGCTATCCTTAATTCTCTATCTGCATCAGCACTTCCAACCTCAAGGCCATTGTAAATTTGTAGTAATTAAACATGTGACTTACTGGAATATCCTTTGATATTCTTGGTGACTCGCTTGTTTGAAGAATGTACTAAAAGAACAGGTATCCTAACATTTATATCTTCTTCCGCGAATGACATTGCCGACGACTGCGTAGAATAACACTGAGGAAAGTTAGCAGTATAGAACTTGGATTTAGGAAATTAAAGGGACACTCCAAATTAGACATCTAAACAAAGGAAAATGATGAGCTAATAAAAGTCGGAAGCACCAGAAGAAGTGTTTTTCCTCTTTTTGTTTCCTAACATGCCCCTTAAAATTTTTTAAAAACCTCAGATGGCCCTTCGTCCTTCATTGGCCAAGAGATAGTTAAGAGGAGGATGGGGACCAATCTCTGAGTTTGGGCTTTAGAACATGCGTGTGATATCCCACATCGGGTAGATGTGGGACTTGTGCGTACCTTATAAGTAGTCACCCACTATCACTGGGTATCAACCTATCCATAATTTTTTGGGTGGCTTGTGGTGGCTAGTTGACCAAAGTGCTTAGTGGGCCAGTGCGTGGGCAATGCGTGGCGGACTGTGTTTCGGGCTTGGGTCGTTACGGATATCACAATCTCCCCCACTTGAACGACCCGAGCCCGAAACTCGGTCCGTCACGCATTGCCCACGCACTGGCCCACTAAGCATCTGGGTCAATTGGTCCACCACAAGCCCACCATGCATTACCTACACACTAGCCTACTAAGCACCTGAGTCAACTGATCCACCACAAGCCACCTAAAAGTCCATGGAGAGGTTGGTGCCGGTACCCGCTCTGATACCATTTGTAATGACCCGAGCCCGAAACTCGGTCCGCCACGCATTGCCCACGCACTGGCCCACTAAGCACCTGGGTCAACTGGTCCACCACAAGCCACCTAAAAGTCCATGGATAGGTTGGTGTCCAGTGGGTCAACTGGTCCACCACAAGCCACCCAAAAGTACATGGATAGGTTGGTGCCCAGTGGTATTGAGTGATCACTTATAAGGCACGCACATGTTTCACATCCACCTGATGTCACACATGTCTCACATTCACCCGATGTAAAGTCTATGGATAGGTTGGTGCCCAGTGGGTCAACTGGTCCACCACAAGCCACCCAAAAGTACATGGATAGGTTGGTGCCCAGTGGGTCAACTGGTCCACCACAAGTCACTAAAAAGTACATGAATATGTTGGTGCCCAGTGATATTGAGTGATCAATTAAAGGCACACACATGTTTCATATCCACAATGCAGACTTCTTAAACTCATTCGTAATGCTAGCCTTTGTTTCCTACTTATATTGAATGCCTGCCTCCAAATTAATGTAATTAAGATGGATGGTTGTTACGGAAGATGTAACCAATTGCTATTATTCCCTGTTTTTTTTGCTTCTGTTATTGCTTTCTCTTGAATCTTAAAATATAAAGACTTAAATAGCAAATTTATCACCCTACTTCAACCTTTTATTTATTAAGATCACGCCCGTTATTATATTTTTTTGTCAATTTTATCACTATATTTTAATTTTGAAGTCACGTTAATCATTTGATCCACTTTCGTAAAGGATTTTAGATGAAAAACCTTAAAAAAAGTAATTGAAAACTCAAAATTATCCTTATAGTATAATTTTTGTGTGTGGATATATATATATATACAAGTATGATAAAGTTAATATAACACTTTGTTGTATGAAATATTTGTTAAAGAAGTTTTTAAGAAAGATATTCCCTGCTGCAAAGATCCCAAAATCTTACTATCAAGCTAATAAGCTAACTTCAGACTTGGGGTGAAAGTATGAAACATGGAATGCATGTCCTAACAATCGTATGTTATTTCGTAATGATACTGTACACCTAGAACATTGTGAAATTTGTGGCGCATCTAAGTATAAAAGTAGTTCTACAAGTCAGGTCACAACTGAGGGTGCAGTTGAGGGTGAACTGGGTAAGAAAGTAGTTGCAAAACAAGTGACGTATTGGCCTTTAAAGCCAGATTGCAGAGACTTTTTTGGTGCTCCCATAAAGCTCCACTTATGAAATGGCATTCAGAAGAACGTATTAATGATGGTGTAATGAGGCATCCTCCAGATTCTCTTGCTTGGAAAAAATTTGATCAAATGAATCCTTCTTTTGCAATTGATAGTCGAAATGTTAGGCTTGTATTAGCAACTGATGGCTTCAATCCTCCTGCAAATATGAACACTGCTTATAGTACTTGGCCTATTGTTGTGATACCATATAATTTGCCCCCATGGTTATGCATGAAAGAATCGAATATAATATTGTCTGTGCTTGTTGATGGACCGAAAGGATAGATCAGATTGGTGTTTATCTTTAGCCACTGATTGAGGAGTTGAAAGACTTATGGGAGGAAGGGGTATCTACTTATGATATATCGAACGAACATTTGTTCCAAATGAAAGCAGCCTTACTATGGACAATTAGTGAGTTCCTTGTGTATGCTAACTTATCAGGTTGGAGCACAAAGGGAGAATTTGATTGTCCTTGTTGCAACAAGGATCACCAAGCAATAAAGCTGACTAATAGCAGTAAGTGGTGCTATTGGGGTCATTGTAGATTTTTACCACCATGCCATAGGTGGAGGAATCAAAGAGCAATTTTTGATGGAAAAGTAAGTACAAGGCCACCTCCTCATAGCATAGTAAATTTTGAAATGTCAAAATCAACCTACTATATCATGATGCCTAACACACCCTAAGCATTTTTTTTAAATTTGTATTTTGATAATTAATAACATATTATAACACTTTTTTTTTTACACTTTATAATAGATTTTCAAAATTAAAAATTAAAATAAATGTTTAAAAAAAATAAAAATAATTCAAAAAATAAAAAAACCGTGAAACATGGCATCCAAATCCAATGTTGAATTTCGGTTAAATTTTTAAATCAAACATTTGTCGCCTTATGGTACAGAGGATCTGGCCAGAAATTTGCTTGAAATCCAACATTGGATTTGGGTACCATGTCATTAGGTACAACATTTTTAGTACTTTTTAGGTGGCTCTAGCATTTCTCATGTTTAAATATAGAGAATTGCACAAAAGAAAAAAAGGTTTGAAATATTAATTTTGAAGATCAAATATTTTCGAAAAATATTAAAAAGTCCTAATAAAATATTTTCATAATAAAAAATTAGTCCTAAAAATATTTATGCTATCCTAAAATCCCAATATCTGAAATTTTAATTCCGAAAACTCTTGTTAGTTTCCCTCCTGTTAACACAATTAAAAAAAATTCAAAAAAAAATCTTATAGAGACTAAAATACCCTTATTAAAATACTGGAGTATATGATATCAACACTAGTAAATAAATTTAAATTATAATTAAGATACTACCGACTAATAAAGTTATGTGAAAGGTCACTGCTCAGATCAGTATCCCGAATTGTGTAAATACAACAGTTAAGTTTGAATACCAATTGTGGTCGGGGTCCCTTCTTTCTAATTAGGATCTATATTCCTTATGTTTATAATACTACAGAATGATTTAATAACAACACTTAATAACTTCCATTTATCAGGTAAACAGAATATACTTAGGCCTTAAAATGAACTCAAATTAATGCTAGAAGCACCTAATGAGTATTTAATTTTGTGCACAAAATGATGTGACATTCTATGTTGGTATATTGTGGGGTTTACGATGTGTTAAAATTAAACTAAAAAATAAAGTCAACTAAATGACAAGTAGAAAGTCATATCTTTTTTATGCACGATTTCAAAATATTAAGTACTCATTAGGTGCCTGTAGCATTAGTCTTGATTCACATACTCATCTCTCTTCTGCCCTCGTACATATGTACTCAGAATGTGGTCCCGCGCGCCAAGCTTCTTTTAAAGATCTTAAAAACTAAGGATGTGCTGTGGCCTGTGGAGTTGCAACCAATGCAAGCTGTAAGTTGAGGGCCGGGGTGATGAAGAATCAATAATGCTTTTCAATCAAATGCATAAAGAGGGAATTTTCCGGGCACCAAACTGCCCCATAATCTCCGCATTAAAGCATGATATATACAGTGTTGGGCTTTTCTCTAGAGTTTAAACTTTTAAATAATATGATTACTTAATATGGTATTAGACCTGAAATTTGTCAAAAAACTAGGGTTCAAATCATGAGATTTGTATTCGTAAAGGGGTAGAGAAGAATAATTAATCATTCTTCTTTCAACATTGCAAGTCGATGAGCTATATAATACATAAATACATTGAATATCTCGTTGGAGTACGGAATTTTTTGACCCCCTATTCTACAGTGAGCCCTGAGCAGCCAAATAAACTGCAACATTTAGTCGAACAGATGACAGGTTTATGCCATTTTAGTCATGACCTCTTTCAGAAGAGCCGTAGTGTCCTGATAGCATGAATCTGTCTGAGGCCTATCTTCCCTTTTTACAGCATCGTCAAGCTGTCAAAACAGTGATATTTAATACTCCTAAGAGTTGAGGTAATTATGATGGAAAGAAAATGTTTTAGTATCAAATGGTGATGGATTCATCTACCTTTTCAAAATTGTCAAACAATCTGTTTGCGAGGTCCAAGAGGGGTGGCTTATCGTCTGCTGGAGCAGCAGAGATAACTTTGTCGAAATCGTAGTACATAAAAGTGGACTTAAGGCGCAGATACCTCCTAATGTAATCCCAGACTTCTTGTTGTTGGATCAAATCTCCCATTGCTATCAGATCAAATGCATACTTATATATCCTATAGGCCCGATTTTTCGCTCCTATATCTGCCATGTATATTCCTTTCTTGAGAAATGAGCGTGTTCCCGTCTTCTCATTATTAATCTCTATAACGCGAAAAAGAAAGAATCAAAATCGGAACAAAGATTGAATTGCAGTAGCATAAAGCAACTAAGAATATTAGGAGGGAGGGGAGACAGAGAGAGCTTACTGTTATTGACAGGGGGGATGGGTATAGTAGTAGTGGTGATCCAGTAACCGTTGTCCTCTGCAATGGCTGAGTTTGCAAAGAGTGATATTGAGGCAATGCCTAAGGCTAGCCTTCTTGTTGTTTTTAAAGGGTGTTCTTGAATTTGCTCTTGCTTCTTGCTAAAACAACCAACAATCGTTGCTCTTTTTTGGGTATTTCCTGCAGGGCAAAGCCTCGAAATAGCCGGTAGGGCTTCGAACACTCCATTGAAATTTGCAGTACGGGCCATGAGTGAAGTGGTGAAATGATGATAAGCAAATATGAGTTCTGCGCTTTCTTTTTCAGTTATATCGGTTACACGAGAGAGGGCAGGCAATTACAGACCACCAGAAGGACATCCTCTAATGAGGACATTTTCGTAATTCGTTCAGATATACGACCTGGGTTTTGGGCTGGTGGAGAAAGCATTATCTAATGAAGGGCCTGACTACTGGGCTTTTATTAGTACTTCCCATTAGAAAGAAGGTCGGGACCTGGACTGTAATGGACTTCCCATCGTGATAATCCTGTCAATGAGTTTGAACTTTGAGAGCGAGTGAGAGCCCATTTTCTTAGCTAATTTTTCCGAGTTCAGAGTTTCAGGTTCGAGTTTATTTTAAGATGAGTCAAAGGTTAATTTAATCTTTCCATTTTAATCCTCTTGTAGGAGATCATTGTTATCCCGACATTCCGACATTTTATTGATCATCATCTGTTACGTGAGTCACTCAAAATCAAAATCAAGTGATTTGACATAAATTAACACTTGTATCTGTCACACATGCGAACTTCCCTATGCACTTCATTGAGCCCACCCACCCCACCCCACCCCACGGTTTAAGAGTTGATCACCATCCAGTTTACAGACCAAAAGAAGGAAGAATAGATAGGCAATTTAGAAGTTATATATCCACAACTGGAGCATACTTGCCAAGCTAAAATTCCGTGAATGAACGGAATGACTCACCAACAATGCTGATAAGGATAATCCCTTATAAATCATTGATCTGCCTGGTAGGTATGGTATGGATCGGATTGGAATTGGATTGGGTCGGATTAGATTGTTAATTCAGACCCGGATAGGGTCCATTCAAGGAATCAGCTGTGTATGTATATATTATCTGTCTCATCGACAAGTGTGCCTCCTTTGGGTTAGGATATTATGGCTCGGTACAGATATCCAAACAAGGGTCCTTTACATTTGTCTTTTTCCTTCTTTTAGTTTGATGGAAAAAAAAAAAAAAATTTAGGGTATGTTTGTATGTTTAATTCCAGAATTTGGAATTTGAATTTGGAGAATAATTTAAATTTTGTGAAACTCAAATTATTTATCTAAATCTAATTTTAAAGCTTGACATTGAATAACCAAATATAACCTTAGTCTACTTCTCCACACTTTTAACTTAATTAACTTTACGGAATAAACTTATAAACTCACCCTCTACTCGACCTATACATAAACTTAATAAGTGTTGTGAAATACTCCATTTCTAGGAATGTTGAGCGTCTTTAATTACTCCAATAGACTAGCTCTCGCTCAACTAAGCTACAATAACAAAATGGAGAGGTTAAAAGTAGAAAATGAAAACGAAAAAGAAATGTGGGGCTATAAACGAGGCCTAAGTTAAAAAATGATTAGGTTAACTACTTGATGGACCTTGATAATGTCAATTTGAAGAAAAGAAATACTCCTATACAAGGATGAATTTTAAGGCATTAACTATAGTTAGAAAGATATAGCTTAACAGATAAGATATTAACATGAAGCATGATTATCATGATATAAATGGATAAATCAAAAGGTTCTTCAAGATAATTGAGAACATGTTGCTATCGAATGTCCTACCTTAATCCTTAGTTTTATGCAAGTTGCTCAAAGAAAATTGATCTTTTACAAAATCAAAAGGTTCAAGGTTGGTTTTATGTAGTAGCAAATCGTTACGTTCGTTCATCTTTTTATTTTATTCTTGCTTCTATTTTTTCTACTTTGATTATCACCGTAAGTGTATTGGCTTAAAAATAACAAATGATTCTGTACCCTAACATATTTAAACGTGTAGAACATGGAAATTTTTGTCATTATTATAAGTACCTTCTAACCCCTAAAGCTTTTATTCCATAAATACCAAAGTCTTTTTTCCGAATAGAAACAGAGGAGAACAAAATTTACAATTTATGATTATGAAAGGGCATGAACAAGCTAGGAAGTCCAGAGTTGTCAAACTAGACTCTGAACAAACATGGAATTTTTTCATGACTCAAGCTAAAAATCAAGGCTGCCCTGTAAGCTCTCTCTCTCTCTCTCTCTCTCTCTCTCTCAGAACAGATATTGATGATAAACACATGCATAAAGCTGATGATATTTCATAACTAATTGATTGAGTAGCAACTCGTTGACCTTCTAAAAATGAATATTTATTATTAATTTGCAGGTGGTGGTACATTTTGCAGCAACATGGTGCATGCCATCGGTGGCCATGAAACAATTCTTTGAAGAACTGGCTCTAAGCTACCAAGACATTCTCTTCTTATCCATCGATGTCGATGAAGTTAAGGTAATACTATACTAACAACACTCTCACAAGTTAAGGTAATATATACTAACAACATTTTGAAAATCAATTATATAAGTTTTCTTATAAATTAAATAGGGGGTGGCGGCAAAGATGGAGATCAAAGCTATGCCAACCTTCGTGTTGATGAAGGAAGGAGCTCAGGCCGACAGAATTGTGGGCGCTAATCCTGATGAGATTAAGAAGAGGATTGCTGCTTTTCTTCTCAACTTTCGTAAGCTCAATAACAGTACTAGTTAAACTATTTATGGTGGAAAAATATATACGTTTAGCTATTGTCACTTACGGATGATATTTGTGAAGTTGGATTTGTGTACTTTTAGTCTTTATCTCTAATCAACTACTGTTGTTCTGGCTTTTGTATTTCAAGCTTTTCTTTTTTCTTTAGTAGTCTTCATATAATCCTTCGGTCATCTTCAAAAATTAAGAAAAATAGAGACGTTGGGCTGTAGCTTACTGGTCGAACTCAAATGAGGAAAGAAAATATAACCTAGCTAGCTACATGTATGTCTCATGATCGATTGTACATACGTTGCATTTGCAGCTTTATTTATTTGGATTCGTTGGGGCAATCGTGAGGGATAGTTGACAACTTTTGAAGATGGTCTTAGTTCAATAGATTAGTCTAAGATGATTCTGGTCAGATGACTTATCTTCTTGATTATTAGATTCAGACGGGGGAGATTGAAGTTTAATAACAATGGAACTTGCAAGTTGCAACAACGTTTTGAGTGCAAATTCTATAATGACGCTATTAAAGAAAGAAAAGTATTTGATAGGACAGGATCCTCTATTCCAAAAAGGTGTTTCATCTCCTATTCCAATTGTCGGATCTTCGGCACATGTGCATCAAAAATCAAGGGATAATTAATGTTGTTTATTTTCAAGCACATGTGGCGAAGATCCGATGGTTAGAATATGAGATGGAACACCTTTTTTGGAATAGGGGATCCTATCTGATATTTCATTGGGATAATGACTTTACAAGTCCCTTGACTATAGTCAATTCCACCATTAGTCCCTCAACAAAAATTCGTGCAATTTTCTTCCTTACCACTTCAAATTTGCACACCGGAAGTCTTTTTGATGGATGCCGTTAAAAAAATTTCGTTAACTCCTCCATGTACAAGTCACATATGTTTGACCAAGGGCAAAAATAGAATTTTCTTTATCATCTTCAAACCCCAATCCCCAACTAATTTGAATTGTAAATCAATCCATTCTCGTTCCGTAAATTTGAATCTGTATTCAAATTTAAATTTAAATAATTACTCAGATTCAAATTAAACTCATTTAAATTGGGATGAAACCCATTTTCAGTCTTGATCTGCGGTTTGGGATGCGATTGGGGTTGGGACGGCCCACTGTGCATTGGGAATTCAACAAAATCACCCCATTCGTCATCTTCAAGCCACCACTGCCATTGATCTGGACGGAATGATATATTAAGGAAGGATGCGAATGTGAAGTCGCCGAGGCCTTCATCATCGTCATCCTCCGGAGCATTTCTAACGAGGTACTTCACCACGACCTTCTTCCTTCGGTGATTCTGCTGGCAGTTCCGGTGGGAATAGAGTACAATTTTGTAGATACGATTTTCTTAATTTGATGAGTCCAGTGGGAATAAAGTACGATTGCATTGGCTCATCTCATTTCCCCATTCTAACCTTTTTGCAGGTGAAAGACCTTACTTGTATAGTTAAGGCTCCTAAATCTATGCGCACACACACACACACACAAAGTATAATTGGAATCTAGGTTCGAAGAGTGGCTAGAGAGAGAGGGAGAGGGGTGGGGAAGAAGAAGGGGTTAGGTGAAATTTCATTAATATCCAAGACAAAGTCATGTGACTTGCACATGGAGGAGTTAACTGAATTTTTTTAACGGCATAAATTTGAAGTGGTAGGGACGAAAACTGTACAAATTTTTATTAAGGGACTAATGATAGAATTGGTCATAATTGAAGGACTTGTAAAGTCATTATTTCTATTTTATTTGTCAAATTTCAAAGACTTGTCTTCTCAATTATTAGACCGGAGGGGGGGGGGGGCCGCGGGGATGGGGAGATAGAAGTTTAATAAGAATGGGAACTTGCTACTTGCAACAATGTTTTCGAATGCAAATTCTGTAATGATATTAAAGAAAGAATATAGTATTCTATTGATTGATTCTTTTTTTTTAAAGAATCTATTTTTTCTTTCTTGTGATTCTTAGTTAGATAGTTATTTTTCTTTTTTATCCTGGAAATTGGCTATATGCTTCGATTAATTATATAAATATCATAAAATAAATTCGATAAGGTAATCACAAGGACAAGCAACTCTTCTTCAAACTGTCCACATGAACACCCACCCTTTTTTTCCTTCTTTTAAGAAAATTAAAATAAAAAACAATCTAAAAGTTATAGATTTATCAGGATACGGTTATAGGTAAAAAAAAAAAATGGATTCAGATACAAATAATTTTTTTACAGATTTGGGATACAGTTTTAGAGATAAAATAGTTACAGATAAAAACAGTAAACTAAATTTCAAAACAATAAGTACAAAAAGTTAATTATAACTACATAAAAAGATTTTACAAATATATACTTCCTCTGTCTCTAAATTATCGTCTAGTTTGACCCAGTGCACCGATTAAGGAAACACATTTGAGTTGATTATTAATATTAGTATTTGTTTTATTTTCCACTTTTACCCCTATTTGAAATGAGTAAGATGCCAAATTTTCCTCCTAAATTTTGAATATTTGTGAACTTTTGAACATGAATTTAAATATTTCAAGTGCCCTCCAATCCATGCAGTGGGTCCTATAAATTAAAAAGTAATAATTAAAAGGGCAAAATGGTAAAAATATTTTCTAAAAAAAAAAGTTTCAAACAAGATATTTTTTTTGAAACGGACAAAAAAAGAAAGAAAGACAATAATTTAAGGATGGAAAGAGTAATTCTTTTTTTTATTTTTTAATGCGCTTTATGTGAATATAACATGTGAGGTTTTCAATATGAATTATATATTCCTTGCTCTCAGTAAAGTCATTGATCTGTTTGATAATTAGTACTCTATCAATTTCGGACAAAAAATTTATTATTTTATTTTAGGATGTTTTACATAAGGGATCTAGTTTCAAAAATTATGTCTACTATATATCTCTACAAATTTTTAACTTGACCTTTTACATGTGTTATAAGCATCTTGACTATGTTCAAGCATTTTGTAATTATGATCAACTCTAATAATACTTATATACTCCTTAATTATTATCTTGTTCAAACGTAGACTTTTTGTGTTAACAGAAAAAGTATTTTATTATCATCCTCTCATCATCAAAATATATCCTAATTTTTGTCTTAATGATTCTTTCACACTATCTTAAAAAGGAAAATGAAAAGATTCTTTCTCACGTTCCTTCTTCTTTCTTTTCGTTTGGTTTCTTGGCTTTTGTTAGGCTAACTAATATTGTTGGATTATTATTATTATTATTATTTTTTGTTGTTTGTCTTTTACAGGGTTGATGGCTTGATGCATAGTAAGAAAAGAAAAACTTAGGAAATAACTTATTATTGCCTAAGTACATATACAGAAGAAGTAAAATACTAGTTAAGAATACATTTGAAACCATCTTTTAATACTTTTGGACTTCAATTTTCGAAATTGGCTGTTGTCTAAGTAGTGAAGCAAATCCTTGAGCTGCAATTTTGTCATGGTGGGGGTAGACATACCCATTCGGTTCTAAAAATCGAAACCGAACCGATTTTGGAACCACTCAAACCGTGAACCGTCGTGAACCAAAATCGAATTAGGATGGTTCGATTCCGGTTTACATTTCTCAGAAACCGTAAACCGTCGGTTCAAAACGCCGTGTAAGACCCCGACTTTATTTTATCTTATATCAGGTATTAGAATCATTCTAGAGTGCTTTAAAACTTTTTAAAATTTATTTGGATATGTCTTGGGCGCTGGAAGACAGAAAATTTGGATAAGATTGAAAGTTGGATAGGTATCACGAAAGGATAAGAAAGAACAAAAGAGGATAGGAACAAGAAAAATTAGATAAGGATAAGATCAAGATTTAGATAGGAATGATGAGTCAAAGGATAAGATCAAAACAAAATAAGATCAAACAAGTGGATAAAGATGAAATTGGATAAGTTTAACACCTCGTGCTTGGCTGTGATGACACCTCATGCTTATGTATGACTCATCAACATGAACAATGAGTCATCATTTAAAGTTTTTCTTACGCCGCCACTTATTGTAACCTGAGCCTTTGAGTGCTGACTCACCTTGGAAGGTATCTTGGAGGCTAAGTAATAAAGGCCTATATAAAGGGTGAAAGTTTAATGTTTTTACATACTTTCACACACTAAAAATACACATTTCTTTCGGGTGTGAGACTCATTTGGTGCTCGGGTATTCAGAATTTGGACAAATTGATTTTCGTAGAAGTAGCGTGTTCAACGAGTAGATCATTTCCGGTAAAGTTTGATTAAGGAAAAGCGCTAGAGGTAAGTTACTAAACCCTCATCTTTAAATATTGCATGATAGACTAAAAATAGTTCTCATGCTATAAAAGACAAGTAGTTCATATACTATTTGTGAAAGTTGATGTGTAACACTTGCTTGGGATAAACGGTTGCTCAAAAGTCTGGACGAACCAACTCCGTGGGAGCGATATATTTAATAAGAGAACTCTTTTGAAAACTTACTTGGGAGGTAAGTTACGAACCCCCTCCTATTTTGAAGTATATGCATGATAAACTAAAGATAGACTCATGCCATGATTAAAGGTGTACTAGTTATTAGCAAGTTGTATTCGTTGATGACTCTAATAGAGTCGAATATGATTAGTGGGTATTATATGAAGTGTCCCAAAAATATTAGGGAGATACATTAGTAAAGTTATAATGTCATAAATATTATGACATATAAAGTAAAGTGTACATGGAATGAGTACGGGATACAAAGTATCACGTCACGAATAAAAGTTAATATCATAAGAGTATGACATGATAATAATGAGATCCATTAAAAACCATAACTGAAGATAGTTCTGTAAGGTAGCAAAGTAGTGATAGTTACTTATAATGTTAGCACTACGATATGTGATGTGATATAAATAGTAATAGCATGTGTTTATGAGCTTAGTATTTACAAGCACTATGAAAAAGTAATTAATGGCAAATAAACATCTATTTGACCATAGTAATATGTGATATGTGTAACATATGCTAAAAGTAAAGATTTTGCATATGTGACTATAAAATGCAGCATGAGATTAATACAAGTAAAAATCTACTTGATTATAAAGCAAAATAAGAGATAACAAGTAAACATCTACTTGTTTGTGATAATGAGAACCGGCAGTAATTACTGGAGAATGTATTAATGCATGAAATATATGATGAAAATCATGATGCGCGGTGAAAAACCGTGAACAAGTTATACATGATGAAAATCATGATGCACGGTGAAAACCGTGGACAAGTTATACATGATGAAAATCATGATGCACGGTGAAAATCGTGGACTCAGTAATGGTCCTACCACTGGCCATGGTAGAGGGTAGCTCACTGTCGTAACCAATAGGGCGACACTGGTGCATGTTACGACCCTGATTATCGTCTATAACCGACGGCAATTAGAGGCGTGGGAAAGGGCTGCCCATAGAGGTGGAGCCGCCCATGAAACCCAAACTAGTTATGCATGCGGAAAGGGCTGCCCATTGAGGTGGAGCCACCCATGGTACCAGTCATGAGGAAAGGACTGCCCGTAGTGGTGGAGCCTCCCATGAAACAAGTAAAGGTTTTCATTCAAGAACTTGCACTGCAATAGCAGCACATGTACATACAGGAAAAGTAAGATGGAAAGTAAAGAAGGATGTTGAGGCATATCTCGACATTGATAAGTGTACTGTAAGTTATCTGTTATATACTAGCCATGCATGTCGGTTGGTCACGGTCTCCAACTGGTATGGGACGGTTGGCGGCTGCTGAGCCTCTGGTATTACATGGTATTATAATGTGTTTTCATATGTATGAGGTGGTCGCGGTCTCCAACTGGTATGGGATGGTTGGCGGTAGCTGAGCCTATCATGCGTATGGAATTATCTGTTGTTGTGATATACTGCTTTTAACTGATAATAGATTTAAAGCGTTGTTATATCTTGTCTTGACATGCTGCATGATCACATGCCATGCAATTGTATTTAGTAACTTGCTGAGTCTTTGACTCACTCTGTGTTTGTTTGTTTTCCTGAGGTTGGTAACCAGATAGAACAGACGTTGTGGGATATATTAGAAGGGATTTGTTGAGATGCTGTTCAGGACAATAGCTCTACAGAGCTATGTAGCAATGGTGATCAGATAGATACGATTGTTAAAGTTACGTGCAAGTTTTTGTGCCATTATACCTAGCTGTGTACTCTGATCAAGTTGTTATAAGATGTTTTCGAGATCAATGACTCGAGACAGTAAGATATGAAATGTTGTTCTAATTATATGGATGAGCTCAGATTTTTAGCAGAACTTTCACTGCTAATTATTGTTACATGATCTAGACCACGCACCGACTCGGAAATTCGAATATGATTTTGGGTCGGGGTGTGACACACCGGTTCCAAACCGCCATAAAATCGTTCAATAATCGACAAATTCAAATTTTAAACGTTTGAAATTTTGAATTTTGAAATCATCTGCTCCTACATGCTCCACGCCTGCACCTACTCTAACCTCCTTGGACATTAGATTTTATGAAAGATTAGAGGAGACTTGATAAAATGATGGATGAATCTAGTATATTAAATTTTGAATGTCAAAATCAACCAACTATATCATGATGTCTAACACACCCTAAGCATTTTTTTTAAGTTTATATTTTGATAATAAATAACATATTATAACATTTTTTTAACACTTTATAATGGATTTTAAAAATTAAAAATTAAAACAAATGTTAACAAAATTAAAAATAATTTAAAAAATTAAAAATCGTGAAATCGGAACCGGCGAACTGGAACCGGAACTCTACGGTTCGGTTTCGGTTTACCTTGTCACGGTTTGTGTAACCGTCGGTTCCGAATCGGAACCAGTTTGAGCATGTCTAGGTGAGGGGTTGATGTTGTGAAGGAAAGCTGTTCGGGGAAAAGATATGTGTAAGAGTTGGTCATAATTACAAAAAAAAGGTCAAGATGTTTATATGACATGTGGACGGTAAATTTGAAAAATTATAGAGATTGCAAGCATAATTTTTAAAAGTAGACTTTTAAGTGAAACATTTCGAAATAAAATAATTGGCTCTTTGCCTTGTATATTAGATTATTTGTTTCCTTTTGGGAGTATGTGTCTTGGTTTTTTTTTTTAATTTTTTTTGTTTAGATTTATTGTAATTGTGTTCATTATTATTATTATTATTATTATTTTAAAACATGATATTTCTCTTATGTGTCAAATAATAAATACTCCACTGTAGGAAATATATGAAGGTAAAAGTACGTTTTTTTTAAAAAAAAATAATTGCATATTCGAAATTAACTCTAATTTTAGGACAAAAGGAATAGATAACATGGCCGTGTTTTAAGCACGGGTTATTAACTAGTGTTATTCTAATTTAGCCCTCATTGATTCAGCATTACGTCATATTTAAAATGTTTTAATTAAGGATTAAACAACTAAGCACAAAATAATACTCCGTCTGATAAATATGGTGGCGCGAGGAATTATTTCCCTCTCAGCTTGACAGCTATATTGCTGATTAATAAAAGATTTTGTAGATGTCACTTTCAAGTAATATCATTTTCAACCCCTAACCTTGTACTAGTTGGAAAGTGATTACCATGAAATAGAATAAGATAGAAAGAAGATCAATTGATTCTCTAAGATCAAATTAATTTTCAAATAATTTTTCAGTGCAACACTGAACTCTATATATTTCTTCTAAAAATGGCTTCTGAATTGCCTTGATTTTTCTAAATTTCCGCTCTTGTATCTTCATCTAAATATTTCTTCTAAAAATTCTAAAAGAAAATTATACTACCTCTGTCATAAAAAATACTAATTTTATTTTCTTTTTTAATTTGTCTCAAAGAAACAGTCTCGTTACTAAAAATATATAAATCTTACAGCAATTTATAATAGGTAAAAAAAACAATAAAGTTATAATTTTAAAAAATATAACTTGTCAAATTAACGAGTTTATTTTCTTAGAACGGAAGGGGTAATATTAGTTCAGTATGTCGTAACATGCTCCATTTATTTAAACAAACTCTTTTCTATAGGCAGATGGCTTAGAACACATTATCGATTGTCCATTGAAACAATTACCTATAACAAAATATTTCGTTGATCTAGATTTAGTCAAAGTTTGATTGATAATTTACATAACTTTCATAAAGTTACGAAAGTATTGTTAATGTAGATATAAATTTTATTTCCTAAAATATAAGTATGTAAAATTTTAATTTGATTTAGTCACATGTTGACTTCAAAAAATAAAAAGTAAACTCTTTACTTGGAACAAATGGAGTATATTGTTTGCAAAAAATGTACATATATTTGTTCAAAGAAAATATATATTATTGTTTGAAAAAAAAAGTATATATATATGTATATATATATATATATATATATATATATATATGATTGTTCAAATTCAACAGGTGCAAACAAATGGTTAGGTGCCCT
Organism: Platycodon grandiflorus; assembly: GCA_016624345.1. Lineage (NCBI taxonomy): Eukaryota > Viridiplantae > Streptophyta > Magnoliopsida > Asterales > Campanulaceae > Platycodon > Platycodon grandiflorus. Next base: position 60,933,512 of record CM028363.1, read on the forward strand.
TCACTTTGTAGCAGATTGCCGGTATCAACTTCCTAATTAAAAATGAACATTTTAAGTGACTATTAAAAAAAAAAAAAAATCGAATCAGAGATAAATGTGTTAAGCTATTGGTTTCCTACCCTGATGTTGCAAGCAATTAAAAATTAAGTATTCTTTCACTTTGAATTAGTTAGTTTTGGAGTACAGCTTGGACAACAATTATCAAGAAGTTGTTGCTGCCACGACTATCAATTGGCCACCCTATGCCCACTTCCTGTTTCATCTGAGATACCTATGTGTTTTGTGCAACTCATTTGATTCATTTCTTTCCACACCCTTAGTAGTAGTAACAATAATCAAATTTGAGTAAATAACTTAACCGTAAATCTAAATGTCCGAATTGAGACGTCTAAAAAAGTAGTTGGGTATATTTTAATAGTTAATGTGTCAAGTAAAATTATTATTTTGTCTCTAAATTAGTCATTAATAAGATTGTTGGATGCTTAAGATTTAAATTTAGATTCATAGGTAACTTGATCACGTGAATTACAAAATTATTTTAACGCCCTTAATATTAACAACAAAATTTACTTAATTTCCCATTTAGACGTCCCAATTCGGGTAATTTAACACTACTCATAAATTGAAGAGCAAACTCATTAATTTTTGGTACGAACCCTTGTAATTTCAATTAGTGTTAAGATCAACTCATCCGTTAAGATTGAGATTGTCCCAAGATTAACTTTGTTTGTTAACTAGTTATAAACCGCGTACTTTGCACCGGTGTAATTTAATTTATGTGTTTAATTGATGCATTTCATGAATAATTTTATATAAAATTATCGTTATTAGATATAGGCATGATCGTTTAGTATAGTATTTTCGTTTCAAAATAAGTATTTTTTATTGGCGGTCAGTATATGTATTTTTATTTTTATACATTTTTGTTGGGTTGCTTTTCCTTTGCTTTGTTTTTTTTACTTTTTGTTTTCATCTTGCACTTAATAAAGATATTTTGAACATATATTTGAAGAATTTTTTAAAAATTAAAAATAAAATATTTACTTTGGGATTTATTAAAGAAATATAATTTTTTTCTAAACAAAGGAGAATTATTTAAGAATTGAATATAATTATATTTTATAAAATGATTTTTGAAGATCATTCAATGATTAGAGAAGGTTTAGTTAGATACTATATTTACAAAATAGTTTATTTTTGATACACTGAAATAATAATCAAAATAAGTGGATATTATAGTAAATGGGTCTCGTGACCCCCACTTAACTATAATATATATAATATTCTAAAAACATACATATAAAATAATTGGTTGAGTTCGTTTAAGATAAATATACATATATAAAAGTGTATATATGTGTATATATATATATATATCGGTTTGCCTAACCTGTGCCCTTAGGCATAGGTTAAGATGTCCAATATGGTATGGTAAAAACCCAAAAAAATAAAATTAAGAAATAATAAATCTCACATCAAAGGTAGGGCCCACAACAAAAGGGTTTCTCGTATTTATATATTTGGTTCATGCTTTAATAGAAGATTAAATATAATTATTAATGTTTATCCCGTAATTAATGATACTTATCCTATGCCTAAAGGGTGTATGATAGATTATCCCTCTCTCTCCTCTCTCTCTCTCATTCTCTAAATATATATATATATATATATATATATATGAATTTCTGGCAACATGAGTTTGAGCAATTGTTTGCGAGGTAAATGTGGGTCCGTGTCATGAGTCAATTTTTGGACCACATGGGAGGGTGGTGAATAGTGGTGCGATATATGTACTTTTGAAGGCCACTCGTATTCCATCTCTTTCTTTCCAATATAGATCATTGTCCACCAATTGACAACGGTGTCCCATGGACGTGTGCTTCTAATGCACTCCAATATCTATCTTTTAAAATAAAAATTAGGCAAAACATACGATCGAGTCATTATATTTTGAGAAAGGTTATAATTTAGTCATTGATTATTTGAAAATATTTTTTAAGCCACTGTACTTCAGTTATCTTGCAAGCGAGTTCAGCAGAACGTTAATTTTAAATGAAATTCCTACTTTATCCATGTCTTCATCCCCATCTCCCTTAATAAAGACAGGGATAAAATAGAAATTTTATTTAAAATTAACGTTCTGGTGGGCTCGCTTGCAAGATAACTGAAGTACAGTGGCCCAAATAACATTTTCAAACAATCAGTGGCCAAATTGCAACATTCTCTAAAGTACAGTGGCCCGATTATGTGTTTTTGCCTAAAAATTCGAAATTCTATCTTTTAGAAATAAAGAACGCGGCTTATTCAAATGCTCCATTAAAATGGGTGGATAATAAAAACGCTGCATTTTGATTAATATACATGATTAAATGGGCTCTTAAAATTGCAAAGCTAGCCTCTAACAAACACACAGTGGTTAAAACGAAGACTAAACTAGCAATCTAGCATAAACCAAGTATTAGTCCTTTCTTAAGAGGCATATTGATATGCCAAAACGCAATTATTTACAAAGAAAATAGAATATTATAGGGAGAGTCTATTTTCACTAATTTTACTTATTCATTACATTCATTAATGATTAAATAAATTAGTCATTGTCATGATATAAATCGTCTTCTAATAATTACCTTGTTTGATGATGAAGTACTTGCCCAAATTTAATCAATTATTTTTTTATTTTTCTTTATAGTTTTTTTAAAAAAATTCTTCTCAAATAAATTATGCCTATTTGTCAACACAAAAAAAATTGAATCTATCCATTATTTTTCGTTTAATTTCCTCAAATAATTTTTTTGTTAGCAAATTGAATTTAATGTCAAAAAAACCTTAAAAATGTTGTACAACTGCCGGCTTATTGTAAAAAAAATAAAATTAAAAAAAATTCAAGTAATCAGTAAACATTAGTTGATTTGTCATTCAAATTATTTCTTTGAAATTCATAATTAGTCATGTACTCATGTCAGTCCTTTGTTAGGACGATTTCATCATTTGTACATTTTTTTATTTATAAGTGAAAGAATGCCGGCTTATTGTAAAATAAAATTCAAGTAATAGTAAACATTAGTTGATTTGTCATTCAAATTATTTCTTTGAAATTCATAATTAGTCATGTACTCATGTCAGTCCTTTGTTAGGTCTATTTCGTCATTTGTATATTTTTTTTATTTATAAGTGAAAGAAATTAGACATATGCATTATTTTCCTTATAGATGTTTCATTCATATTTTCTAATTTTTTGTATATAAAATTATTTATTTTCCAGTGCATGATTGAATGTTATATTATTTGCAAAGACAAGTAAAGGATAAACATTGAAAAGGGGAAAAGATCTTCTAATAAGGTAGACTTGAAGGATAATTGTGTGTCAAAGACATTAATTAACTTAATTAAAAAATAATAATTGACTAATATTGTGGGCAATTGTATCAAAATTCAATTAGAGGGGTTAATGTAGGTATTAAGGAAAATTAGAAAAACATAAGATTTAAGAGTAATGCTATGAGTACTTAAAGATTACTAATTTTTTTATTTTTTATTTTTTGCATAAAATGATGTAGTAGTTGATGTAGAACAAAAAATAAAATTAAAAATTATAATTAATGTATCACATCCGCTACCAAATCACCTAACACATTATTTTGTGTAAAAAATTTAGCATTTTTTAGATACACATAGCATTACCCAAGATTTAAAGCTAAACTCATTCACTGTCTTACTTGCTTTTTTTTCCTCAATCTTTTGGTCCTCAAGAACTCCATTTTTACAATTGGAACTTCAACTTTGAGGCAATTTCCCAGCGAAATTCTTGAAAAACCAAATAATCTTATGCTCAGGAGGGGGGCCCGCTACACTGTAACGTGTACACGGTGAACCAGTATGAGTGGGAATCTCTCTCTCTCTCTCTCCAACTGCAACAAAAATTCCTCTCAATTTTACCCCCAACCCCCCGCCCCCCCCAGATACCCTCGTCCCTCCCCCTTCTCTCTATTGACCGGAGAAAAAGAAATCCCACTCTCTCTCATCATCGTCTCTCTTCCCTACGCGGCCAAACCCTCGCTTCGATTCCCATTTTACCTGTCAATTTCGCCGGAAAGGTATTGATTTTCCGGCAATTAATCCGAAATGGTTTCTCCAGAGACCACCAATTGGATCTACAATTACGGATTGATTGAGGATATCGCGGTTCCCGATGGGAATTTCGCTGCACCAACTTCTGGGTTCAGCTGGTCCATGCCGCAGCCCTTGAATGCTTCATCCAACAACCCCAGGTAACCTTTCCCCAGGCCTATCCCCAAGTCTTAGGCTTTTGCCCCTTTTCAGTTATATACGCCCGTCATCTGTTGTTCAAGACTTTTTTTTTTTTTTACTTTATTAATTTAATTAAAATTCAAGTTATTGCCATTAAAGTGTGTTAATTTTATTTTGTCCTTCAATTTAGATTATTCTAATTAAGTGCTCAAATTCAGTGACAAGACTTGGATTTTTTGTTCAAATTAAGTTTTTGGAACTTTATTTCAATTACTTTGAATAGATTGCTGTACTTTCTTAGATGATTGGAGCAGTGGGATTGGGGATTTTTAGGTAGATTTTTGGGCGAATGAATGTTCCGTCAATCAAGTCAATCAATCATGTTAGCTGTTCCTTTCGGCTTGATGTAATGTGGTGTGGACCTTATGGTCTAAGGAGTTCCTGGCATTTTTTTAGGCTTAGTCATTTTATGTGTTCCTTTTGGGTGGTGGCTGACAAAGTAAAATCACTCACGGCGTAGGACATTTGCAGCTTACATATTTTGTAGTTTGATTCTTGAAAGGATGAGTGATAAGTAGAGAAAGTGCCTTTCCCTTTTTTCTTCTAAATAAGTGGAGCATGAATCTTTGTCCCCCTCAGAACTTGTCAAAATTGTTTTTTTTTCTTCTCTTGTGTCTAATGTGGGGATGTCGCAAAACTTATGTTTACTTTGTGCTGTTCTATATCTCATGAGGTACTTTCTGATTTCTTTAGAAGAATGATTACTGCCTCTTAGGGCCTAAGAGTTTGCGTTGGGGGATTAGAAATGTTGATATATATAATTGATGAAAAATGTAATTATGTTAGCGCTTTTTATTAGATTGTTTGAAGTAGGTTCTTGTAACTTATGGCCATCTGTTACTAATGGAAAGTTGATTCACACATGAAACTAGTTAACTTGTTAAAGGAACTGTGACCGAAAATTTTACATAAATTTCATTTTTGGTTTTTGAATTTTTCTGTAGTGATGACTATCCATAGGATTCTTCAGTAAATAATAGATATCATTCGGAGTTGGTTGTACAACTAATTGTCTGCTCGAACTCTTATTATGAGAGTATCTGATTTTCTTAAAGCATACATAAGTGTATAGTTGACTTTTCCTTACATAGGGGCTAGTTGCCAGTGACACTATGAAGTTGATATGAGTATGCAAGTTAATCTTTATACACATAATGAGGTGTATAGTTGACCTTTTCTTATCTAGGAAGTTGCTGTTGTGGGACCTAGGAAGTAGAGATGCCAGAATGGAAAATTGGTTTTATCTGGTTTCCTAACATTACCCTTGCATCATCGACTACTACTCATTTTGTGTTACCGGATACCCTTTTGAAACTTGGATTTTTCTGTATGTTCTTCAAAATTTGTTACCAAGTCAAGGTCGATTTGTAATTTGTAGTGTAATTATAATTTCAACTCATGTGAGGCACACAAATTTTGATCTATGTAACTTGATTGTAATTGCACTGAGCACTTTCTGATCTTATTGATTTTCTTCTTTTGTTTTCATACCTCTTCCACTTGTGTGTTGTAATGGTTTTTCAGTGTGGAAATCGATGGGTCTATTGGGGATTCAGATGGCCCAAAGGAAGCTGGCTCAAAAAAGCGGTAACCATTTCTTTCCTGTATGCTAGTATGCATTTAGGCTGGCCATTGATTATATATGATGATGGTTGTAACTCTTCAACAGAAAAGATAATTGTAATGTTGTCAGCACTTTCGATGCTCTAAAGATTGAGGTTTAGTGACCATTGTTATACATCCAGAACCAGAAAATTGGTGCTAGAGGATTTCCTACCTGCAGTCTTTTTGCCCGACTATCTCAATTTTTATTCGAATTGTTTGCAGGGGAAGATCTGAACTCCGCGGTGGTTCAAGTTCCAAAGCATGCAGAGAGAAGTTGAGGAGAGATAGGCTAAATGATAAGTATGCTCATGTTCTCTGCTCCCTCTCGCTAACCCTATGCTCTTTCTCCTGCTCTCTCTTATACAGTACTTACTTGGATATGTATCTCTAGGTTCGTTGAACTGGGTTCAATCCTAGAGCCAGGGAGGCCCCCCAAAACTGACAAGGCTGCTATTTTGGTTGATGCTATTCGAATGGTGACACAGTTACGAAGCGAAGCCCAGAAGCTGAAGGACTCGAACTCAGATCTTCAGGAGAAGATTAAAGAGCTGAAGGTGATCCGATGCACCGTTCCTTTCTTATTAAATTTGTTGTAAAGACAATTGGTGAAATTGTTTATATTTAATTTCAAACTGCTGTTTGACCTATCTAGGCTGAGAAGAACGAGCTTCGCGATGAAAAGCAGAGGCTAAAGGTTGAGAAAGAGAAGCTTGAGCAACAACTCAACACCATGAATGCCCAACCTAGCTTCCTGGCACACCCACCTGCAATCCCTGCTGCATATGCTGCTGCCCGAGGCCAAGCCCCGGGCAACAAATTGGTACCCATCATTAGTTACCCGGGAGTTGCCATGTGGCAGTTCATGCCACCTGCTGCTGTCGACACCTCGCAGGATCACGTCCTCCGGCCCCCAGTTGCCTAAGTTGGCAACCAACCCCAAACCTTGGGAGGGTTTTCCACCGTTGGCAACCACAATCCCCTTGTGTACTTTGTCATTTCTCAGTGACTGTTTTGGTGATGTAATTGGATCTAATTGTTCATGGAAGATGTTCTCTATCTTGGATCTTAAATGACCCAATCCTGGTGTTTGTACATGTATAGTGCATTAAAGTTAACATAGCTGCTCCTGTAATCATAATGCGTTAGATGGATCATTTGACCACATATAGCATTGTCATTCCTCGCTAGAGTTGTTAAATTGGCATGCCATAGCCCTTCATCTGACTTCCTTACTGCACTAAGCGCAAACGGTAGAAATTTTGGTCATGAGTTGGTGATTTGTTGTTATGGCTAAATCAAATCTAACTCGGAGTGGACTGGGTGAAACCTTCACTACTGTTATCAAATTAAATTTGAGTGGACTGGATGAAACCTTCACTATTGTTATCAAATTACACTTGAATTGTCATCGAAGAAATCTTCACTATGATCATATGCTAATCTGTTAGATTAAACGTTTCGAAAGGGATTAATTGAATTCTGGAATAAAGCCAAACATTGAATCATGGATCAACGTCTCTGCGTTTTCTGTGGTTGAAAATCTCCCATGCTTTTGTTCTTTATCAGTATGCATTTTCTTTACGTCGCGCTTTTCCGAAAGTTAATTATTTTCTCTTCACAACTGAAATAACCAGAAATGTCGTCTAATCTACTCAAAATCAATTTGCAAACTATCAAACAGTTGGAATCCCACTCATTTCATTGCCATTCAATCTATCTCTCGAAACCCCCACAAAAAGGAAAAATCCCTGCTCTGTCCTCTATCCATTGTAATCTTTCAAGCCCAACTCCACCCAAGTCCAAAGAAGACGCCATCCGTCAAGCAAAAACTTGCCTCATAACCACCTTAGAGAAACCTCTCAACAACCCCAAACTCGCCTTGAAACTCAAGAAACTAAAGCAACCCAGATTCCGGGTCGAAATTCCGGTCATTGATGCCTCGCCGAGTTCGCTTTCCCAACTCGCCCTCGAGGTGTTCGGCGATATGCCTATTAGAAGAAAAGGTTCTAAAGTAAAGACATTAATACTGTGGCCAAATCGTACTTTAGCAGAGGCTGCCATTGAAGCCTTCCGGTCAAAATCGTCAAATTCGGTTGAGCACATTGATGTTTCATCAGTTTCTGATACCCGGAACTTGAATGTTGCCGACGTGGCAGTGTTTTTGGCGCCAGAAGCTTCACAATTGCGAGGGATGGAGACGGTTACTAACGGTTTGTATCCGAGGCCGGTGGTGATCTTTAACCCTAAATGGAGTGTTGAAGAGGAGACCGGTTTCGGGGAGTTGACCGGGTTTTTGGGGTCATTTGAGGTGATTTATTCATTCATGGGTTTGGAGGTTAGAGGGCTTTTGAGTAAGAGGAATGGAGTGGTGTTCAAGTGTGTTAGGGATGGGGTGTTGAGTGGGGAGAGATGGAGTGTGTTGGTGGAGGAAGGAGGAGAATTGAAAGTGGTTTCGAGGTTCAAAACGCGGCCATCCATTGATGAAGTTGAGAATGTGCTTTACAACATGATGGCCATCAACTCCCCTATTACAAAGTCAGTGCAGTTCTTCAAGGGTTTGGTTTCAAATGTAACCGGGAGAAAGTAAGTCCAATTGAACAACTGAAATTTCTGGCAACCTCATTCTTTTTGTGTTCTTTTTTTACTGTTTGTGACTGGATTTAACACTATGACAAGACTGTCTTGTGACTCTTGTTAATCTTCTCTCATTCCGGGGATTGCTCTGCTTCTCTGTTTGTTGTTTGTTTTTGCTACTTTATGTATTAGAATTTGTTACAAGTGCCTATAATAGATTAAACATGTTGTTCTATTGAGATTCACGATGGGTTCTTTTGGTAGGTTAAGAGGTTTGGGTCGATGCACATGTTGTACCCAAGTATGCAAGTACGGGAGATTCATACGATGTTAATGGTTATGGTAAGGGTTGGAGAAGACAAAAACAACATGGACTGAAATAATAGGAAAAGATTCTTCGACTTGTAGTTTAATGGAAGATGTCAACTTAGACATAGCCAAATGGTGAATAAACATTCATTAGTCAACCTATGTCATTTAACAAGACTTTATGGAGTTGTATACATCATGATCAAACTTCTTTTTGTGGATGGATAGACTCTTCAGGTTTGAAAAATGAAATAATCTAGTGTGATGATGCGCAATTCTGCAAGTTGAGATGGATATTTTTTCTTGTTTTTTTATATCTTATCATTATGTAAACTAGTTACATTATACAAGTGAGCTAAAAAATGAAGGGGAATAAAGAGGACAGCTTGGTGGTGAGCCTCTACTATGCTCATTTTACTAAAAAATTCTAGATTTAAACATATGCTTTTCTTGGAAATTCATTGATTAAAAGCTTTTGCCATTGCAAACTGACGTGTCATTACAGTAGAATAGAAGACTTCACGACAGCTGCATACATCAAATTGAGAAAGCAAGTGCATAGATCCTTTTGCACACAATTACAGATATTTATATGCTGAAGTGAATGAATCCGTCAAAAAATATATAAACACAAGGGATGTGTTTGCAAAATTCCCCACAAGCTTATCCAGGAAAAACTTATGTCCCTTCTACGCTATAAAACACTTCTTATCATAATCAGAATCATTAGTCTTTCTAAAGTTCGGATTTCCTCTGGTTTACAAAAACTTAATGTCATTCTTAGTCTAGATCTTCCAGAAACTACTTGTGTTGTCATTACAACCCTAGGTCTTTTTAAAGTTAAAATTCTTCAGTAGATCTAGGTCAGAAGCACTGGTAAGCAGTTGGGTCAAGGTTCTTAGGGAGTATCCTTGCACAATCACTAGGATTGATTGAGTTGTTTTGCAGAATCACCTCGAACAAAATGAGAATCATCACCCTCAAAACACAAGTATTATGATCTCTTTTAGAAACAGTCCATAATGGTTCTCATCTTCGTTTATGTATATGTTAGTTCTATTAAACCTTAAGCTGTCACATCACAGTATCACACTACACTCAAACAGGGCAAGTCTTTTGGTTTAGTTATCAAAGGTCAGTTGTGCAATTCCTGTTTCAAGAATCCTCTCTACTTAAGGAAGGGGGCGGGGGGTTGAGGAAAGAAGTATATGATGTTGGAGAATGTGTTGGAGTCATACATCTGGTCGTAGAGGCATGTCTCTGGAATATGTGGAAATGAAGACTCATTCAATATTTGGGAAAAGAATGTTTTTGCAGCTTGTACACATCCGCACATGTACTCCTAGAAGCTATTTGGTTATCAAATGCTCAACTTTTAGGTCTCTTTTACTTTTCTATTCAACTACTCTGACCAACAGCTAACACTCACCAGAGCCGTAATACTTCCATCTAGTTCTCCCATTGGCGCAATATATTGACAACACCGCCTACCAATAAATAATAAAGGGAAAGGAGTCGACTCTTGTTAATAATGTTAAGGCGAAAAGAGACGTGCCCCTATGCTACAGTTAATGGTAGGATGTGCTTCTAGGTATAGCAAAAAGAATAAGAAGGAAAAGGGAACGATTGGTTTGTTGCTATATATCTGAAATTGTTGTTTGTTGGAGGAAGAGAGAGCGAACCTCTTTCATAACATTTAAGATTCTGCTCTCAAAATGCTAGTAAATGCGCATACTAGAACCTTTTCCATCCTCATCTCCCGGACATGAGACACATTTTAGCTTAAGAGAAGATTTCTAGTGGTGAAGATCAGAGGGAGTAATTGAATGAGTCTGGTTTCTGGTCCTCACGGAGAGGTTCTCATGCCATGAACCTTGAAAAGCTACTTTTAGATATGTGGCTAACAAACTTCATTTATACTGTCAAAGAGGTGATGCATTTCTATGTCCAAGCCGATTTCATTGGGCTGCTTGCCCAGATGTTTTCTCTTCGATACTTGGTTAACTGGGAAGGGTCTAATGTACACAGTCCATCGTTCTATGTTTGTGCTGGTGAGTGTGAATATATGTGCGTTCTTGGGATTTGTAACGTTATAATTGTAGGATATGCATAGTTATCTTTGAGTAACTGAAAACATAAATGAGACCATGAGACCAGTTGCTCGTTCAAAATACTTTATAACTTTTTCTCTTTCCTTTAAGCTTTTTATCATCTGTTTCTTCAACATCTTTGTTTACTAATGCTATGTTGTGGTAAGAAAAGCAAGTGATAAATTTTTGAAGTTTTCCTGTCATGTTTCTTTAGATATTTCTGACAGGTACAAAAACAATTTTTTGATATTTCTGACAGGTACAAAAACAATGTTTGAAGAGGAATTAATTATAATTATGAAGGGCATTTAAGTATCAATGAAAAAACAATAGAGAGCAGCTTTTTCTGTAGTACTTTGTTGTGTTTGTTTTCTCGTCAAATTCATGAACCAAACAGTGAATGCTCATCTTCTTAAGGTACATCTTCTCAGAAGGTGTAAGAAACCAGGGCTCCCAGTTTTTGCATTTAAGCCTTTTTATCCAAGGTGCACATGAGGATTCGGTCCTCGGATACTTTTATACTCCTTCTCAAAAAGTATATGGTATATATAATATACTAGTAAAGAACAAAGAACTCCAAGCTAGGAAGTGGAGTGCAAAAAAACTGAAGTTGGATGCTGTTTTCATCTTGAATCAAGGCCTTGAATAAACCCTCCCTTCCCTGTTTTCCGACTTCTCATATACATCGCAACCTAATCCTTGCTTCCATTTTAAGATGCTCTGATATGACAGCTCTTGATGAACTTATCTGAGAAGTCAACATACTTGGCCCATAGTTTCCGAAGTTGTGGGAATGCTATATCTAGCCAAGGCTTTGCTCGGCCATTAAAATGGATGACACCAGCACTTTTAGCTTCTGCTATACTCGTGTTGTCCTGGTACCCAAGCCCCAGCATGTGCCAGAAGGGATCAATAGTGTGGACGTGGCCATGGAATGCTATTAAACCTGGAGGTAATGTTCCTAGCTGCCACAAACTTAGGTCTGATTTCAAGTTCTGCAAGAGAAGTAGTTAACAATATTAAAATCCCTTCTGCCCAATGAAAATCTGCAATGTAATCAAGGTGGAACCTACTTAATTTTGGGCTAATTGCATTCTGCCCCCCTCCCCCCAGAAATTTAGAGTCCAAAGTTCCAAATTTAGTCAATTGGGTTCCCTTCTTCCATTTTCGTGTCATAATTGGTCTAGCGTTGCAACATCTGCTAGCTTTTGGACGTCAAATGACCATGTCAAAGTAGCCAAACCATTGGACCCTGTTTGACGAAATTTAAGACGTTCGACCCTAATTTACAAAAGTGAGGTAAGCTACAGACCCTAAAAGGCAGTTAAACAAAATTGTTCCTATGAAATATGTAAGGTGGTTTTTGATTTAGTTACCTCTTCAATCCAGTAATGATATGTCTGGCTTATGTTGGTCCTCCTCCAAGCCTCTAGATCAAAAATGTTCATACCATAGGCCCATGCACATTCATTTGCATCAAAACTCTTTGAAATCAGAGGATGAGAAAAATTTAAATAACTCTTGAAGCGCTTTGACATTACAAACTTATCCCCTCCCTTGCAGGTCTCAACTGCCCCGTTTACTTTTCCATTCATGTCAATGTCCCATAGGGGCGAAAGATCAGTTTGAACCACAATGTCGTCATCTAGGAAGACTACTTTGTTAAGACTTGGAAACAACTGCAGTGAAATGCATTCAGTGAGACTATAAATAGGTGAAATTTGCAACTCACAAACGGGACTTGAGTCAATTGGAATTTGGAACAAAGATTTACCTCTGGCAGATGAATTCGAATGTGGTTCATTATTGAATTGTATTTGGGACTAAGAGCTTGTAGCTTTGCTGCAATGATGTAAGGCTTTTCAGTGTTATTTGCAACAATGGCTGATGAACCACCTCTAAACTGTGAACGCACCCTCTGGTCTTTCTCCATGGCTTCCAAGACAGGGACCTTTCCCTTAGTGAACCAATCAAAATGGTGCAATCCTTTAACTTCGATTATTGCAGGTGTTAGAGGGTGGAGTGAGAACCATGCCTGCATTGGAGAGTACGTCTTTCTATCTGTGATAATGTGAAGGACGACTTTTTCAGGGTGGAGAGAGTTGTGAACAAGTGACGTGGCAACAACGGAGGCGGCTAGGATGTTGTCGGAGGCCAGGACAAAGTGAAAGCAGGAATTGTCAACGAGTGAGGGCACAAATTCTGGTGAGGGGAGCTGGAGTCGTGCATTTGCGTTTGTGGCATGCTCGTTGGCTAATCTTAGTGCAAGGCAGTGGAGTTGTTTTGGGATGCTGCTGGAGGCTACATGTCTGTACAGGTATTCTTGTATTTTGGCCGTTCTAGTCTTCTGCTCCAGAAGGGTGACCTGAGAAAACGAAAAAGTTCTCGTGTATGTGACAAGTTGCTCCTTCGGGTAAGATGTTTTGAGTGATGAGTGTGTGTGTGTGCGTGTGTGCATGGGCAAGAGTACCATAGCTTTGAGCTTGATGGCAAAGGTAGCTGCATCAGGTCTACTGTCCTTCATAGCAGCAAGAAACTCCTCTAAACTTTGAGGAACATCAGGCCCTCCTCTTACGTCAGCTTGGCTCACAGGGTCCTCCAAGACTTGATATATCACTTCTGGGACCTTTGCAGAAGACCACCAATCAACGTTTATTAATCTCAATTTTTATAGTTATTCTAAAAGATAAATGGGCAAAAAGGGATTAAGGGATTACAGCTGATCCAAGTTTTTGGCTCAGCATCCTTGGCCTTAATCTTTTACTTAGGCAACCTGCGTTCCATTAGAAGAACAGAAGATTTAGATTACAATCAGATGGATGAGCCAATTTGTGACGAATATTTAACTCTATTATTTCAGAAAGCAAAACTGTTTTCCTTAATTTATCTTTAAGAATTCGAAAGCTGGTCGAATCTTTCATAGTAGCTGGCTCATGTTAATTTAATTCTGCGATATTTCTCGGGCTGGGTTTATAGGTGATATGATGATGCAAAAAAGATAATGAGAGAATTCTAGATAGCAAAAGGTTTTTGGGCGACATTGTACTTGAACAATTCCATATTATTGATTCTCTATTTTTTTTTTTTTTCTTTTCTTCTTAGAGACTTGACCTAATTAAATTCTAAGAAATTGTTCATTTCTTAGCTCCAAATTAGGCACTTCTTTTCGAGTGAAACATTAAAAAAATACTCTATGAAGTAACTCCATCTCTTGGAGCAATGGGTTTTATGTGCTAATCAACTTTTAGCAATATTGCATTCTACCTCTTTTTTTTTTTTTTAAAAAAAAAAAAAAACTCGAAGGTTACGACTAGAAATTAAACTCGTGAATTCTGTAAATGTTGATCGAGGGACTACCACTTGGATCGCAGGCCAATTGGTCATATTATCGGTATTTGGCATATCACGTCAGTCACCCCGTTACGTTAGTTAGTTGGACAATCAATTCAATTGTAGCACTTACGAATATCTTACATTCGTTTGTGGTCGGCTCATTTTGTTTATTTTGCTAGCTAGCTAGCTTTTTCTTACTAATGCAGTATCTCTCTCTCTCTCTCTCTCTCTCTTACTATTTTATATGAGTATTCAATTCATTAATTTTGTAGTATTAATGAACAATGTCTAAGAGAGCGAGCGAGCGACATTCCCCAAGACCAAACAAGCAAGCTTATCTATAATTAATACTACTTCTTTGTATTACAACCACCTCAAAATTGTGACATTAATGAACAATGATTCTAACTTTAGTGTTAAAACTATTTTGTACGAACAACCGTCTCGCGGTTTAAGATTTTCACTTCCCTTTTTTTAATTTCTTGAATGAGATTTTTAACATAAGTAGGGAAGGAAATGTTAATAATAGGTAATTAATGAAATATATTTTCTCCAAAAAAAAAAAAAGGTAATGAAATATATAGTATATTATATATTTATCCAGACAAGAAAAAATTCGATGGGAAATAACTCTGAAAAATAGAGTATTATTAAGCTATTAATCACTATCTAGCTCGTTGAATTAATTATAGTAGATAACAGGACTCTTTTAATTCAAGCTAAATTTATTTTATGAAGACTTAGTTAAACCTGGTTAATTAATTTCATGTCTTGTCTTGTGACAAATATAGAAAACTGACATTCTTGTTAGTTACAGGCCGGCCTTCACGTTTTATCTTGACAATAATATTAAATTTTGAATTATCAATGAAGGCTATTATTGCGACATGTTCCATCCATGAAAGCATATATCATGATCATCTTCCTACTGTGTACAGTTAGTGCGTGTTTGTGAGAGAATGAGAGAAAGAAAAATTAAGGAATGTAATGAGTAAACGTACCTAAGGTGGAGCATTTGGTTTGTCCATCAATGGTATCAACGGCTGTTAACACGAAAACGAAGCGAAGAAGGAACGTAAAGAACAAAAGAGAATATAAAACCATCCGATACGAGAACCTGCGGGAACCAACCTTAACCTTGATGAATTCTCTAACACCCTTAGCCGGCAAAACAGTAACATGGCGCAAACTAGGGGATATATGAAGCTGCATTTTCATTTACCAAAGTGGGAAACAAAGGAACTGAAAATAAAAAACAGTACCCAAAGAAGAAGTGTGGTTGAGTTGCAAAGGCTAGCTACCCATTGCCTGTAAAAGAAAGGATCTTTGAAATGGTTTGTTTTAGCCTTTGCCTTTGGCTGTGTTGCAGTTGCTGTCTCTCACCTAACCTTGCTTCAAGTTTAGGTTATGGTGTTGAAGAATTACTAGGGGTTTTGTTTATATTATATTATATTATATTATATATATATATATATATATATATATATATGTGTGTGTGTGTGTGTGTGTGTTTTGAAGGGTTGTTTGGAGGAAAGAGACATTGGACTGAGAAATTGAGGGTGGTGAGTTTTTCATGGGTTTGGGTTTTGGCTTCATTTTGAAGAAGGCGATGGATGGAAGGTTGGAGAGAGAAAATGTTGAAATTTTTTTTTATAAAAAAGAAATAATACTATCTCCATTCTAAAAAAGAGTTAAGTTTTAACTTATTTAAGTCAACTTGATTTTAAATGAAGTTTTGATTATGATTTATTTATTTTTTCAAGAACTATAAAACATGATATTTGTAGTAATTCTAGAGTAGTTTAAAACCGTTTTACTTATGTTATGTACAACTAAGTAAAAATATGATATATATATATATATATATATATATAATAATAATATAAAAAATGGTCTAATTAATTTTTAAAAGTTCATCCTCAAAAAAAGAAAAAATAAATAAAAGTCAAAATGTGGTTGTTTATTTGGGAGCAGAGGGAGTAATAAGAAAGATGTGTGGAGGAGGGAGATTGTTTGGTGTTGCATAGCTTTGCCAACACATGAAGTTTTGAAAATTGGAAGAAGCGAATGAATAAAGATTTGGGGTTTGGGACAGAAACAGCATTTCTAAATGGAAAATGACTCTTCCTATGGAGTTTTGACACTAAGAAGGGAGAAAGACTTATGTCTGCGGTGGTGGGGGTGGGTTAGAGAGCTTTGGTTGTTGGTTAGTTGGAGTTGAAATTACACAATGCCCCCCTTTAATTTGGTTCTCTTATGTTGAGGTTAAGGGCTTTTAATATCCCGTTTTTGGGTCGTTCATAGGTTTAGTCAGACGAAGAACTAATATCGACATAGGATATAGTATTTTAAAATGACTAATGTCGTAAGAAACCTTGTTGCATCTTGATGAAAGGCTTTCTTGTATCCTCATTTAATAGCTTAACAAAATATGTATGTGAAAATAGCATTATTTTTTGGCTATTAAACCGATAGATATGATGGGGATTGAAAACAACTTACAATTAAAGGGAATTTATATACAAGATTACAAGCAGACAACAATAACATATTGGGAATGAATTCCGCAAAACATTTTTCAATATTTCCCCTTGAATGTTTCGCACTAGATTTGGACCCGATAACAAATCTCATTTTACGAAAAAGTCCTCCAAGCTAATTAAGGTTGGAATGTAAAATAAATAGTCCACCTACTATTTAGGCCTTGAGTGGTTTTGATCAGTTGATGCTGTTTAAAGACACTAGACCCGTTGAAGTTAAGCTAAAGTTGAAATTAAGTGTATTTAAGTATTTTATTTTCCATACACCGGGAAAAAAAAAAATTACAGTTGATCGAATACTTTGGATTTCCTTTTCAAGGTAATTTTTTAGGTTTCATTCTTATGACTCGAATTTATAGGTACAATGTACAGGATGAGCTTTTGGGCTTGCTTAAAAGGTAAACTGGATTAGAGCACGGGCAAGTTGACCCAAACAAATTACCTTATTGTCCTAAACACAAAATAAAAGGAGCATTGCTATTCACACCCCCAAATGCTTTAAGTACACCCCTTCATATATTACAAAAATGTCATTATAAATTTTAACTTAAATGCCCTTAATAGAACATTAAGAAAAGGTTGTTCGATAAGGAGCTGCCGAACACCACAATGGATGTTCGGTAGGGGGCTGCCAAACACCACTAAAAGTGTTCGATAGGGGTTTGCCTAACACCACTAAGGGTGTTCGGTAACATAGGGTCGAATAGCTATGACCCAAAAATTTCAAATTTTCAAAGTAAATTTTTTATAAATCACGAAATTTAAACATATAATTACAAAGAAATTGAAATATAATTAAACTCTAACAATAATTTAACATACAAATTGCAAAACAAATGTCATATAAACCTAAAAAAAAAAAGTATGAAGAAAAGAGCAACGGAGCATTTCTTTTATCTGTGAGTGAGTGTGAGAGAGAGAGAGAGACAGTGGGGTGTGTATGAGTGTGTGTGTGTGTGCGCGTTTAGAAAGGTTGATTTTGGGAAAAATGTTAGGAAGGGTAAAATAGGAAAATAGGGGGACGTATTTATAGTATTAAGGGAGGTTGATAATATTAGGAGGTGGTGTGCTAAGAGTATTTGAAGGTGTGAATTGCAATGCTCCAAAAAAATTAGGGCAAAATTCGGGCCAATCCTTTTTAGACAATTTTCATTCACTAAAGTCCACTATAATTGTTTTCAATCGCTAAAGGACACTTTTGTTGCGAAATGGCATCTATGCTCTTTAAAAATATGGAACATTGCACGCTAAGCCTCACAAAACAAAAAACGATACATCGCAACACAACACGATACACATAAAACACGAAAGCTCACACTGTGCATCGCAAAAAAAAAACGATGCATCGTAACACAACACGATGCACATAAAACACGGAAGTCCACATTGTTCATCGCAAAACAAAAACGATGCATCGCAAACACAAGACGATGCACAAATTACTTTTTTTCACTTGCGATGTACAACTTCCTAATACGTACGATGCGATACACGCACGCATTACATCGGCTGTCAGACCACAACTAAATCTCTTTACTTTAAAAACACAACAATCACGATGCATAAAAAAATACTTCACGATGCACATATTATACTGAAATAATATTGTTATGATTGACGATGCACAAAATTATATTTGACGATGCACATTTCTTAAATACAAAATTATACTGAAAAAAGTAATGTTATAATTAACGATGCACAATTTACACCTATTTTAACACTTCACGATGCACATAGTATACTGAAAAAATACTGTTATAATTGACGATGCACAAAATTATACTTGACGATGCACATTTCTTAACACAAAAAATATACTGAAATAGTAATGTTATAATTAACGATGCACAAAATTACATTGACGATGTAATTTCTTAACACAAATTATAATGAAATAGTACTGTTATAATTGACGATACACAAACTTATACTTGACGATGCACATTTCTTAACACATATTCACAAAATTACATTGACAATGCCCATTTTATACTGATAATGCACATTTCTTAACACAAAAATCACAAAATATATTGACGATACACAAATCGCACACATGATGATGCACAATTTATACTTAAAACGTTATTTTGTTGTTACAGGGATAATTTTAAAACAAATAATTAATTTATTATTTAAAATAAATTTAAGCGGTTGTAAATTGTCTAAAGAGACCGTACGCAATTTTTCCAAAAAATTAATGGATGACCTATGTTTTTCCCAGCAGAACAAAGTCGTGGGTTAGAAAAGAGAAAGTGAAAGAGATATCGGCCATCGGCCCACTTTTTCGTTGCTGTGGAGCGGCCCATTGATTCTCATCAAGATATCTTTCTTCCTTAAATATTTAAGGGCAAAATTCAGGCCGGTCCCTTTTAGGTAATTTTCATTCATTAAAAGCTAGTTATAAAGCCCGTGCAATGCACGGGTTCAATTTAACTTTTGTGTTCAATTGATATATTTTAAAAATATTTTTGAAAAAAATTATCATTATTGAATATAGATGTTTGTTGACTTCATGTCTGACAAAAGTTAAGTCTTGTCAATATATGCAAATTGGTAGTTGTTTATTATAATATTTTTGTTTCAAAATAAGTATTTTTTATTGGTGATCAATACATATATTTTTGTTTCTATACATTTTTTTAATTTTTTTAGTACCCTTTAATGATATCATATTATTGGGTTTTTTTATCTCTTTTTTTCATCTTGCACTTAGTAAAGATATTTTAGACAAATATTTGAAAAAATTTACAAAATTAAAAATAAAATATTTACTTTGGGACATATTGAAGAAATATAACATTTTTCTGAACAAATGAGAATTGTTTAAAAATTGTAATTATATTTTTGAAATAATTTTGGAGATCATTCAATAATTAAAAAATGTTTAATTGGATACTATATATATTTACATATTTTTATACACTATCGGTTTGAAAAAGAAATTTACACAAATATCAATAAAACATAAGCATCAATTTTGAATAAATAATTTAAAATTTTTGTTAATATGGATCACATATTATATATATTATTTTATGACATTTTAAATAAAAATATGAGACTCAATTTAACATGGAGAGAGTATCATATATAAAAATAAAATCTAGTTGGTTTATATTATAAAATAATTTATAGAATAACATAATATGTTTTTAAAATCTTTACATATAATATAATTGGTTTAGTTGGTTTAAGGTGTATAATTATATTTAAAAGGATGTGGGTTCAAATCTTATTGACAACATTATTTTATTTTCTAAAGTCCTTCTCCTATTAGTATTACCTAATAGTAATACATATTGTAAAACCTATTATTATTAGGTATTGCTATTAGCTAATGACTTAGAAATGAAAAGTCATTTCACTCCAAAGGTCATGCTTACTTGGAGGCTTGAGAATCAAAACAACCAAAAGTTGGATGAGGTGGCACACTTAGAGGCATCCTCACCAACTTTATATATATATATATATATATATATATATATATTTACTATAATTGTTTTTAATCGCTAAAGGACATTTTTGTTGCAAAATGTTATATATGCCCTTAAAAAACAAGGAACAGTGCACGCTATGCATCGTAAAACAAAAAACGATGCATCGTAACACAACATGACGCACATAAAACACAGAAGCCCACGATGTGCATTGCAAAACAAAAAAAGCGTAATACAAAATACATTTTTCACTTGCGATACACCAAAAAAAGTTGTGCATTGCAACTATCTTAACTACAAAAACATACTAAACACGTACCCCTGATGCACAATAATTGTGGATCACGATGCACAAACAGTTCAACAAAATAGTGTTGTTTGTTGCATCGCAATGTACACGATACACATTTTATATGCAGTTTTATAGATTTGTGTTCAACAATTGACGATGCACATTTTATACTTGACTATGCATTTAATTCACATGTCTTAACATAAAAATCACAATTACATTGACGAAGTACATTTCACACACAGGACGATGCACAAAAAATAACCTTGTATATATATAAATGAACTTCAAAAATTACAACATAACAAAAATCAACTTTGTATAGTCTCTCGACATAACCTAGAATTATGGTTACAAAGTTTGTGACATCTACTAGATATTCTTTTCTTTTCTTTTTCTTGTTGATTTATCATTTGATGAGATTCTTGTCTTCTTGGGACGTTCAAGTAATCTCTTCATTATAGGAGGTAACATGGTATCACCCTCGCAAGAATTCTGAAGCTCGTACATTTTTGTAGTTGTAATTGACATCAAGCTTCCCTCGTAACACTTAATATAATTGCTTGTTAAGAAATAATTATCAATCATATCACTGATATTTTTCCCAGATCTCACAATCACAATGGATGCATGGCAACACGAAAATCCTTGAATTTGCCATTGATGGCATGAACATGTCTGCTTCCCCAAGTCAACCTAGACACTTGGATCGGATAAAACCTCGTATATTGAGTTGGGTGTCATGCGAATCTGCAACATGATCCCAATATTAACGTACTCCTTCCACTTTGTATTCATCTTCTTACATAATAATTTATTCCATTTTTTTCCATTCCCAAGTCTCTCACTAAACCATTTTATTATTTTCGATCTTATACAATCCACCATATGAATGATGGGAAGACCGCGAACCTCTAAAATCCAATTGTTGAACGATTCAGCAGCATTTTGAGATTATTTCGGAATACCTATTCTCGTGGCAATGTTCAATCGCCCACTTCTCGTTTGTAATTATGGCCAAGAAATTACATGCAAGTTGTCCCCTTTTTTTTTTTTTTTTAATATATCAATTTTCTCATTAAACAGTCTAATGTTGGGGGCATACGTGCACACAAGCTGTTGCGAAACGTGTTGAAATAGAGTTTACCGGTAAACATTTCTTTTAAGTTCTGACAAAGATGCACCAAGCAAAAGAAATACTTTGAACTCCCAAACACGTCGTGTATTACTTCTATTAAACCAACATTACGATCGGATACAAAAAAACACTTCACGATCGATTACTCATTTTATCTTAGATAGAAACCAAGCTCAATTATCCCTATTTTCAGAACTTACAACAACAAATACAAATGGGAACAGACCTGCAGAATATGAACAATATTTAATTAACAACAACAGATTTGCGATGCATAAAAAGTGTACTACAAAAGTATTGATTCTGTGCATCGTGATGGACCACTTTCATTTTCGATGCACAATAATGTACTAAATGTATCTCTTATTAAGTACAAGTACAAACAGGGGCATTAAAACACATGATCAGGTTATGATATTAATCAAAATAATGTTGAACACAAGGAAAAAATGTAGATCAAATGGACGTACCTTGATTTCCATCCTTGGTCGTGACAAACAAAAGGGTACCCTTGAATCAAGATTTCATAAATGTCTTATCAATGAATAATATAGGACGGCAGTAGTTGAAATCATCTACGCATGCTCGAAATGAAATGAACAACCTACTGAACCAATTTGTATCATCGTCTGATTCCAAGAAAGCAAAGCTACTAGGATTACTCTTATGTAAGGCTTTAACGTACCACTGCAGCTCCTAAAAAGATTCTTCATAACAACCAAATAGCTTCTTTAGAGCCTTCTCTACGCTCCTCCATGTCTTGCTGTATGTTATCTTAATGCCATAATTAGTCCTCATGTGATCAATTAAATCCTTCAGCGAATAGCTTTGTCGACTGTGAACATGATCAAGAATCAACTACCCAATGATACCACAGCCCATCCTTTTCGAGTTATTATCGTCAACCATGGTCAAATGACAATTGTGCGAAAGGTTACACTTGTATATAGATACTGATTCACCAACACTTGAAGCTGCCTTGATGAACCAACTACAACCATCACTGATGTAAATAAATTCAAAATCAATCTTAAATGAATACTTTATAAGCTGCGTGCGAAAATCATCCACTCCACCTTTAAATATTTGACCAACACCAGTAATAAGATTTGCCCATCCAAAATTCTAGAATTCCTTTCTTGTTTGAATAGGACATATGCCGTACGTTGGGACACTTTCAACACGCTTTCAAAACTTGAAGAATTGATACAACTTCTATCACTATACCCATCATTATATTGTTGTGCATCGTCAAATAGATGTGGTACATCACAATGCACAGCTTTTCCTTTACCTTTGTCAAGGTTTTGTGCATCGCAATGCAAGTTTTGTGCATCGTCGTCTTCATAAACAGTTGCATCACCTTCTGCAATCTCATCTCCATAATTCCCTTCTTTATTAATCCCGTAACTCAAACAAATATCAATTTTAAACACATCAACAATTATAATAGAAACTAATAAAATTTTGGTCAATGTCAACATGTTTTTGAAATCTACAACAATTGTTATGTGATCCTACAATGTATTTCAAAGTACAATTATTCGATTGAAAAATAGAATATTTACCTCTGATACATTCGATCAACTCAGATACACCAAAATTCTCTGAAATTGTGGAAACAATAGTATCTCCTCTGAATTTCAGCAACAACATGACATCAGTTTGGTTTGTTGAATCCATTGATTTCAATTTCAAAATGAATTCGATATTGAACTGTTTTGGTACTTGTTATTTAAGTTTCTTCAAGTTGATATGAATGAGAATTTTAGTAAGAAATTGTAATAGAGATAAATACGGGACTGAAAAGAGTAAATCAAGGAAATCGCACCACTAAAAATACGTGATATATTGTTACAGGGACAGTTTGGGAACAAAACATAAATTTAAAGTTAGTATATTTGACGATGCACAAAAATAACTCTCTTTACGATGCACAAAATTATAATGAAAATGGTACTGTTATAATTGACGATGCACAAAATTATAATTGACGATGCATATTTCTTACACAAAAATATACTGAACAACAGTACTGTTGTACTTGCCGATGCACAACAATATACTTGACGATGCACATTTCTTAACACAAAAATCACAAAATTATATTAACAATGCACACTTTATACTTGATGTGGCAAACGATGAACATTTTTTAATGCAAAAATCACAAAATACATTGACGATACACATTTTACACACATGACGATGCACAAATAAATTTAAAATTGTAATATATTGATACGGGGACAGGTTTGGAACAAAGAACCAATTAATCACTTAAAAGGGATTTAAATGAATGAAAACAAATATAGTGGACTTAAGCACTTAAATATTCCACAAAAGGTACCAACCCACAATTTTTCTAATATTTAACCGTTTCTTTTTTTCTTGAGAAATCCTTAAATATAAATGTAAGATAATATATATATATATATATATATATATATTTGGGTTAAGTGATAAAGTAGTGGTAAGAAAATATATTATTGTTAAAAAAGTTTATAATAAAATTTTGCCGCCCTAGATAGGTTAAAAGGAAAGCGCCATGGTAGGTGAAAGAAAAACTTTTTGAAAATTTTCATGGGTTTGCTTTGCAGGAAAAATAACCAACTAGAAAACTAGAATATTTCATTAAGTGATTCAATCTCAATAAAATAGTTTCTATGAAAAATTCAGTTTCATCTTTGATTTTCTTATTTGCCAAATTGATATTTTCTTAAAACCTTTTTTTTATTTTTTGTGTCCCCGGGGTGTGGGAAGGGCTCGGACTCTCTTAAACTTGTAGATATGTATTTTCTTGGATCGATCCATACAAAAAAATGACCATGGATCCTATCTCTTAAAGTTGGCGAGACTCCAAGAACTGGTGATGCCCCAAACAGCGAGAAAATGTCACCATCAGTATCACCAACCTTAGGTAGAATCTCCTTGGTGACTAACTTTTGGTATCTATATATATATATATATATATAAAACCTAATAAGTCTAAATAAGGAAAAATCTCGTCAAAATATTACTAACCAAAAATAAAAAGTTAACTTTATATTATACATTTAAATTTTTTCTTGAAAATATAAAACAATAAATATAAAATAATAATACAATCTTTAATTACATTCAAACATGAATTGAAAAAAATGGTATTGAAAAAAGTGTCATTAAAAAAAGTGCATTGAAAAAGGTGAAAGACTCATTCACACTCTCTCTCCCTTTCTCTCTCTCTCCAGTTTCCTTCCCTTCCTTTCCGTACTTCAATTGAACCGTTGTCAACGAAAATAATTTTTATTAATTAATTTTTTTTCAATTTATCTAATTTTTAATTGAAATATTAATCTATATATATATATATATATAATGACAAGCAAGTTTTAAAATAGTACAATATGCAAAAAATTACTTGTCAAAAATAGAACATTTTCATAGAGCATTTAATATTACTATATATCCAAATCATGAGTTGGACAAAGTGGCATTGAAAAAAGTGACAAACAAAGTCCACTTCTCTCTCTCTCTCTCTCTCTCTCTCTCTCTCTCTCTCTCTCTCTCTCTTGTTTTTCATTTGACAATATTTTCAATTGAACCGTTGTCAATGAAAATAATATTTTTAAATTATTATTTTATTCCAATTTATGTAATTTTTAATTGAAATATTAATTATTAATTATGTAAATTTCGAATATACGAAATATTAATCATTAATTTCTAAAACAAAGAGGAAAAACAAAATACAAAGAATAAACTAAGGAAAATTAAATTATACTCTATAAAGATGTTATAAAGTATTACATTAATAAAAACAATATTCTATAATTTAAACAAAATTAGATTTAAAATAGAACATTTTTTCTTTTTTTCAATTTATGTAATTACCTGAAATTATACAATGACAACCAAGTCTTATAATTATTTTATAAATTTCACTACAATGATTTTTCTTTTTTTTTTATTTATGTAATATAATTTAAGAAAAAGTAATTTATACTATTCATAAATAATTTAATTAAAAAATATGTGCTAAAGAGGGAAAACCAAGAAATAAAACATCAAATTTTGTGTAAAAGAAATTTTTTTTCAGAAACTATAATATTACCGATATATCATTGTATTTCTATTTAATTAGTTGTCTCATGGCCGGCCCAAGGGTGAAGATGGGGAAACAACGGCTTTAGGCCTCCAAAAATAATAGGCCTCAAAAAAAAAATTACTACTATATATATATATATATATATATATATATATATATATTTTACATATTAAGAAAGTAAGAGACTCTTAGTTTATCACTTGATTTCAAAAGTAGATTTAAACAATTTAAAATGTATCAAGTTATTTTTGATTTTTTTATTTAGTATTGAAAAATTAAGGGCATTGGAAAATTTAAAAGAAAATTGTCTTCATCTTAAACATTCATTAAAACATAATGACAATTCTCATATTTGATATATTAGATTTATTTACAGAACTAAATTTTTTAAGAGAAATTATACAAGTAAAAAATGATACACTAACTGACATACTTCATTATATAATAAGATTTGATTATTTTCTAAATGCGTATATCACTTATGGAATAATGTTAACGATTCGCGTAACTGTTGCTTCGGCAGAAAGAAATTTTTCAAAACTAATACTAATAAAATATTATCTAAGATCGACAATGTCTCAACAAAGATTAAGTGGACTAATCTTATTTAATAAAGGATTTTGCATCCCAAAAAGCAAGAAAGATAAACTTTAAATAAAAATATAATAATTTTAATCAAATTTTATTATTTACTTCAAAAAGGCCTCATTATAGAGTTCGCTTTAGGCCTCTATAAGTGTTGGGCCGGCCCTAAGTTGTCTCCAACATTACTTTACCTCCATTTATTCTTTTTATTTTAATTTTCCTCTTTATTTTGCTTGAGTGCTATTTAGTTGAAAAAGATATATGTACGTGCGTTAAACGCACGGGTGTAAAACTAGTTTTCACTGAATCTTCAATTCGCATGCCTTGTATATATATGGTCCGACGAAACTATATAGTATATATGCATAACAACAAGTAACGAACAATTAAATGAGTAACGATGTTAAAAAATGAATGATACAAATTAAAACGCCTTAGAGAGGCACTCTTGTTCTTGTTTCTTTGCTTAATTCGAATTAAACCTCTTTATCTTCCGCTGAATTTTCTGTAGCCATCATATTAATTTAAGAGGGTTCCTACTTAATTCCTACCATGCATTACTCTTAGCAACAATGCTTATTGTACAGTTCTTTGTACCCGTAAAATTTTTCAGTTAATGTTGTTGAAATAATCCAATGCTGGGTAGCTGGCGGGTCGATCAATGAGCATCGTACTGTGTAGAGGAGTCTTTCAACCATGGAATTACTTTGACTGAAAACCTGAAGAACTCGTGCCTACTAAATTATGACAAGGCAACACACATCCATGACGTTCTCTGGGATGTTGCTCTATGGTTATCTCGGAGCCTAGAGGTATACTGGTTTTTCTCTCAATCCGGATTTTCATTACGTGAAATGCCAAAGACAAGGTTGCCTGAATGTTTACTGGATTGTTCCCAATTGATGGTCCTGCTTCTTCAAGATAATCCCATCACGAAAATCCCAGATGATTTCTTTCAAGAACTTAAGGCACTTAGGGTACTGAATTTAAGTGGCACGCTGATCAAGTGTCTTGCCTTGAGGTCTGTTTGATTGAAGAAATTGAGAAGATTCAGTATCCAGATTAGTCCAGGAAGATGCGACTTGAACTATGATCACCTGACCAGTTGTG
Source organism: Platycodon grandiflorus (assembly GCA_016624345.1). Taxonomy (NCBI): domain Eukaryota; kingdom Viridiplantae; phylum Streptophyta; class Magnoliopsida; order Asterales; family Campanulaceae; genus Platycodon; species Platycodon grandiflorus. The sequence continues at coordinate 60,960,926 of CM028363.1, forward strand.
ATGAAAAGAGGTTGGTTCTTAGAGTTAAAGGGGGGGTTGATCTTCTGGAAGAAGACCTCGGGGGTCTTTTATGCAAATACGATTGCCTTGGACAAAATAACTTGTGGAGGCATTGGTGGACTAGTTGAAGTTGTTTCCCTGTAGCGAGCTTGAAATCGCTCACAGTGGTTGGATGACAAGTTTAATTTATAATAATTAAGCAAAAGGAGAATAGTCGAGAAACCATGTAACCGAATCTACAGCATCTACTTCTAAACCGTTTGAGAAACTCACAGAGCATTTTGGATGGGATACTAGACAGGGGACATTGCCTTGGGAGATGATCGACTGTCCAAGATTAAGGTTAGCCATCATCACCTTTTCGTGAGGTTCAAAATCTTGAAGAGATGAAGCTACTTGGGTTGACGTAGGGATGTTAAATGAAACTCTGCCAAAGTTGAGAGAATTATAGAAATAAGGAACATGATGAGATTGAAGACTGTTTGTTCTGGAAAATAAATAGACTTGGCCAGCTTTAGAGCGGATTGAAGTGAGAAATAGCCCCAGGCTGAACAGTCTGTCTATTTCTTGAAGACTGTTTGTTCTGTTCTACATAAGAGTATCTGCATGTTCGTTGTTCTCTTTCTTGGCAGGCTCAAAGATCTTCGTGTGACGTGTGTGTGTGGTCAAATGTTATCTCAACTACTACAGTTCATCTGAGAATAATCTTTCTTTTCTTTTCTTTTCTTTCTTTTAGTATTTACTTTTCCTTCCTTTTCTTTCTCATTATTACTTTAATTATTATTATTATTATTATTATTATTCTCTTCTTGTTGGCTCGCATGCACCTAGGTCCTGTTAGTTGTTATATAGTATTTTGTTCTATGGGGAACGAGGGTGTGTGTGACACGACCCTTGTGGTTTTAAGCATGTACCTGAATCTTGGTTGACTAATGCTCAAATAAATGTCACTTGTAATGTTTCATTTTGCTCATAGTAAGTCACTTATAAGCTAGCTAAATTGACAAAGTCAAGTTGAAGTTCGAAACTGACTTCTAATCTCTCCTCGGGAAACTCAGTTCCAGATTATGAGGCTGTCAGTAATAACAACAACAGACTTAAGATGTTTATAACATACTCAAATACCATCAACTACTTTGCATAAGATTTAGCTACCACCCCAACATCTGCAAGTTCTATCTATGGTTCCAGATCAACAAGCATCATCTCTAAATAATATTTCTGACATCAGATTATCAAAACCTTCAACCACTGCAAAACACAAGTGCACACATCCAGGTAGCACACGTAGACTCTCAATCTAGAGAAGGATCCCCAGTACAAGGGCATCGCTAAAATTCAAATTAAATTAGAGAAATAAAGAGGGCAGCTGAAATTTAGATACGAGTTGTAAGTGAGGCCTACTATTGACTTCATTACAACATATTATTGGGTATATTCAGAGTATTGACATATTTACAGAAAGTCACCAGGAGACAAACCCCAAGACCGTATCCACAATCTTCACATCGAAGGAAAGCCCATTTACGCGTCACTCTTCTTTACACTTTGACCGACCCCCCCACCCCCCTTATAAACACTTAAAACGAACCTCCCAGGAGAATAAAAGAATACCTGCACACATGAGAAAATGTCGAAACACATTGTCATTATTTTACAAGTTGACCAAAACAGGTAGGTTACGAGAGAAATGGGGTTTATATCCAACACAGATCGAAACCAGAGAGCTTAAGAGTTTACCTCTAATCAAACTCACCACCTTCATCTTCAAATTGATTCTCAGTTTTCAGTCCGCTCACGTTTTACAACCTTCGGTTGGGTCTTCCTGACTGAGCTCTCTCTATTATTTACAATCTCACGCCGAGTTTCTAAAGTCGGGCCGTCAACATTATTTACATAGCCCCTGGTATTTTCTGCTGGCGTCTGAAGACCAGCCCAACCAGTTTCTTCAATGCCATTGTTAAGTTCAGCCACGGTAACAACACCATTTGTCATGGAGTCTAGAGAATCACATTTGTCCCCATATGGAAGCTTGTCATTTTCAGATAACCCAGGTTTCTGGGAAAGTACACGCCCATTACTGCTGAAATCAAAACCAGGAACCCTAAAGTATAAGGAGATTATAGTTTCAGACGAACAGACTCGGATGACAGTCCCCCCGATCTTGGTCAAATAAAGAGTAAAAAGAAAAACGCAATAAAGATGTGACGTAAACAAAATGCAATAGCAAAAGAACCTCAACGTACCTTGCCATATGAAACTTAGGAGTTTTAAGAAAGTCAACAGCCGGAACCAAGTCTTTTGACCTGGCTTCAACAGTGCGAGTTGGAATCCCTTCTATCTCAAATTCACCTCCAGAAGCATCTTCCTCATCCAGTTTGATATCATCTTTAATAACAGACTGAAAGTATATCTGCCATCGACAATAGAACAAGAAAAAAGAAGTCAAATACGTACAAACATATGGAACAGATATTCTGCATCAACAAAGAGCATTTCAACAGGACAATTTGAGCACCTCAGATCTTGCCCATAACGGGACCCGACTTTGATGCATCTGTAGTTCAGCTTCAGAAATAAATATATGATGTCTTTCCTCAGGACTGATCTTCTCCTTTGTTACCTTAACCGCACCCTCAGCATAGACAGTATCCTTTTTTGTTCCTTCAGGATACACTTTTCTGCTGTCTGAATATCCATTTTCACCATATATGTCAATGTTATCTTCTCTCTCCCTTCGGTTCTGTTTCTGACAGATATTCCACTTTTGAATTGCCTCAACTACGAATCTCAAATCACTTTCTGGAGCCGATTCATAGGTGGTGCTTGATCCAAGCATTGGTGTTACAGAACCTATCCCAGTGGACGATCGCAATGCATATTGTATTAGAGAACCCGAAGGAGAAAACACCAGTATGTGAGTCTTTGCCTTCAAAAAGTCAGTATCAGCATATGAATTGTTGCCTTTGCAGTTATGGAAAGCGGAAGCAATAGTCCCAGAAAATGAACTGCCCCTGCCTGTTGCAGCTACGGCAGCACCAGTAACTGTGTTTCTCCAACCATTATTTCCATTCCTTATTCTGCTAACAGCAGAGAGTGTAACTGGAGGACCAGATGCACGAAGAGTCTGTTGATTAAGCAACCGTGGACCTGAATTTAGCGGCCCAACAGCAGCAGGCTGAGTGATTGCATTATGTCCACTACTATTAGTAGCAAAGCAAGCATCGGCAGACTGCATGTTCATACAAAAACCAGACGGAGATATAGCGAACAGATGGCTTGTACCCCTCGAGGAACTTATCATAATCCAGTGGCTGTCAACACTAAAACTGATGTCCTGTATAACCTGAGAAATCATTTATCAACAATCAGGGGAATTTCCATGCTGGCAAAGCTAAAATCAGGAAAGAATTTAACAAACAAAAGCTCATACCGCATTCGTAAAACCGCGTTGAAGCCTGTAAAGGTGAACGTGAGATGTCCCAGATTCAGAAAGACCAGGCATCACTTGGAAAACATTGATGTTATGACCTTGAACTGAAGCAGTCACCAAAATAGTCCCACTAGGATCAAAGCACAATGATGAGATAGGGCTCTTATGCGCTTTGAACTGAGAAATAACTGATTTACTGACAACATCTCTGATAATCACCTGATACATAAATAAATAAATTAAGAAAGACGAAACGAAATGATAACAACACTTAATCAAAGTTCATATGTAAGGTATGGATAGTAATACAATGCAGATATAAACATGCTTGGTAAACTATAAAAAAAGAGGAATAAAGAAATATTCTGATAGAACAAGAAGATAGTCAATAGTTTATTAGCATATGCAAAATAGCTGTATGTCCAAATACCTGTCCAGAGGCAGCTTCACTACTAATTATTCTGTTTACTTCTAATATTCGTTTCTTGTGCAGCTGTGCTTACATTAGTAATTATGAATAACATCAAAACTGTCACAACTTCACTAGTCGTTCTTAATTTGTGTGCTCACTAAAGGCACAGCTACGTACGCTAATGATGGAGACACCACCAAGACAAACATAAATCAGCGTGGCACATAAAAATGATGAGGACAGTATTGATACCAGATCTGGTAAGAAAGCGTTAAATGGTTTCAATCAAACTTCAAGAAAACATACTTGAGAACCAAAAATTATACCATTCCAATGCTGTCCGCATCTGTAAGATGGCCATTAGTAGCTCGATGGTCTTTCCATCCAAGATTGCTTGATTGCTGAGAACTGATGCCATCGGGCAATAGTTCAGAATAGTACCTGGAAATCTTTTTATAACCCATGTCCCCTAGGGTCACAATTCCTGCAGCAAGTTGCTTGCTTGATTCTTTTGCGTAATGTGCAACCACACTCCCATTGGAAGGACCAGGGAAACTCGCGGAAGGATTAAGATGCTGTGGACTGACACGCCCCGAATTTGACATTGGGACTGGACTCCCACTATAAGCCATCCATCTGGGGCCCACGGCAAGAGGTCCCAATCCTATACTTCCAGAACCACTTGTGGCTATTGGGTTTGTTAAAATAGTATATTCCCTTTCTAACGTTGCAGCATCAAAACAGTGCACCTGTAATACATATTACCTTATTCTTGCGTTCTTACAAGACAGAAGGAGCCATGAGATTTAAAGAAATAAAAGCAAACATACCTGAGCTGCTTGTAAAACAGCAATGATCCGAGAGCTGCACCTCACTGAATAAACAACTGATCTGAACTTCAATGAATGCACATAAGATTGAGATTTCAATGAATAAAACCATACTACGTTGGGCATTAAACCACCACTTAATTGATCATGGCCATTTTGGATGTTCCCATTACTAGGAATGGCTAAACCATCCTGAATGTTACCACCGCCAGAAAAGGATCCATCTGCACAAATTACCAGCAGAGGGCGACTGTCAGCAAACTTGTCTCCAGATCGCTTTGATGCTATCAGTTTCGGTAATACTTGCATAAACGAAATAGGGCCGTCGTATCGGGAAACTAGGTCACGGACATTATTTGCTTCTTCAACATCCCAAACCTGGAAACCAAACCGATACCCCAGCAAGAGAACTTGACGAGTGACATTTCCCTCACATTCTAACTTGTCAAACCCAGCCCAGAGTACCTTTAGTTCAAACATAGAAAATGAGTTAGTCATCTCCACTCCAGAAAGAAGATCTTAATGGCTAAGTACAAATCATAGAGAAAAGGAGGAAGAAAAATCCATCTAGAGATGTGGTATGGAAAATACAACTGTGAACTAACACAAATTGGTTATTCCTCAGAAGTCATCAAAGTAATAGCATCATCTATTGTATCATATGACGGCATCGAGTCCATACAACTCTTCATTGTGTTGAATCATTCCTTGGAATGGAGAAGAAAATAACACAGAAAATATGAGCTACAAAAAAGGAAGCAAGGAAAAATGAAAATCTGAGAAATAAGTACCTATGGAATATGAAAAACAAAAAGAGAAGATGAACATAGAGAATATACAGCAGCAAACACAAGATAAAAACCATCATTGAAAAATATGTATACGCAATCCAAAACTATTGCATTCTACAATAAATCAGCTAGCTCAAGAGGCCCCATATTTCTACTTAACTTACTCTGCCTTGAGTTATCTAAGAGGACTATCCAGGGCAGAGCAGATTAAGAATTTTTTGTGTTGATAATTTATTAAATCATGGAATCCAGTAAAGCATGGAATGAAAAAGCACCAAAGGGTAGAGGGAAATTCACACAACCTCCCCTGTGCATCGCTCAAGTTGCAGTCCGTCCCAACTTACAGCCTCCCTCCCCAAGGTTGGGGTGTTTTCTAATAACATTTCCAATTGAAGAGAGGAGCCACCAGTCAACCCTCCAATAATATTTTAGTGAAAGATTGTTGCTAGTGATGGTCATCTACACCAATGCCATTTAGTACGTAACTTGACAGAAAGAAAACCCATTCTCAAAATCTAATATGAAAGCAATAAGTTAACGAGAATGACCATTTGCACGACTAGAAACCGTAAGTTTTGTGTAAAGAGTCATATATGATGCTTGTCCAATTATCCTAAAACATATGAAATCCTGCCACAAGCTTTACAATTCAGCAACCCGCAGCAAATCTATCTTCCAAGGACTTAGTTACGAGTGACAAAGGCAAGTATATATTGATATTGGATATGCTTGGACACATACCCCATGCCCTAATGCAAGGGTCAAGTACCCGAGAAGAATAGTATTTTGACGAGTTCAGGTAAATTCGTAATTAACCAACCATCTACAAACACGTAACAAATATGTTGTCGCGCAAATTATCTTACAAACACGTGGTAAGTCATCATTTAAATGTATTAAGGGAAGCAATTACAAACACGTGGTAAGTCATCATTTGAATGTATTAAGGGAAGCAGCAATAACTCAACCGACCAACAAATACCAAACTTGTCCATTATCTGGAAAAACTATATGGTAAGTCCACTTTAATCTGACAAGGTGATCCGTAATTCACACGGCTAAACCGAATATATCCCAACATATTTTGTCGGCAGTCGAATTCAAGTAAACACGTGTTAAGCCCAAAATAAATTGTAATGAGATCAATTTTCAGTAACTCGACAAGACGTCAGAGAGCCCCAAAATCAATCTCCCAATCATAGATCAAACCACGTGGAAACCTCTAGTAGGTATACAAAACCCAACCTTGACCAATCTATTGAAAAGCCCTCGCGATTTTCCAAATGATTAGTTTAAAGGAGGATGACAACACAAGACCAGAAAAAACTTGCATGCACAACAGCATCTTTCATAACAATCATTCTTCTGACCGTTATATAACTGTTTTCTGTCTTTCTATTCTCCCCATAGTTGATAAACACTTCATTTTAAACTACCTTACTAGCTGGAACAGTACTTCACCATAATCAAATGCAATAAACAGTTTCCAGCTACAAAGTTAACTAGATATCAAATATTCTACACACTACAAAACCTCTAGGTATCAGATAATGCATGCACCAGAAAGCCGTCTTCAATATAAATGTCAAGTTCAAAACCTTAATAAATGGAACTGTTAATCTCCTAATTTATCCAACTCTTTAAGTCCAAACTTTATGGGGTAACAAATCATGGGCGTGGATTCTCATCATTAAAAGACCTCACTTTCGAAAAGAGTAAAGCACCTCTTTTTTTCTTTTTCTTTTTCTCTTTTGATGGTTCTCATTATGCTGTGAATTGTGGTATCCAGGTACAGAAAAGAGTGTAACTGAACTAGAATTTATATAATCAGATCATACATGCAGTCAATACAGAAATTCATCGTAGGCAAGCCACAAAAATTACAGCTTTTATATCCTTAGATCAAAAATCAAAAAGTCACACACCTGGTCATGGCTTGCCTCATTACTAGTTTCCCTATCCACAATCGTGGAGGCAGCCGAAGCCGCCGACCGAACGGTGGAAGCAACGGTGGAAGCACCAGAAGACACGATCCTCAAGTAAGAACGAAGCGAAGTTGGAATAAAGCTGCCGCTGCCGTTGTGGTTTGCCCTACCTCCATGTGATGATGATGATGATGATCTCTGTTCATCATTCCTCATCACCAGAAGTCGAAAAATCCTCCAAAAGAGAACACAGAAATGCAAAAAACAAGCTTCTTCTGATTCCCGCAACTCGCACTGATCATAACCTCAACTTCAGCCGCAGGTTCTTCCTTTATACACACACAGAGACAGTAGGAAACCAATTCACAAAATTAAGCTAACAGGTGTCTTCTCCAATGTCTTCCACACCACCGCCGAAAACATCCAAAAATTACTTAAGCAAAAGCCCCCAAAATTCCGCCAGCGAACTAACCCCTCTCCCAAATCACAACAAAGTACAACCTCTTCAATCCTCCGTCGTCTTCCTACCTCTTCACTTTACTTTTTTTTCCCAAATTAATAATATGTATATATATATATATAAGTATAGAACACAATCAAATTCAACGAAAAAAATAAATTGAATTTGAAAAGAATATAAACAAATTTTCGTTGTTTAAATTTTCACAACAGAAGAAAGAATTTGTACAGATTTATACAGAATGTTAGGGTTTTTGTACGGGGAAGTGCAAAATTGATTAGAGTATTAATTAAAATATAATTAACAATTATGGATACAGATATTGTTGTATGTATATGTATGGAGACATGAAATTAGGAAAGAGGAGAGATGATGATGGGGGAAGGATTATCAATTTTGGATCGAATTGGGGTAAAAGGATAATGAAGGAGGAGGGGAAAGGAAAGAAAAAGATTATTTTTACGTCTCTCTGTCCTTATAATTTCTGGGGTTTTTTTTTTTTTTCCTTTTTCCTTTGTGTATCGTGATTGAATTGAAGATGAACCTCCCTACACGTCTTGTTTTGTTTGTCCGTCTCAAATGCATTTGTTTCAAAAAGTTTCACTGTCCTCGTTTCGTCGCGGTAAAATGGTCAAAATACACGCGTGATTTTTCGGGTAAGACAGAAAATGGGGATATACTGATATTCCTATTTCCTACACATACGAATTTACGTGCCGAAAAATATTTCATGTAATGCTATACTCCCTATTTCATTCCATTCCGAAATATAGTTTTATTTGAGAAGTTATATTTTTTAATTTTACATGTTTGTATATTTTTTGAATTATTTTATAAATATTATTTTTATAAATTGCACTATTTTTCTAGAACAGCCAAGATTTGATATGCACGTATAATAATTAAGTATGTTATATGTACACACTCCGTCCTTAAATAAGTGTTCATTTTGTATAAATTACTTGATTTCACCTTTGACATTTGCCCCATCATAGAATTCTAATGTTATATGTGGACATTAAGGACATTAATGTGTATATATTACGAATATCTCTCAAAAGTCAACTTTCTTAATTTTAATAAAAAAAAGTTAAAAATAAATGCTCATTTAAAGATAGAGGAAGTATTTATTATATTTTAAATAGTAAAATTTTAATCATTAAATATAATATTAAATACAAATTTTATAAAATTATAACTATAAATAAGTTTATATACATGTTTAATCAAAAAAATTAATAAAATAGATCAAAAAAAAATCAAATTTGAACTTGTAACACAGGGAGAATGTAGCGTAAAACAAATAGTAATTTTCCTTTTATAAAAAATTACTAAATACATATTTCATAGAGATACAAAACACCATAAATAAATCATAAGTTTAAGTAATATCTTCTTAAAAATTGATTAGACAATATCTGGCGTGTTAAATCATATTAGAAATTATTACCAAAATATTTTGACCATTAAATAAAAATTGCCTAGATGTAACGGCGTTCATTGCTAAGATTTTTTATTAATTAGTTAAATAACCAAGAAATGACGGGCTCCACATCAGAAATTATGAGTAGAGGTGAGAAAATATTAAATAGCGTTAGAATTTTATGTTCTTAGCTGATGTATGATCTAAAACTTGGGAAGTTACTAAGCTAATAAGGACACCTTTTTTCATATTTTTAATCTCCAAACGTTTAAACTTTTCTTAAACCATTGAAAAAAGTAATTTTTTCTTGAATCATGAAAGAAGTATTTAAATTAATTTTTTTAGGTGAACACGTTAGTTCACTAACCTATTTTTTGGTACCAATGTTTTTTTAAGTTGGTTACTAACTTATTTTTTTGTTCGATTGAGTTATCATATTACCAATTTTAGACCCAATATACGTCATTGATCCTAACGAACGTCAATTATCTAACAGAGGTTGTCAATTTTAGTCCGATCTATGCTATTGACCTAACCAACGTCAATCTCTAACAAGTTTGATGTGGCATGCTGACACAACACTTTTGCTTAGTTAGGTTAACATATCATAGCAGTAAATATAAGGGGTCAAAGTGTAAAAATACTATTAACAAAAAAGAAAAAACCGAGTTTGCCCATTTTTTAACCAAAAATCTATTTAAAACTTCTATTGTATAGCATCTTTGGCAGTCCACTCCCTCTCCCCCCCCCTCCCCTCCCCCACCCCACCCAGCCGCTGCCACCACCGCCAGCCTCAAAACACCATCTAGTTTGTTCATGAATCTAGTTACATTATGCAAATTAAGATATATATATATATATATATATATATACTAATTATTGCAAATAAAAGAAACAAGAATCTCAAACTCGTAACAAGAATGAAAATTTCAATTGCAATTTCATTAATTAAGTCTCGAAAGCGAAGAACCTAATAGATCCCAACACAATAAAGAATAACAAATTGAGTATAGCAAACCTAAATGACAGTACTGTAGAGAATAATAATTCTTGTAAAATAATGGCATAGTCTTTTTATTGATTGGAAAACATATTTATAGGGTTACAATACTTGGGTTACAAGTTAACCTAATACAATAAGAACTAGGAGAAGAGTTATAATACAATATTAACTAGGAGACCTAAGAATATACCAAATATAATCACACTTAAATACAAATATATAGAAGATATATTATTCTCTTATATGCTCCTTCAAGTTAGATCCCCGGGAGAAGAGATCAATCTTGAGTAGGAGATGTTGAAAGCGAGCGCGAGGAAGCGGCTTGGTAAGGGCATCAGCGAGCTGGTCGGCCGAGGAGACGTGAGATACCCGTAAGATACCGTCTTAGACTTGTTAACGGATAAAATGATAGTCGAGAGCAACATGTTTCATGCGAGAATGAAACATCGGGTGGAGTAGAGATTCGTAGCGCCGACATTATCACAATATATGACTGGTTGGCGTGAGGAGGGGACGCCGAGCTCACCAAGAAAAGAAGTAACCCAGCGGACCTCGGCAAATGTTGCTGCAACGGCTCGGTACTCCGCTTCAGTCGAGGAGCGAGCAACTGTACGCTGCTTTTTCGAGCTCCATGAAATGGGGTTTTGACCAAGGTACACTATGTAAGCACCCGTGGAGGTAAAATCATCTTTGTTACCTGCACATTTAGCATTAGTGAACGCATGAAGGTCTAAAGGCGACTAGCGATGAAGAAAGATGACATGATCAATGGTACCACTGAGATAGCAAAGTAGGCGATTGGTGGTGAGCCAGTGATCTGAGGTGGGCCGATGCATAAACTGAGAAAGCTTGTTGACGACATAGGCAATGTCTGGGCGGGCGAAAGAGAGATACTGAAGACTCCCGACCACCGCTCGGAACTCAGTGGGATCGGTCAGAGCAGTGCCCGACTGAAGTGTAAGAACTGGTGAGGTTGCAAGGGGTGTTGCCACTGACATACCAGTGCAAGCAAGGAGGTCAGCTATGTATCCTTATTGGGAGAAGAGAAACTCATTAGACCGAGGAACCACTTCCACGCCGAGTAAGTAATAAAGGTCGCCGAGGTCTTTGAGCGAGAACCGAGCAGCGAGAACAGTGATGAAGTCCTGCACTGCCTTGGTATTGTTGTTAGTGATGATGATGTCATCAACATAGACGAGCAATAAAAGGGTGATGCCGGCCTCGTTGAAGATGAATAAGGAGGTATCAGCCGTTGAGTTCGTGAAACAAGCAGCGAGGAGGAACTGGCGAAGTTCATTGTACCATGCTCGAGGTGCTTGCTTGAGACCATAGATAGCTTTTCGTAGTCGACACACATGTTGCAGATGATAAGTGTCGACGAAGCCCTAAGGTTGAGTCATGAAGACTTCCTAGGTGAGGGTTCCTTGTAAGAAGGCATTATTGACATCGAGCTGACGAAGATCCCATCCCCGATTGATCGCAAGGGAGAGGATGAGGCGAACCGTGGTGGGTTTGACCACTGGGCTGAAGGTCTCATAGTAGTCAACTCCTGGTCGTTGATGGAATCCTTTGGCGATCAAGGGAGCTTTGTACCTATCAATTTTGTCATCAGCAGATCGTTTAATTCGAAAAATCCATTTGCAGCCAACAATATTAGGGACCCATGTGTCCCAGTTCCCAAGTACCATTGTTGAGGAGGGCATCATATTCCTCGGACATGGCCTGTCGCCACATGCTGTCTTTGAGGGCATGAGTTACACATGTTGGTTCAAGGTCGGTGTTTGGTTGGGCTGAGAGGCAGAGTTTATTTATGGATTTGTGGATGTTGTTTCAGGAGCGGGTAATGATGGGTGAGGTGTGAGCAGCGGCCAGGGGTATGGGTTGATGAGAAAGGTCGATGGTAGGTAGGGCGACCTGCGAGGACTCAGCAAGGTCAGGGTTAACTATGTCGGGCGCCGAGGTTTGTTGGGGCGAGGTCGCGGGAGGAGAATCAGTCAGGTCGCTGCGAGGACTATCTGTCGATGGTATGTATGAAGTCGCGAGGATATCACGAGGTGGTAACTAGGTAGTGCGGGTCAACTCGTCAGGTCGGGAAAGACCCAGCTCGACCTGAGATATCGAAAACTCAGACTCAACAAACCGAACATGGCGAGAAACGAAGAGCTTTGCACTGGTTGGGTCATAAAAGATATAAGCACTTTGGATAAGGGAGTACCCGAGGAAGACACAGGGAGTTGAGCGAGGATCAAGCTTATGAGTGGTGTATGGTCGTAGCCAGCGGTAGCAGAGACATCCAAATGCTTGGAGTTTTAAGTAGTTGGGGACAGATCCGAAGAGTTTATGGTATGGAGAGACCATCTGGAGTGTGGGAGTGGGAAGTCGATTTATGAGATAGGTGGCTGTGAGGAAGGCATACGACCATCAGGTGAGAGGAAGAGAGGCTTTGGACAGTAGGGATATGCCTGTTTCGACAATGTGTCTATGTCGGCGTTCAGAGAAGCCATTGTGCTTGGGTGTGTGGGGGGCGAGGTGAGGTGCGAGATGCCACTGGTGGTGAGGTATGTGGCTAGGTCGGTGGATTTGGCAATACCAGTTTATTCACCACCATTGTCTGAGTATTGGATTACTATCTTGTGTTTGAAGTGATTTTCGACCAAGGCTTGGAAGCAAGAAAAGATGGATGCAACATCAGATTTATTTTTGAGAGGGTAAAGCCAGATATAATGCATGTAGTGATCAACGAAGATCACATAGTATTTGAAGCCATCAAATGAGTGAATAGGCGAAGTCCATACATCAGAATAAATAATTTGAAAGGGGTGTATGGATACAATAGTGGATAAAGTAAAAGGAAGTTTGTGACTTTTATTGCTTAAACACGTATTACAAAAAGATGACTTAGCTCGAGAAGCTCAAGAGCAAAACTAGACTCAATATAACTTTGGATTTAGGCAGAGGGATGACCAAGTCGATGATGCCTGTCAGGAGTGGACAATTTTGAACTCTCAAAGGCACTAGGGTGACACGGTGGGATTGAGCTCGACCATTCATGCACACCATCCTTAGATCGTCCTTCCAGCAGCGAGGTTCCTGTCTATAGATCCTTCACACGAAAAGAAATAGGTAAGAATTCAATAGATGCATTATTAGTTGTGTAAAATTGAGATATTGAAATGATGTTTCTTTGTATGCTAGGTACAAACAGAACATTATGCAAGTGAAAGGTGTGAGAGGGTGTGTGGAGAGAAATAGAACCAGTATTGACAATGTATAATCCAGTGCCATCACTAATAACCATGTCGTCAGTGCCCGAGTACAGAGTGTGGAGAGAGAGATTGCCAAGGTCAGTAGTGACGTGGTGGGAAGCACCACTGTCAAGGAGCCAGTTAGGAGTTGTATTGCCCGAGGTTGTGGCTATGTTTGCTCGCGATTGCCATTTGTTACCTGCAGGTGAGGAGTGATGCAAGCTGAAAGATGAGGCCGGAACAAATTGAAAGCTGGGGCATTGAGCGACCGTGTGACCTTGTTGACGGCAGCCTTGACATTTTTTGAGGTAAGGTCGCTGTTAGCAAGGACCATTGATGCCCGATTATGGATGCCGAGAAGGCTGGGCGGGATGCTGGTTGCGAGGATATTGAGGCTGAGGAGATCCATAATACCTGGTCGTCATGGTATTAGCCGTGACGGGGTGAGGAGTGGAAGCGAAGTGGGATTGCTCCAGCACTAGCTTGCGGTTGATGAGCTTCTCATGAAGTTCATCAAAGGGGATATGAGTATCCCGTCTTTCAACTGTATCAGCGACATGTGACGACCCGAGTCCGAGATTCGATGTTGAACCCCAACTCGGAGCGCCAAACCAAAGAAAGACTAAATAAAGCGAGCCACAAAAGCTCGAAACCAAAACCAGAGCAGCGGAAAACTAAAAACAAGGCAGCGGAATAACAAACGAGCTTGAACCTCAAAGCTCGAATAACAAGAATCCCAACATATAATAATAACCTCCACAGCTAAACAAGCGCCGGAGAACAACAACATTTAAAACACCACGAGGCACACGCTCGGGAAAACCATAAGTAAAATACCAACGGGCACACGGCCACAACAACTAAGAAAACTGGAATTATAAAAGTTATACAACCGGCACGACTCCACAAGTCGGCACCAAATACAAGAATAGAAAATACAAGAATCTCTACCCGACATACTAAGTTTACATAACTCAGTTTAACCCACGACCTCACAAGTACATGAAATAAATATAAAATACTAACTAAATACAACTAGAGGATCTTCGAACTAGGGCCTCACTGCAGAAACATATCCTGCAACTAAGGAAAACAAATATGGAAGGGATGAGTCGAATGACCCGATAAGCTACTAATGAAACAATATGGCATGGCATTATGCACATAAGAATAACGGGAAAATAAACAGGTTGTAGCACATAAGACAACCAACCCTATACTCACGAGAGGCTCGGTAGCCGCCAAGTCATCACGGTTGGAGACCACGACCAACATTCGTTCATATAGGAAGCACATAAAATGTAAATAAACACATAAAGGTGGATACGGTGGATTCGAGGTACACCTCCGAAATCCCTTGAAACACTTCCGACCTTATCGCTCCATGAAGCCGTAGTAAACGATCGTACTGCCGCTCCACAGAACTATCAAGGATGCCTCTGTTGCTATCCAACAAGGTAATAATGATAATAGATTCCTGCGCTACTGCTCCAGAGAACCATAATAAATAAGCGTCTGTCGATCTTGGACACATCTCTCAATACCGAACATAAAACGTAGATAGATGATTGTCTTTGCTGCTGCCGTACACAAATCACGAGAGGACCGGTGCTCGTATCCCAAGAAAATATATGTACCGATCGCGTCAAGCACGATCTACAAGTACTCAACGATAAATGTACCCGATCGCGTCAAGCACGATCTACAAGTACCCGTGGTGGACCATTTCCTGTATCCACGTCGACGTATCGCTCGATCCCCTACGACCCGAGACAATACGGCTCTAGCCACTTATAGGTATCACAAGGGACCGGTGTCCGTATCCCAATGCATACAAAACAATGTCGACAATGCACGTCGCCGTTTATTCCGTTCAAGCGTGGGACTAGAGAAAACCCCTACCGTGGCCAACGGTAGGCGAGGCCAGTGTATTGGCCTTCGGCTATTACGAAGCCCTGCTCCCGCAATAACCGAGCGTCAATACACCTCCAATGCACATATGCCAGCTGGACTCTATGCAATGCACAAGTAGATGTTTACCCATGCCAAACTAATCTAAGTGTGTTCTATTGAATCACAACTTAATAAACCAAAACGTGATGTGTTCTACTGAATCACAACCCAAAGAAATCAAACCATAATGTGTTCTATTGAATCACATACTAAATCAACATAATGTGCTTGTAAATACTAAACACACAATCAATCATCAAAGTAGGATGATTGTCCTATTGCTTACTAGAACAACCACATGTACATCACATCATTTAAGTCCGCAATTGCTAGACTTAACCATCATAACATATGTAAGCCTAATCGTACTTACAATCATAATTCAACGCGCTACTAACACGTGGAACCTAGGATCTCTACGGTATCCACGATCGCAATACACTCCATCTCATGTATATATAATCCTCCCCATTTCCGTCGTATGTGAAATATATCACGACTCCTACAAGTCACATCGCCCGAAATGGAACGATACCCAAGATGTGTCATACTACCTAGAATACAACTAACTCGTCATCCGACGATTGAGACTATTCATCTCATATGGAATGTCATGCACTAAAGGTATGACTACACGATAACACTTATGGAGAGATCTAAAATGGATAATTAACCCTTACTAAGGCATAAGGTTGAGTCAACAATTCACCGCACACCATAGTCGGTAATGTTTGACTAAGTCAACCCAAGTCGAGTCCTATCGAGTCATGATGTCAACAATTCGTCATCCCACACCGTAGGAGACCACATTACAACCTATATAGGTTTATACTACACGTTACCACATTACACGACGTATAATCTTTACGTCTTATACAACACCGCTAGAGTTGGTCACCAATAACTAAACCTCGGACAAACCATAATATTATCCTTAATAAATAGTGTCAACAGAATAATCAACATTCGGGGTATATACGCCCGTATAAATCTCACGAGTCATCGCGAGAGTTCTAACGATAAAAATCACAAAGGGCCACACATACTCGGTAGAACTAAAACAAGTCATCGGCGACTATAATGCCGGAACCCAACTATAACGTAAACCCACGAGTCTATAACTCGGAAACAACAACGACAATAATAATCACGACACAATCTCGAGGGTCTACTACTCGGAGACAACAATCGTCACAACAATAGCAACAACGGGTGCACAATGAACTCCACAAGTCTCTAATATTCGGAGACCACAAATCAACAACAATTCATCTATACACGTCATTTAACATGCTAGAGTATCACATTGAACAAGTATAGCATGTAGGGAGTTCATATGCACATAAATAACACGTAAACATCGCGATACTACTCTACGATGCTCAAAATCTAAGAAAGAGATTAGTAACTTACAACACAACGCAAATCCTCCACGAATCCAAGGGCTTCGGGTGGAAATGTACTCTTCTACGACCTCTACGCCGCTACGGAGTCCAATCGACGTTCCCAAACTCGAACCAAGCTTGAATCAAGCTTTCTCTCTCAAAACTTCACTTTCTCTCTAAAACGTGGGAAATGAGATGAGGTGGTGATTTCTCAACAGATCGGACGATCCATTCGGTTGGAAACGTTCCCTCGTCGCTAGCTACGCTCCGGCGAAGACGGCTCGCAATTCCGACTCGAACGAACGAGATATCGCGAATTCTTCCTCTTCTCTCTCTCTTTCTCTCTCTAGACTCTCTCTCTCTATTTTCTGGTTTGGGGGTGAGAATGAGGGAGAAAATAGAGTTGGGTTTTATTATTAATACCATGGGTAAGTATTTGGTCCAATCCGGGCTTGTTTGAGCATTTTAAACCACTTAAAAATGTTAAAAACCGAGAAAGACGAAACCGGACGAGCAGAGACGGGCCGGGCGATCGCCCGCCCTAATCAAGGCGATCGCTTTGTACTGGTCACGTGGCGATCGCTTTGTCTTCCCAGGCGATCGCTTTGTGTCCAGATTCTTCAAACTCTCCGAAAATGCTCGAAACACCCCGAAATGGTCCTAAATGATCCCGAAGTGATTCTAAGTCTTTGGGAAGGTCGAAATACTCGAGAAAGGTTCCCGAAAGGTCCGAAACAACGCTAGAAGTTCAACGTAACATTCACGCAATCAATCATATAAAGATTTGAGCACGAATCGGGGCACACGAAACACTCGAAATGACTCGGTGCGCGAGTTAACGACAAGATCAACGTGATCATCCATCGTGAAGGAGTCTAAACCAATATTAGGTCAATGGGACGGGAAAATGAACATCGTACACGGATGTTAATCAAGGTCGAGAATAGTCTCAAATGGAGAAAGGAACAAAGCGCAACTCACCACGAGTTAAACGCGAGTCAAATACGGTTCTCGACTCAACATGTCACGCTCAACAAGCATGACACCTCACTCTCCGAGGGTTTTAAGGTTGATAAGAAATGATTATGAGTTAACCAGAAGGAAGTAGGGTCGGGGTGTTACATCCTCTCCCCCAAAAGAATTCGACCGCGAATTCAAGGATCAACATTCACGGGAAAACATACATCATAACAAGGCTACACCATCGCCTACGTAATCGTACTCTAGGCAAAGGAGCACAAGTCCAACAAATAAAGGGAGTTGGTCCAAGTTAGAGGTCATTAACCTCAAGTAGTGTACACATGCGAAATATCTAACGAATAGATATAATTTCGAGACATGAGAAATCTCGGGGTTTCATTACGAGACCAACAACCGTCTCTAGTCAAGTCCAAGTTCAGAGTATACTTCAAAGTGTCATACTGACTCCTTTCGAACACATACCACCACCACGCTTCGCGCGCTAAACAAATCTCCACTTCCCGTGGTACAACTCTCAACGATTACTCACGGAAATCCCGCGATCAATTAAGTCCGAGCTAACACAACCTTAAGGTTCCAAGGTTACACGTAGACGTCCTATCATCAAGGAAATAGGCTTGAATCAAAGGGTGCAATAAATGCAACACCTCGGAGTCACGCGAGTCATAGGACTGTCGTGCATAACGATACTACGGCTACATCCAAAGTCGACAAAATAAAGGGTCAACGAAATCGCAAGTCAACATGCTCGCGATGCGACTACTCATGTCAATGAGTCACAGGTCAACATAAATAATAATAAGAGTTTTAAACTCTAAATACATTCAACGGAGCGGATCGGTATCATTGGACACCAACACCATATACTATACGTGCTACTCGAAACATAGAGTGTAACACACTCTCAATGATTACATCCACGGGTCAACTACGAGATATAGTATTCTAACGACGAGTACCCAATCGAGTACAAAAGGTAGTCCGATAACAGGAGACAAATAAATAATAGAATAAGTCACGATGAACATGACTCTTACGGATTCAATTACAAGGTCTCACCTCTAACCTTGACTCGCTCTATTAGAGTCTTGGGTCGGTGCGGGAGGGTTCGGTGGGGACACTTGCTCCTCGGGGTGTCTCACCTAGGGCCACATTCGGTTGGTCCTCAAGTTCTCTCGGTTCTCGCGGTGCGTGTCGAGTTGAAATACGGTCGGATGCATAAGCGACATCCTTGCGGTCTTTCTAGTTCGCGCCATCTGCTACGGGCATACAATAGAGACGTTAAATCTCTAATGGGAAGTGAAACACATTAAGTGAATCAACGGAGGCATACTTATCAATATAACGTTCTAAACTCTCAACCCAACACATATAACATGCATGTAGGGTCCTAATGATAACCATCTCACTATGCCAAAGGGCACATGCGCAAGGTGACACGATCTATTCGTATCGCAAAAGTCTATAAGGCAAGGCGAATTAATACAATGTATCCGGTCTACATCACGTCGCATACAATATAACCACACGCTCACCGCCGAGGTGACAAATCAATTCGATACCTCTAAGGCGAAACAAACATATAACACACGTGACAATATACAAGTCACAAGGGCTAATAGCATACCCGAAATACTCATGTTCAACTAAGCACAACGGCTCGAGACAATATCAAATCAAATCAAACCAATACACGAGAAACGATACACAATCCAAACACAAGGTACACAACTTGTTCAAGTACACTATTCCATTTACTTGTCCATTCCGGTTGGTAATAGGGTCGACAATTTCTATCTATCATGCTATCAACTTAGTCTTGACGAATATCTCTTGACAACCAAATCGGGGCCCTTCGAAGTGGCTTCAAAAGCTACCGTCACGGGCGTTAGGGATAAGTGATTACAAATATGCCCTTAGAGTCGGTCTCATGCACATAAGTATCAAATACAAGCAAATGCACTGTGTGACACAATGTCTCTAGTATGCACAAATGTCGCATTCCATGATGTGATATGAGAAAAATAAAGTGTCTAAGTTAGTACGGACTCATATACTCGCACTATCGTAACCCGACACTCCACGATAAACACTAGTGGATTCGTGACCCGAATCTCGGGTCTTCCACCTCTATTTCCTCGAATGATCGCTAATATCAAGCCTAAGACGTTCCCTAAAACCTCTCGACTATACTCCTCAGAATCAACGAGACAACCTACAATGGTCAAATCTCGCCACTAAACTTATCAAGCGACTCACACTTAGTCGTCAACATTCTAGCGAGAACTTACAGCGCACTCACCGATTCTCCAAGAAAAACAACCGACTATAACCGTTAGTCTCCGCTCTCATGAGCGTAAGAACCTAACTAATTCAGTCCTACATGGACCATCACTATAATTTACCAATATCCAAGGTAAACCTAACACAAAACTCGACGTTAAACGCTAAACCCAATACCCAAATCACCTAAGCCGAGGATCCTATCTGGCGGACAGCTAACTTAAGCTCGATACCAAGCGTGACGACCCGAGTCCGAGATTCGATGTTGAACCCCAACTCGGAGCGCCAAACCAAAGAAAGACTAAATAAAGCGAGCCACAAAAGCTCGAAACCAAAACCAGAGCGCGGAAAACTAAAAACAAGGCAGCGGAATAACAAACGAGCTTGAACCTCAAAGCTCGAATAACAAGAATCCCAACATATAATAATAACCTCCACAGCTAAACAAGCGCCGGAGAACAACAACATTTAAAACACCACGAGGCACACGCTCGGGAAAACCATAAGTAAAATACCAACGGGCACACGGCCACAACAACTAAGAAAGCTGGAATTATAAAAGTTATACAACCGGCACGACTCACAAGTCGGCACCAAATACAAGAATAGAAAATACAAGAATCTCTACCCGACATACTAAGTTTACATAACTCGGTTTAACCCACGACCTCACAAGTACATGAAATAAATATAAAATACTAACTAAATACAACTAGAGGATCTTCGAACTAGGGCCTCATTGCGAAACATATCCTGCAACTAAGGAAAACAAATATGGAAGGGATGAGTCGAATGACCCAGTAAGCTACTAATGAAACAATATGGCATGGCATTATGCACATAAGAATAACAGGAAAATAAACAGGTTGTAGCACATAAGACAACCAACCCTATACTCACGAGAGGCTCGGTGCCGCCAACCGTCATGCGGTTGGAGACCACGACCAACATTCGTTCATATAGGAAGCACATAAAATGTAAATAAACACATAAAGGTGGATACGGTGGATTCGAGGTACACCTCCGAAATCCCTTGAAACACTTCCGACCTTATCGCTCCATGAAGCCGTAGTAAACGATCGTACTGCCGCTCCACAGAACTATCAAGGATGCCTCTGCCGCTATCCAACAAGGTAATAATGATAATAGATTCTGCGCTCTTGCTCAGAGAACCATAATAAATAAGCGTCGTCGATCTTGGACACATCTCTCAATACCGAACATAAAACGTAGATAGATGATTGTCTTTGCTGCTGCCGTACACAAATCACGAGGACCGGTGCTCGTATCCCAAGAAAATATATGTACCCGATCGCGTCAAGCACGATCTACAAGTACCCAACGATAAATGTACCCGATCGCGTCAAGCACGATCTACAAGTACCCGTGGTGGACCATTTCCTGTATCCACGTCGACGTATCGCTCGATCCCCTACGACCCGAGACAATACGGCTCTAGCCACTTATAGGTATCACAAGGGACCGGTGTCCGTATCCCAATGCATACAAAACAATGTCGACAATGCACGATCGCCGTTTATTCCGTTCAAGCGTGGGACTAGAGAAAACCCCTACCGTGGCCAACGGTAGGGCGAGGCCAGTGTATTGGCCTTCGGCTATTACGAAGCCCTGCTCCCGATAACCGAGCGTCAATACACCTCCAATGCACATATGCCACTGGACTCGATGCAATGCACAAGTAGATGTTTACTTATGCCAAACTAATCTAAGTGTGTTCTATTGAATCACAACTTAATAAACCAAAACGTGATGTGTTCTACTGAATCACAACCCAAAGAAATCAAACCATAATGTGTTCTATTGAATCACATACTAAATCAACATAATGTGCTTGTAAATACTAAACACACAATCAATCATCAAAGTAGGATGATTGTCCTATTGCTTACTAGAACAACCACAAATACATCACATCATTTAAGTCCGCAATTGCTAGACTTAACCATCATAACATATGTAAGCCTAATCGTACTTACAATCATAATTCAACGCGCTACTAACACGTCAACTTAGGATCTCTACGGTATCCCACGATCACAATACACTCCATCTCATGTATATATAATCCTCCTCATTTCCGTCGTATGTTAAATATATTACGACTCCTACAAGTCACATCGCCCGAAATGGAACGATACCCAAGATGTGTCATACTACCTAGAATACAACTAACTCGTCATCCGACGATTGAGACTATTCATCTCATATGGAATGTCATGCACTAAAGGTATGACTACACGATAACACTTATGGAGAGATCTAAAATGGATAATTAACCCTTACTAAGGCATAAGGTTGAGTCAACAATTCACCGCACACCATAGTCGGTAATGTTTGACTAAGTCAACCCAAGTCGAGTCCTATCGAGTCATGATGTCAACAATTCGTCATCCCACACCGTAGGAGACCACATTACAACCTATATAGGTTTATACTACACGTTACCACATTACACGACGTATAATCTTTACGTCTTATACAACACCGCTAGAGTTGGTCACCAATAACTAAACCTCGGACAAACCATAATATTATCCTTAATAAATAGTGTCAACCAGAATAATCAACATTCGGGTATATATACCCGTATAAATCTCACGAGTCATCGCGAGAGTTCTAACGATAAAAATCACAAAGGGCCACACATACTCGGTAGAACTAAAACAAGTCATCGGCGACTATAATGCCGGAACCCAACTATAACGTAAACCCACGAGTCTATAACTCGGGAAACAACAACGACAATAATAATCACGACACAATCTCGAGGGTCTCTACTACTCGGAGACAACAATCGTCACAACAATAGCAACAACGGGTGCACAATGAACTCCACAAGTCTCTAATATTCGGAGACCACAAATCAACAACAATTCATCTATACACGTCATTTAACATGCTAGAGTATCACATTGAACAAGTATAGCATGTAGGGAGTTCATATGCACATAAATAACACGTAAACATCGCGATACTACTCTACGATGCTCAAAATCTAAGAAAGAGATTAGTAACTTACAACACAACGCAAATCCTCCACGAATCCAAGGGCTTCGGGTGGAAATGTACTCTTCTACGACCTCTACGCCGCTACGGAGTCCAATCGACGTTCCCAAACTCGAACCAAGCTTGAATCAAGCTTTCTCTCTCTCAAAACTTCACTTTCTCTCTCTAAAACGTGGGAAATGAGATGAGGTGGTGATTTCTCAACAGATCGGACGATCCATTCGGTTGGAAACGTTCCCCTCGTCGCTAGCTACGCTCCGGCGAAGACGGCTCGCAATTCCGACTCCGAACGAACGAGATATCGCGAATTCTTCCTCTTCTCTCTCTCCTTTCTCTCTCTAGACTCTCTCTCTCTATTTTCTGGTTTGGGGGTGAGAATGAGGGAGAAAATAGAGTTGGGTTTTATTATTAATACCATGGGTAAGTGTTTGGTCCAATCCGGGCTTGTTTGAGCATTTTAAACCACTTAAAAATGTTAAAAACCGAGAAAGGCAGCCGGACGAGCGAGAGGGGCCGGGCGTCGCCCTGCCTAATCAAGGCGATCGCTTTGTACTCGGTCACGGGCGATCGCTTTGTCTTCCCGGGCGATCGCTTTGTGTCAGATTCTTCAAACTCTCAGAAAATGCTCAGAAACACCCCGAAATGGTCCTAAATGATCCCGAAGTGATTCTAAGTCTTTGGGAAGGTCGAAATACTCGAGAAAGGTTCCCGAAGGTCGGAAACAACGCTAGAAGTTCAACGTAACATTCACGCAATCAATCATATAAAGATTTGAGCACGAATCGGGGCACACGAAACACTCGAAATGACTCGGTGTGCGAGTTAACGACAAGATCAACGTGATCATCCATCGTGAAGGAGTCTAAACCAATATTAGGTCAATGGGACGGGGAAAATGAACATCGTACACGGATGTTAATCAAGGTCGAGAATAGTCTCAA
Source organism: Platycodon grandiflorus (assembly GCA_016624345.1). Classification (NCBI taxonomy): domain Eukaryota; kingdom Viridiplantae; phylum Streptophyta; class Magnoliopsida; order Asterales; family Campanulaceae; genus Platycodon; species Platycodon grandiflorus. The sequence goes on from CM028363.1 coordinate 60,985,018, forward strand.
ATGGAGAAAGGAACAAGCGCAACTCACCACGAGTTAAACGCGAGTCAAATACGGTCCTCGACTCAACACGTCACGCTTAACAAGCATGACACCTCACTCTCGAGGGTTTTAAGGTTGATAAGAAATGATTATGAGTTAACCGGGAAGGAAGTAGGGTCGGGGTGTTACATCCTCCCCCTTAAAAGAATTCGACCGCGAATTCAAGGATCAACATTCACGGGAAAACATACATCATAACAAGGCTATACCATCGCCTACGTAATCGTACTCCTAGGCAAGGAGCACAAGTCCAACAAATAAAGGGAGTTGGTCCAAGTTAGAGGTCATTAACCTCAAGTAGTGTACACATGCGAAATATCTAACGAATAGATATAATTTCGAGACATGAGAAATCTCGGGGTTTCATTACGAGACCAACAACCGTCTCTAGTCAAGTCCAAGTTCAGAGTATACTTCAAAGTGTCATACTGACTCCTTTCGAACACATACCACCACCACGCTTCCGCGCGCTAAACAAATCTCCACTTCCCGTGGTACAACTCTCAACGATCACTCACGGGAAATCCCGCGATCAATTAAGTCCGAGCTAACACAACCTTAAGGTTCCAAGGTTACACGTAGACGTCCTATCATCAAGGAAATAGGCTTGAATCAAAGGGTGCAATAAATGCAACACCTCGGAGTCACGCGAGTCATAGGACTCTGTCGTGCATAACGATACTACCGGCTACATCCAAAGTCGACAAAATAAAGGGTCAACGAAATCGCAAGTCAACATGCTCGCGATGCGACTACTCATGTCAATGAGTCACAGGGTCAACATAAATAATAATAAGAGTTTTAAACTCTAAATACATTCAACGGAGCGGATCGGTATCATTGGACACCAACACCATATACTATACGTGCTACTCGAAACATAGAGTGTAACACACTCTCAATGATTACATCCACAGGTCAACTACGAGATATAGTATTCTAACGAACAGTACCCAATCGAGTACAAAAGGTAGTCCGATAACAGGAGACAAATAAATAATAGAATAAGTCACGATGAACATGACTCTTACGGATTCAATTACAAGGTCTCACCTCTAACCTTGACTCGCTCTATTAGAGTCTTGGGTCGGTGCGGGGAGGGTTCGGTGGGGACACTTGCTCCACTCGGGGTGTCTCACCTAGGGCCACATTCGGTTGGTCCTCAAGTTCTCTCGGTTCTCGCGGTGCGTGTACGAGTTGAAATACGGTCGGATGCATAGCGACATCCTTGCGGTCTTTCTAGTTCGCGCCATCCTGCTACAGGCATACAATAGAGACGTTAAATCTCTAATGGGAAGTGAAACACATTAAGTGAATCAACGGAGGCATACTTATCAATATAACGTTCTAAACTCTCAACCCAACACATATAACATGCATGTAGGGTCCTAATGATAACCATCTCACTATGCCAAAGGGCACATGCGCAAGGTGACACGATCTATTCGTATCGCAAAAGTCTATAAGGCAAGGCGAATTAATACAGTGTATCCAGTCTACTTCACGACGCATACAATATAGCAACCACACGCTCACCGCCGAGGTGACAAATCAATTCGATACCTCTAAGGCGAAACAAACATATAACACACGTGACAATATACAAGTCACAAGGGCTAATAGCATACCCGAAATACTCATGTTCAACTAAGCACAACGGCTCAGACAATATCAAATCAAATCAAACCGATACACGAGAAACGATACACAATCCAAACACAAGGTACACAACTTGTTCAAGTACACTATTTCATTTACTTGTCCATTCCGGTTGGTAATAGGGTCAGACAATTTCTATCTATCATGCTATCAACTTAGTCTTGACGAATATCTCTTGACAACCAAATCAGGGGCCCTTCTGAAGTGGCTTCAAAAGCTACCGTCACCAGGGCGTTAGGGATAAGTGATTACAAATATGCCCTTAGAGTCGGTCTCATGCACATAAGTATCAAATACAAGCAAATGCACCTGTGTGACACAGTGTCTCTAGTATGCACAAATGTCGCATTCCATGATGTGATATGAGAAAAATAAAGTGTCTAAGTTAGTACGGACTCATATACTCGCACTATCGTAACCCGACACTCCACGATAAACACTAGTGGATTCGTGACCCAGAATCTCGGGTCTTCCACCTCTATTTCCTCAGATGATCGCTAATGTCAAGCCTAAGACGTTCCCTAAAACCTCTCGACTATACTCCTCAGAATCAACGAGACAACCTACAATGGTCAAATCTCGCCACTAAACTTATCAAGCGACTCACACTTAGTCGTCAACATTCTAGCGAGAACTTACAGCGCACTCACTGATTCTCCAAGAAAAACAACCGACTATAACCGTTAGTCTCCGCTCTCATGAGCGTAAGAACCTAACTAATTCAGTCCTACATGGACCATCACTATAATTTACCAATATCCAAGGTAAACCTAACACAAAACTCGACGTTAAACGCTAAACCCAATACCCAAATCACCTAAGCCGAGGATCCTATCTGGCGGACGGCTAACTTAAGCTCGATACCAACGTGACGACCGAGTCCGAGATTCGATGTTGAACCCCAACTCGGAGCGCCAAACCAAAGAAAGACTAAATAAAGCGAGCCACAAAAGCTCGAAACCAAAACCAGAAAGCGGAAAACTAAAAACAAGGCGGCGGAATAACAAACGAGCTTGAACCTCAAAGCTCGAATAACAAGAATCCCAACATATAATAATAACCTCCACGGCTAAACAAGGAGAACAACAACATTTAAAACACCACGAGGCACACGCTCGGGAAAACCATAAGTAAAATACCAACGGGCACACGGCCACAACAACTAAGAAAACTGGAATTATAAAAGTTATACAACCGGCACGACTCCACAAGTCGGCACCAAATACAAGAATAGAAAATACAAGAATCTCTACCCGACATACTAAGTTTACATAACTCAGTTTAACCCACGACCTCACAAGTACATGAAATAAATATAAAATACTAACTAAATACAACTAGAGGATCTTCGAACTAGGGCCTCACGCCGAAACATATCCCGCAACTAAGGAAAACAAATATGGAAGGGATGAGTCGAATGACCCGATAAGCTACTAATGAAACAATATGGCATGGCATTATGCACATAAGAATAACAGGAAAATAAAAGGTTGTAGCACATAAGACAACCAACCCTATACTCACGAGAGGCTCGGTAGCCGCCAACCGTCATGCACCGGTTGGAGACCACGACCAACATTCGTTCATATAGGAAGCACATAAAATGTAAATAAACACATAAAGGTGGATACGGTGGATTCGAGGTACACCTCCGAAATCCCTTGAAACACTTCCGACCTTATCGCTCCATGAAGCCGTAGTAAACGATCGTACTGCCGCTCCACAGAACTATCAAGGATGCCTCTGCTGCTATCCAACAAGGTAATAATGATAATAGATTCTCGCACGCTCCAGAGAACCATAATAAATAAGCGTGCGTCGATGCTGGACACATCTCTCAATACCGAACATAAAACGTAGATAGATGATTGTGCTGCTGCTGCCGTACACAAATCACAGAGGGACCAGTGCTCGTATCCCAAGAAAATATATGTACCCGATCGCGTCAAGCACGATCTACAAGTACTCAACGATAAATGTACCCGATCGCGTCAAGCACGATCTACAAGTACCCGTGGTGGACCATTTCCTGTATCCACGTCGACGTATCGCTCGATCCCCTACGACCCGAGACAATACGGCTCTAGCCACTTATAGGTATCACAAGGGACCGGTGTCCGTATCCCAATGCATACAAAACAATGTCGACAATGCACAGTCGCCGTTTATTCCGTTCAACTGTGGGACTAGAGAAAACCCCTACCGTGGCCAACGGTAGGGCGAGGCCCAGTGTATTGGCCTTCGGCTATTACGAAGCCCCTGCTCCCGCAATAACCGAGCGTCAATACACCTCCAATGCACATATGCCAGCTGGACTCTATGCAATGCACAAGTAGATGTTTACCCATGCCAAACTAATCTAAGTGTGTTCTATTGAATCACAACTTAATAAACCAAAACGTGATGTGTTCTACTGAATCACAACCCAAAGAAATCAAACCATAATGTGTTCTATTGAATCACATACTAAATCAACATAATGTGCTTGTAAATACTAAACACACAATCAATCATCAAAGTAGGATGATTGTCCTATTGCTTACTAGAACAACCACATGTACATCACATCATTTAAGTCCGCAATTGCTAGACTTAACCATCATAACATATGTAAGCCTAATCGTACTTACAATCATAATTCAACGCGCTACTAACACGTGGAACCTAGGATCTCTACGGTATCCCACGATCGCAATACACTCCATCTCATGTATATATAATCCTCCCCATTTCCGTCGTATGTGAAATATATCACGACTCCCTACAAGTCACATCGCCCGAAATGGAACGATACCCAAGATGTGTCATACTACCTAGAATACAACTAACTCGTCATCCGACGATTGAGACTATTCATCTCATATGGAATGTCATGCACTAAAGGTATGACTACACGATAACACTTATGGAGAGATCTAAAATGGATAATTAACCCTTACTAAGGCATAAGGTTGAGTCAACAATTCACCGCACACCATAGTCAGTAATGTTTGACTAAGTCAACCCAAGTCGAGTCCTATCGAGTCATGATGTCAACAATTCGTCATCCCACACCGTAGGAGACCACATTACAACCTATATAGGTTTATACTACACGTTACCACATTACACGACGTATAATCTTTACGTCTTATACAACACCGCTAGAGTTGGTCACCAATAACTAAACCTCGGACAAACCATAATATTATCCTTAATAAATAGTGTCAACCAGAATAATCAACATTCGGTATATATCGCCCGTATAAATCTCACGAGTCATCGCGAGAGTTCTAACGATAAAAATCACAAAGGGCCACACATACTCGGTAGAACTAAAACAAGTCATCGGCGACTATAATGCCGGAACCCAACTATAACGTAAACCCACGAGTCTATAACTCGGAAACAACAACGACAATAATAATCACGACACAATCTCGAGGGTCTCTACTACTCGGAGACAACAATCGTCACAACAATAGCAACAACGGGTGCACAATGAACTCCACAAGTCTCTAATATTCGGAGACCACAAATCAACAACAATTCATCTATACACGTCATTTAACATGCTAGAGTATCACATTGAACAAGTATAGCATGTAGGAGTTCATATGCACATAAATAACACGTAAACATCGCGATACTACTCTACGATGCTCAAAATCTAAGAAAGAGATTAGTAACTTACAACACAACGCAAATCCTCCACGAATCCAAGGGCTTCGGGTGGAAATGTACTCTTCTACGACCTCTACGCCGCTACGGAGTCCAATCGACGTTCCCAAACTCGAACCAAGCTTGAATCAAGCTTTCTCTCTCTCAAAACTTCACTTTCTCTCTCTAAAACGTGGGAAATGAGATGAGGTGGTGATTTCTCAACAGATCGGACGATCCATTCGGTTGGAAACGTTCCCCGTCGCTAGCTACGCTCCGCGAAGACGGCTCGCAATTCCGACTCCGAACGAACGAGATATCGCGAATTCTTCCTCTTCTCTCTCTCCTTTCTCTCTCTAGACTCTCTCTCTCTATTTTCTGGTTTGGGGGTGAGAATGAGGGAGAAAATAGAGTTGGGTTTTATTATTAATACCATGGGTAAGTATTTGGTCCAATCCCGGGCTTGTTTGAGCATTTTAAACCACTTAAAAATGTTAAAAACCGAGAAAGACGAAAACCGGACGAGCAGAGACGGGCCAGGGCGATCGCCCTGCCCTAATCAAGGCGATCGCTTTGTACTCTGGTCACAGGGCGATCGCTTTGTCTTCCCCAGGGCGATCGCTTTGTCTTCCCCAGGGCGATCGCTTTGTATCCAGATTCTTCAAACTCTCCGAAAATGCTCCGAAACACCCCCGAAATGGTCCTAAATGATCCCGAAGTGATTCTAAGTCTTTGGGAAGGTCGAAATACTCGAGAAAGGTTCCCGAAAGGTCCGGAAACAACGCTAGAAGTTCAACGTAACATTCACGCAATCAATCATATAAAGATTTGAGCACGAATCGGGGCACACGAAACACTCGAAATGACTCGGTGCGCGAGTTAACGACAAGATCAACGTGATCATCCATCGTGAAGGAGTCTAAACCAATATTAGGTCAATGGGACGGGGAAAATGAACATCGTACACGGATGTTAATCAAGGTCGAGAATAGTCTCAAATGGAGAAAGGAACAAAGCGCAACTCACCACGAGTTAAACGCGAGTCAAATACGGTTCTCGACTCAACATGTCACGCTCAACAAGCATGACACCTCACTCTCCGAGGGTTTTAAGGTTGATAAGAAATGATTATGAGTTAACCAGGAAGGAAGTAGGGTCGGGGTGTTACACGACATGTCGATAGTCATCATCCAGGCCGCCGAGCACTGTTTCTATGAGGTCCTCATGGTCGAGGGGTTTGCCGAGGACAGCGAGTTCATCGAATTTGTTTTTAATGAACTACATGTACTCGGAGATCGACTGGGAGCCTTTTGTAGCTCGCTTGAGCTGGTCCTTGATTTGTTTGATATGCTCGCAAGTAGGGCGAGTATATGTGTTGGCCAGTATGACCTAAGCCTCCTGAGTTGTAGCCGCTTGCTGAATAAGTGAAACTAGGCTTGTTGAGAGGAAGTCGACAAGGGCGCCAAATAAAAGTTTGTCTTGTCGGATTCATGGTAGGTAGGCTGGGTTGGTACTTGAGCGGCATTGACTATGATGGTGGCTGGTAGGCAGACGAAGATGCCATCTACAAATTTGTAGAGATCATAGCCAATAAACGTGGACTCAACCTGGAGTTTCCAGGCAAGGTAGGTGGTGGGGGAGAGCTTGGTGATGTTGTGGTTGGAGATCTTGATGAGTTGATAGGTTTTGGTGGAGTCTGTGAGATCTTGGATGATGATTGTGTTGGAAGCCATGGTTGCTGCTTGAGAGGAAGAAGAAGGGTGGTGGGCGGTGGTGTTTGAGGGTTGCTGAAGTTTGGTGGTTTTAGGGTTTGTGGAATCAAAGCTCTGATACCATGTAAAGAATAATAATTCTTGTAAAATAATGGCATAGCCTTTCCATTGTGGTTGGAGATCTTGATGAGTTGATAGGTTTTGGTGGAGTCTGTGAGATCTTGGATGATGATTGTGTTGGAAGCCATGGTTGTTGCTTGAGAGGAAGAAGAATGGTGGTGGGCGATGGTGTTTGAGGGTTGCTGAAGTTTGGTGGTTTTAGGGTTTGTGGAATCAAAACTCTGATACCATGTAAAGAATAATAATTCTTGTAAAATAATGGCATAGCCTTTCCATTGATTGGAGAACATATTTATAGGGTTACAATACTTGGGTTACAAGTTAACCTAATACAAAAAGAACTAGGGGAAGAGTTGCAATACAATATTAACTAGGAAATCTAACTAATAGGGAAAATATACCAAATATAATCACACTTGAATACAAATATATGGAAGAGATATTATTCTCTTATAAGAACTACAGAATAAATCCAAATTAAACTAAATTACAGTCCACTATCATTCAATTTAAGAGAGAGAGAGAGAGAGAGAGAGAGAGAGAAGTAAAAATAATTTGGAAGATGTATCGTATAAGTCAAGTGAGTGACTTTTTAAAGGACTCTTTTGTTATAACATGAATTAGTTTTAAGTGATTATTAATAAATGTAGTAGATAAACAATTCTTGTAATGAAAATAGCCTCACCAAAAGAAGAACACTGAATAAACGTGGACATTGGTTGACATGAATTACGACTGGTACAAGTTTAATTCCATGTTTCATTTGTCGTTTTGTTTTGCAATGAAATGAACAATTGTTAATAACAATCATGTAATCGTTTATTGCTTTGTTTTGCAATGAAGTGAACAATTGTTAATAACAATATTGTCTACATGAATGAATTCATCTTCTCTTTCAAATGTTTGAAGAAAAGAAAAGCATCTTGCTTGTTAGGAAAAATTATTCAGTAGGACTCGCACATTATGTTATCTTGATGATGTAGTGTAATGTTCTATTTACTTTTATACATGTGTAAGTATTATCTAATGAAAGCAAATCAACTCCCCAAAATCAACATAGTTAGAGGATACTTTACACCTACCATTCAAAACATTGATATATAGTTGGTGCGTCACCTTTTTAGAGACAAGTTCAGCCGAGACAAAATGAAATGAAAATACTCCTACTCCTTTCGTGTTTCACTCCAACTTCCGAAAAGGATATTAACGAGAAGAAGAGGATTAAAGTCATCACTTTATGTTCCAGTAAGTACATAAATGTAAACAAAATAAAAATCTGTAAGTGATTTCTACGATCAACGAGATGCAATTATAACAAGGTTGATTAAGTTTACATAGGTACAGAGAAACACGTCCTTGATTATTTGAAGTTAACTTTTGAAAGTTCATTATGATCCTCACTCCTTACGGACATCTCAAGACATAATTTGTAAGTAAATACACCTCTCAAAATGGCATCAATTTCCAAAAAAGAATTATACAATGTTTAATTTTGAATAAAAACTATTGTTAAAATAGATACTTTTTCCGTTTCAGGTAAAGAGTCCACTATACTATTTTGGGATGTTTCACTTAAAGAGTCTACTTCTAAAAATTATACTTACAATTTTCATAATCTTTTATCTTTATCATTCACTTGTACTGTAGTCATCTTGGTTGTGCTTGAGTATTTTTGTAACTATAACAAATTCCAATGGCACTAATATCCCTTAATAATTAGATTTTTCAAACGTGGACTCTTTGAGTGAAACGGAAGGAGTATCAAAACCTCACTCCATCCCTTTCTACATTTCTTAGAGGGGTCAAAAAAGAAATCGAAAATATTTTTTTTGGCCCTCATGTGAAACAGAGAAGCTTTGATCATTGACCAACAATGAAAAACTAAGACCATCTCCAACCGGACCCCCAAATCTCCAATTTGGGGGTTCTTTCAACTCCAATCGGATACCCAAACCTATACCAAATTTGGAGTACTGAATAATACAATCCCAAATTTGGTATTGGTGGGATCCGTGACATTTTAATTTTTCATGAATTATTAAATGCTCAAAATTATTAATAATATGATATTATTAATTTAAATGTATTTTAAACTAATAAATCTCTAATTTTAGATAATATAAATAATAAAAAATAAATATTAATAATATTACCTATTTTAAATTATTGAACATTATATATAAATTCAGTAATTTATAATTAATTAACCTTTTGTCAATTATTTTGTATATATTATATACAAATAAATGAATAAATTATTATTATACTAAATTATTTATAAAACACAATTTCACATTTAAACTAAAAAATACATGCATATAAAAAAATTATTAGAACATTTTAAACTGAAAAATACATAATAAATTTAATTATTTTGTATTGATTGTAATGATTTTTTATTGTATTTTCAAGTACTTGTATATTTATTAAATTATATAATAAATTTAGTTATAAAATTACTAACTTTTAAATATTATTAATGACGTAAATAATATTATAAACATAAAATTATTAAATATACTATAACAATTAATTGTGCAATCCTAATAATTATTATTTAAGAGATTAATAGCAAATTAATATACATGTTGATAAATAAATAAAAAGAAATAAAAATAGAATATGCTAAGGAATATTCTACTTTGGGTTAAGATTTGTGATTGTGGGTTGGAGTTAGAATAATATTTGGTTATGAAATAGACCAAATTTGAGGTAGTTTTTGACTAAATTTGAGGTTTTGAGTTGGAGATGCCCTGAGTCCAAAAAAGATTGATAATTGAAAGAAAACAGAAAATCTATTGAGACTAGGGAAACAAGAAGTGACCGAAAAAAGCACCTAATCAAGTATTTATATTTTTTTCACTTTTCTTCTAGTGGCCTATTATTTAATTTTTTTTTTTTTTGCGTTCGAAATATTGTATTGGGTCTAAGACTAATCTTCACTTGCGGTATTGAACCTACCGATGACCCGGCGAAATTTGTGCATACCGTGAGTCGAACACGAAATATCCCTAACTATTATTTCGTACAAAACGATCACTAAATTAAAAAAAGGAAAAAAACTTAACAAATGAAACAACACAACAACAAAACTGATAACATGGCTAAAAAGGCAATCAACAAAGAGATCTGCATACTTCCATAGTTTCATTCTTAACCTGACGTCTGTTGAGGCACAAGACCAAACAGCTATGAATGGGAGGGCGCCATGGGATAGTCCAACTTCTATCTCACTGCGAATTGACTGGGCCAACCGTCATGACTCACGGTTTAGTATCAATTACATACTATAAATAAATTTACTTTTGAAAGGTCAAATATTTTATAAATTAGGTTTGTTCCCCTGATTATCTATTCGGATTCAAAATTGAAGCCAACGCTTCGGAAGAAATCCCAAATTGCATATGATTCACTCTGGGAGGTGATTAAGTGTTGTGCTCAAACTGGTTAGAACAAGTTACTTTACTGACCAAACTAAAAGCATAAATAATCTTACGAATTAAGATTATTTTCACATGTAGTATATTTTAATTTAAAGTGAACCAAGACAGTTTACAAAAAAACCCAAGAAGCATTGCGTATAAGTAAAATAAAGTGACATTTAAGTGCAATGGTTAAAAATTAGAGTGGCAAAAGTCTTTTCTCTAATGCTATGTTTGAATGCTTAATTTTAGAGCTCGAAATTTGAATTTTGTAGAGTTCAAATTGTTCATCTAATTTCAATTATAAAGTTTGACATTGAGTAGTCAAACATAGCCTAAATATAGTTTCAAAAGCTCGTAAAATTTAATGACCTATTTTTTCAACATGACTTTTGAGAGAACTAGCTCAAAATATAAGTGAGACGAATTGAGTCGAACAGGTTGTGTTGGTAAAGCCCAATTATAAATTGAAGAAAACAACGTGTGAAATTAGAAATTACTCTATTCGTCTAAAAGTATTCCTTTAAAAAGTTTTGCAATAATTAAAAAAGTAACATAGTTTTTAGGCCATTTTATTTTTAGTGATGCATACACATGAATACTCTTATTAACTTTTGCAGCAACTTGGCCGATAAGTATTGACACTTGTCATTTGTCAATTTAGAATACAATTCGTAATAGCTCAACAAATGAAATTTCATTTCAACAGTTTAAATGTTTGATGAAAGCATTCATAAGCCATAGTCTATATTATACACTGTTGTATCATCAATTAATTAATGTTTGTAGATAAAAGTCGTTGAGTAGCATGTGAGTTGTTGGATTAGTTGGTCTCGCTTTAGGACTTAGAAGAAGAAGTTGGGTCCATTTTAAATTAGCTTTAAGCGTAATTCAGCTCCATTTATTTATTATCCAAGTACGCTGTAGAGCGTATAGTAACATATATAATTCTAATTAATATTCCCTGTGTTTCAAAAACTAGTGCTCATATGTCTTTTTATACCATACTACTTAAGCTTGGATTCGATTTTAAGCACTAAACTTTTATCATTGTTAATATGACACAACTTCAACTAAAGACATAAATTATTCCCTTCGTTCCACACAAAAAGTCCATGTTTGAAAAGTCTAATTATTAGTGTCATTGAATTTTGTCATAATTATAAAAATACTTAAGCACAACCAAGATGATTACAACACAAGTGGAGAGTAAAGATGAATAATTATGAAGATTGTAAACATAAATTTTTAAAAGTGGATTCTTTAAGTGAAACATCTTAAAATAGTATAGTTGACTTTTTACTTTGAACGGAGGGAGTATAACGCCCCTCAATAAATGAATGAAATTGTAATGTCCGTAAAAAAATTGTAATGCTGAAATTGAAGAAGTTAACTGTGGTAGCATATGACTTCGTCTCTAACGTCTCTTTTGAAAATAATTGTCATATTTTCCTCAATTATAATCTAGGGTTTATGCACCATTCTATTTCTTTAATTCCAATTCATGATTCTCAACACATTATTGTAGATATTACTCCAAAATTAGGTTATTTAACAAACCCATTTTTATTTTATTTTTAATTTGAACTGCCCTTACATTTGTTTCTTCTCCATATTGCCCTTTTGACAGAAGTACCATCATAGAAGTATAGCCTAAAACAAAAGGAGAAAATTTGTAAAGCTAACACTCTATTCGATTTCTTTATGTCTCTTCATTACCTATGAGATATCTTCTTCCATTCATATTTCAAAACCCAGCCTACCGCTGACGATGCAGGTTTTCGCCGACCAGAGGGAGACCATTATTGTACTCACTCAACCTTCTTGTTGGTTGACTAAATGGGGCTAGCTCATCATTTGGCGTTGGAGTGGAACGCGAGTAGTGGAGACCTTCTTGAGACACGATTGTCCAAAATCAAATAGATGGGAGAGCAATAGAGACGATTAACCATAGAGTCAGGTTTTGATAAGTTTTCCTTTCTCTTATAAAGGTATTTTGGGATGATTTGTTAAATTTATGGTCTATCTTTATATATATATATATATATATATATATATATATATATATATTTGATGAACGAAAATGGGCGGAAGAGTGAATCGTTTTTAGGGATAGATAGAGTAGTAACAATATGGAATAAAAATTTCGTCTTTGGTGCATCAAGATGTCACCTAAACTCAAGATGTGTAATCCCGAGTTTAGTGCTCTTTTCCACCTTTCAGCCTGGTTAAGAAGCGTGTTAGAATTGGACACAAATATATATATAAATTACATTTAGTACTTAAGTTGTAAAGATTAAATACCAAGTGTGTATTCAACATCTGATTCGGTAAATACAAATATTTTGTCAAATTTTGTTACCACTAGTATCCAATTTGTAAATACTCCCTCAATCCCAAAATAGGTGTTAGCTTTTAATTATTATTATTTTCGAATTGAGTATTCAATTTTGAGTTTGGCTAATATGTACCTTAGAGACACATATTAACTGCCTAGATACGGTATGTTTCGTCTAAAATCTGAATGACGACTTATGCACATATTCTAATGTCACTGGGTAGATGTCAAGACAAAACATACTCCATATATGCGTTCTTACATGTGCTCTAAGGGCATATGCTAGTTTTGTCCTTTTTTTTTTTTTTTTAAAGTTGCTTTATTTACTTTTGTCAACCATAATGTCACTAAGTAGACATACAATGATATGATGTGAATTAAGTGCATTTATCTAGAGTAAAATTTTGTGCTACTAAAATAATTAATTTTTTTCTTGTAAAATACCAAAAAAAAAAAAATCATTTTGAAACGAAAAGTATATTATATTATGCAACCAAAGTACTAACAATATATATGTTGTACATTAGTAGCCAATATCATTAGTGTTAAAAATAAAGTAATTATTTTAATTTTAAATCTAATAAATCAAATTCTAAACATGATTAAAATACATGAAAAGGTAAAGTAATCTTCTTAGTAATTGGCCTCTGGATCATGCTATTCACATTTCACGTTTTAACCAATATATTTTATTTTATGTACAAGAATTATCACATATTTGTAAAATAATTTACAGTACTACTTTTAATGTTTTGATTAAAAATAAAGTGTGAATAGCACAATCATTGATGTCGAAAGTCATCCATCCAAATTCTAATAAAAATGAATTCAATCACCTGATCGGAAAAGAAAAACAAACAAACAAACGTAGAACTCCTAAAATAAAACAAACACACACACACACACACACACAAATGAGAAATTAAAAAAAAATTAAATTAAAAAGACAAAAGGAGCTAAATTGATGGAGTGGAACTACTTTACTAAAGAGTATCCCAATGTTAATTAAACCATATTTACTCCTAAAGACACCGACAAATAATCTCCTGACAATGCCTCCGACGGTCGCCAGTTCCTGACAACAGCCCCGAGATCCCATACAGTTTACATTACCACCCCATTATCATTTCCACCTCACGCATCGCCCTCTCAATTTATACTACAGTATCACTTTAACCATCAACCGTTAATCACTAGCTTGCAAACAAACGCCCGAAAGTTTCACCAACACGAACCTTTCCTCGCATGTGCCACACGAAAGAGCGCCTCCATATTCGCGCGTGCGTAAACTTTGCCTTTTCCCATGTCTCTCTACCTGTGTTATGCGATTCTCACCTGAAACCCCCCCTCACTCACACCACCAGCCAGCTCTTCCTTCGATCTGGTGGTTTATGATTCCGGCGAAGGTTTTGACAACCGTCTCTGCCGCTGGTTAAGCGTCTTTCCAACTCTACACTGCCGCCGCTGGTGCATTTCAAGATTGCTAGATCTTGGAGGTTGTACACCACGTGGTTCTCCCGCTCACTAGAAGTCTCCAGAAGGTGATAGGCCGGAGATGGAGTCGATAATTGCGCGAGCGCTCGAGTACACTCTCAAGTACTGGCTTAAATCATTTACCAGAGATCAGTTCAAGTTGCAGGGCCGAACGGCGCAACTCTCGAATTTAGGTACATTTCCTCCTAAACGTACTGAACTTGACGCATTTATGACCATTTTATCGATTTTGTTGAGTAATTCGATACAATTTGTTTGATAATGCTCGGGAGTTATTTGAATTTTGATAGATATAAACGGTGATGCTTTGCACGCAAGTCTTGGATTGCCGCCGGCTCTGAATGTTACCACCGCTAAGGTCGGAAAGTTAGAGATTGTGGTAGGTACTTTTTGTTTCCTCTTTCACTGGCTGTTCATCCTCTGTTAGCTTGCACTCTGTTTAGTTTCTCAGAAACTTCTAGATAAGTTGAATTTTGGAACCTGATCGTTTCGACTTTTAGCCGAAGTGTAGCATTTGTTTCTATTGAATTCGTGATAATTATTATTTCCTGTTCGATTTGTGTGTTATATGTTGCCATGAATAGGTTTCTGGTTTTTCTAATTCGATTCGATTGCTATGATTTTAAAGCTTCCTTATGTGAGTAATATACAAGTAGAGCCAATTGTTGTGCAAATCGATAAGCTCGATGTGGTTCTGGAGGAAAATGATGATGTAGATGCATCTCGGAGCACAAGCAGGTAATCCTATAGTCTAATGTGATGCTTACTGGTGAATTAATTTACTGATTAAGTGTAGCTTTTCATGTCTTATTGTTCTTTCATGTGCCTGCTTATAGCACCCAATCACCTACTAGCTCCGCGAAGGGTGGTGGCTATGGATTTGCTGACAAGGTTAGCATTTTCTTATTTACTAATTTTCTCGACAAGTTTCAGCTTCAAGTTTCTTCCCTGTTATAGTTGGAATTTGAAATGCTTACTTGGTAATTGGTCGATGGCTGCTTGTTATAGGGTGGTAGTGATTTGTGAAGGCAGAGGTAGAGTTCTTACTTATTTGAATATTTCTTCTGCCAATCCCATAACTTGTAGTGGACATTAGAAACTGGAAAAAGGACATGTAAATAATTTGAATATGGAAGAAATTAATAGTGTACGACTTTATGCTGCTAGTTTCTCTAGTTCAAAGGGAAGGAATGTCTAGTTACATGCCACCTCATAGATAGTGAATTACCTTTTAGCTTTACCTTTTAATTTTACGGATGATCTGCTATCACGAAGCAGTATGCTGCTGATGCTTTGAGTTTGCACATGCACGTTTACGTCCACAGGATCTTGTAGTGCTTAATAGAATTACTGAAGGCCAGTAACAACCATCCTGGTCTACCAACTTTTACAATTTTAAGTTCATGGTTTGACTTTGAATAAATACCAGATTGCAGATGGAATGACACTAGAAGTGGGCACTGTCAATTTTTTACTTGAAACTCATGGTGGGGCTAGACGCCGTGGAGGAGCAACTTGGTAATTTTTCATTTTCTCTGCTTATGTATAAATTATCTTATCTGGTATCTCTAGTATTCAGTTAATATATTGGCAACTATATATCAAAACAACAAAAATATTTAGTAAAGCATGATATTAAGTCTTAGTTCATAAGAAGCCTTTTGGTGGTTCATGGGTTATGGGACAAGAATGGTTAGGTTGTCCCCAACATTTTAAACCTAACTCGTTTATTGGTAACAAAACTTTCTAAAGAATTTTTTGTTTATTTGTTGCTGTACAAAATGGAAAATCAAATCTATGGATATAAATATACGGTTGGTACGGAAATAGGGTAATTTCGGAACCTTGATTAGGCACCAAGCTTTTTAATCTGTCCTTGTGGAAGGCCTCACATATCATAATGTTCTTCTTTGAAACCCTCCTCCCATGTGAGTTTGGAGTAAAAACAATGTTGATCTCTAGGGTCGCGAGACAAAGTCGGCACGGGGGAGAGGGAAAAAGGGGTTATGAACCCAGGTGGATTCCAGAATCATTTTGAATCAACTTGGTTTACTACCATCTGTCCCAACAATGTCTCCCAGTGCACGACTTCATTCCTTTCTGGTCAGGAATTAACTTTTTGATTATTTTCTCTACTTCCTTAGGGAGCTTTTAGTGTGACTCATTCCATCTTCAATTGCTTTTGTACCTTAAGGACTTCAAAATTACTGGTCTTTCCGGTTGTACATATATTACTGAGCTATATGAGGTGTCGGTGGAATCCAATATAAAGAGGAATAGGAGAGAAGATAGTAGTAGCCATACTAGAACTATTTCTCTATAGATGACATAATTGCATGATCCTGAAATCCTATAAGATTTTAACTGAACACAGCAGCTGCGCTGTATTACTATTTACAACTTAATGTCAAAATAGAGTTTGGAGAGAAGGAGAAACGTTGTTGACCCTTCTTTTCCTGTACGTGATCACCCATTTATCAGCCTGTAGGGTACCTATTGTCAGGGCCTTGATTCAATCTGAGGAGTCGGGGGAGTCTAAATACTAATAGTGAGATGTCAGGATATGTTTGACCACTCTTGATGGTTTAGCTTGGTAGGAATCTGGATTTTGCTGTCTTACTCACTGTTCAATGGAGACATTCATGTTTTGATCTCATTGATCATTCTTCATGTTGTAGTCATTTTCACTAGATTATTGGCGTTAACCTTTTCTTGTTATAGGAAATAATGTTGTTTACCCTAAGCTTCTAAGGTAGATTTTACTTGTGGTTTTATCACATAAACCAGAGCATTACGCTTCCCGACCTATATATATATATATATATATATATATATATATATATTAATTTTGTTTAATATTGAAGTACCCTTAACACACTGGCTCTTCTCTTTGAACAGGGCATCACCTATGGCATCTATTACTATACGCAACCTGTTACTTTATACTACAAATGAAAATTGGCAGGTTTTATTCTGAAACTGTGACTGATCTTTCTGTTAATTTATGAGCTGCTTTCATTCAAAAACAGTTACTTATTGTAACAATCTCTCGTGACAGGTTGTGAACCTAAAAGAAGCAAGGGACTTTACTAGTAACGAGAAGTTCATTTATGTGTTCAAAGTAATTCTGTCACCTTATTCAATTCTCCTGCCCTGTTTCTTGGAGGTGTTTTCTTTAATTTATTTATTTTCTCCCTCCCTCCGAAAAAGATGGTCCCACTTTGACTTTTGGTCAACTTGATCAAACTTTAACCAAAGTTTTATAAAAATTTACTTATTCTTACGAAAGTTGTTATTGATAGCATTCTTAATAATGTATCAATAATTGAAATTTCATTCCGTAAGACATAATAAATGTATGTTAAGTAGTGATTTGATATTGTCCTACGTTGACTTTCCATAAGGGAAGGGGACTATTTTCTTGGGACGGAGGGAGTATTTTAGGAGGGAGAGAGGGAGTTCTCTCTTGTCAACTTCAGACTAGATTTTTTGTATGCTTGCTAATGAGCTAGTCTCTTTAATTTAAGTTTTTTTAAGATTATTATTAAGTAAAACCTTTCTCTTTCCCGTTATTCTTAATTCATGGAGTTGATATGTTGTTATAATGCCTTATTTTGGTTGCCAGAAACTTGAATGGGAATATCTATCTATCGACCTGCTGCCACATCCTGATATGTTCATTCATTTTGCAAACTCCGAAGGGGCATCTAACAGGAAAGATGAGGATGGTGCAAAACGGGTATTCTTTGGTGGGGAGCGTTTCATTGAAGGAGTATCTGGAGAGGCTTATGTAAGGCAAACTCAACCCTTGATTCTCAGTGAACTTGCATTTAGGTACAGAGCATTGTCATGCTAGGAGATAGTGTCAGGTTTGTAGCTGACATGATGTTATTGTATGATAATCAGATCACAATACAGAGAACAGAACTAAATAGTCCACTGGGGCTAGAGCTTCAGTTACATATCACAGAAGCTGTTTGTCCAGCTTTGAGTGAACCAGGCAAGTTAAAGCGCCCCCCCCCCCCACGCGAATTGTTAAATAATCTCTTGTTAAATTTCTTGATGGCAATGTGACCAGGATTACGAGCTCTTCTCCGCTTCTTTACGGGATTATATGTATGTCTAAATAGAGGAGACGTGAATCCAACTGCTCAACAGGTTAGGAGTTGTCACTATTACTCTGTTGACCAAAAGTACCATCACATTGACTCTCTCTCTCTCTCGGCAGCGATCAACAGAAGCAGCAGGACGTACTCTAGTGTCTGTTATGGTGGACCACATATTTCTCTGTATCAAAGATGCTGGTGTTTTTCTTCCCCTTGAAATGTGTTCAATCCATTTGTTTGTTCAGATCACTTTTTTCTCTCATTTGAAAAAGAAAAAAAAGTAAAATTCGTTGGTGTTCATCTATGTGTGGTGGTGCATGTAATCATATGCACTCTTGTATTTTAGTTAAAAAATTTGCTAATACCTCCAATTTTACTAGCAGAGTTCCAGCTGGAGCTTTTGATGCAATCACTTTTCTTTTCTCGGGTACCTTTCTATGACACTTGAATAAGACTTGAATATGTTTCTCTTTGTTGCGATTGTTTGTATAAAGCATGTAATGTTTCAGCCTCACATTTTGGGTCAAACACTTCTTCTTGCAGTCAAGTGTCTCTGATGGAGCAAATGCCAAATACTTAACTCGGGTTATGATCGGTGGGCTTTTTCTCAGGTATTTTGCCTTCAACATTTCTATATTATGGTGCAGTCTATTAAAGTTCTCATTTTATATTATCATTCTATTTGACTTTGATGCAAAGTTATAATTGGTGTATTCTCAATTAGCATCTGGAACAATTTTAATTTCATGCAGCTGCAGCATTCCTTCAAGAGCTTCAGGCTTTGATTAGTTTTTGTTGTTTTGTTGTACTCGAGATTTTGGCGGCATTCATGATAGGTCAATCTTTAGGTGTGAATTGGTCTTCAAGGGTTGTCATCTTATATAATGTTCTGATGTAGTGGTATTTGTTGCCGTAGTGTTACAGGCCATTAAATTTACAGGACTGAATATGACAGCATATTGGCTTCATAACATTATAGCTATTGCAATCTATAAAAACTCTGTATGTAATTAATAGGTAAGTTATAAACTATGACATTACTATCTCATTTGCCGTATATTTCTATATTCATCTACTATGAGCTTAGTGCTTTCACAGAACTAGAGACAAGCGATCAGTGACATTTGCGATTTACAGAGTTGTGTTGAGTGACAATACTTGCCTTGTACAAAACTGAATGGTGAAGGAGTCGTGTCAGTGAACCAAAGTAGTTGCGGCAAAGGCTAGCTGGATTGTGTTTAATTGAGTAGAGATATAAGTTGAAGTATTGAAATTGAAATGGCCGAGGAACAGACCCACTCATTGCGTAGGCACTGACATATTTGGTTGCAATATCATTGGACATTTTGTGGTGTCTATGGTTTCTCAATTTAATCGTGATCAGAACCATTTTAAGTGGTGCAGCGCTAACTCTAGGAAGTATTTCCTCCAGTTTTTGCCTAAGATGTTTACAAGCTGCTAGAAATCATGTCCTTTGGTGGTAACAATGTACAAAATAGTATACCTGGTATCAAGATATGATCTTAATTTGAGTATTGAGGAGGTATAATTTGGATTTCTGCTGAGAAGAAATTGCCCACTGCTTTGTCATTAATTGTTATTATATACCTTACCAGTAATATTTGACTGTCATGGTATCATATCTTTCTCTTACAAGTTTTGTGGTACCTTTGTTCAAAATGATATTTAGAAAAACAAATTTGACGGGTTGCATCTGATAGCAGGACGTTCATACTTTAAGAGGAGTGAACACAAAATGTTATAGAGAAGTAAATCAAGTAATATTAGATAGCAGATATTGTCAGATTATGCTCTGTCCTTTTGTTGATTAATGTCTTTGTTAATTAATTGAAGCTTACAAGTGGATCCTATGTATGGTTGACCTGCAGGGATACCTTCTCACGCCCTCCATGCACTTTAATTCAACCGTCAATCCAGGGTTCTGTGGAAGATTTCCTGCATATTCCAGACTTTGGTATAATATAGCTATACCATTAACAATGAAAGATCATTCTATTGGCTATTAATTGGGATCAAGGGACAAAATTTCGTTTCTTTTCCATCAAAATGGTCCGACCTTTTCTCCTTTTTCAAAATTACGAAAGCAATTTAAATATGACCAAAACGTTTGAACTGACTAAAGCATGACAGAAATGGTTCAAAAGGTGACTTTTTATCATACCCTCTAGTTTACTAAAGCAACTTCAATAAATCAAAATGTTTGAACTGACTATACATGTCCGAAATTGTCAAAAGGTTACTCTTTATCATGTTCACAAAGCCAAACAATGAAACGAAATTTTGATCCCTGATCGGAATATCTCTTGCTAATAGATGATATCTATTTGTTGCTTTTGAATAGGCAAGGATTTCTGTCCTCCAATTTATCCACTGGGGGATCAGCTGTGGAAATTGAATGAGCGTGTTCCTCTCATATCTCTACATTCTCTTCAGTTCAAGCCCTCCCCTTTTCCACCATCTTTTGCTTCACAGACAGTAATTGAATGTCAGCCTCTTATGGTATACCATTTGTTTCATTTAAAAGCACCTTTAACATTTTTGGCAACTGCTTTGGTTTTGAAACATCCTCACCTTCTTTCGTCAGATTCATCTTCAAGAAGAATCCTGTCTGAGAATATCATCCTTCTTAGCTGATGGACTTGTCGTCAATCCTGGTGCTGTCTCACTAGATTTCTCAATCGATTCCCTTCTATTGAACGTCAAAGGATTAGATATCACTGTTCCCCTTGACACTGAAAAAGCAGCTGGCATTGGCAACACTGCATGTCAGAGCTCCTTTACAGGAGCGAGGCTTCATATTGAGAACCTGTCTTTCTCTGAATCGCCTTTCCTAAAACTTAGGTTACTCAACCTTGAGAAGGATCCTGCATGCTTCTGTCTCTGGGAAGATCAACCGGTTGATGCCAGCCAGAAGAAATGGACAACTGAAGCCTCTGTAATTAGTTTGTCTCTGGAAACATGTAATGGCTCCACTGCAGTGCGAAGTTCACTTTCACACTCTTCAGAATTCTGGAGATGTGTCGAGGTGAAAGGTGCTTGTGTTCAGGTAGCAATGGCAACCGCAGATGGGAGCCCATTAATAAATGTTCCTCCTCCAGGAGGTGTTGTCAGAATCGGAGTTGCTTGCGAACAATATTTTTCCAACACTTCAGTTGAGCAGCTATTTTTTGTGCTAGATCTTTATGCCTATTTTGGCAACGTGAGTGAAAAGATATCCATTGTTGATAAAGATAAACGAATGAAGGAAATAAATACTGAACCTTTTGCTGGAAGTCTGAATGAAAAGGTTCCTGGTGATACTGCTGTAAGCTTGGCAGTGAAGGACCTCAAGCTAAGATTTCTAGAATCCTCCTCCATAGACATTCAGGGAACGCCTCTGGTTCAATTTGTTGGTGAAGATCTGCTCATCAAAGTTACTCATAGAACCTTGGGTGGTGCCATGGCCATTTCATCAAGTTTGCGATGGGACAGAGTTGAAGTGGACTGTGCAGACGTTGAGAGGAACTTGCCACATGCAAATGACGTGGTGTCAAGTTCTACTGAAAATGGTTTTCTGGCTGGGGAAGTATACCCTCAACTGAGAGCTGTCTTTTGGGTGCAAAACAAGAGGAAGTTTCAACCAAGTTGCAATGATGTTTCTGATCCATTTTTGAACCTAAGTATGGTGCATGTAATTCCATACAGAGCACAGGATATGGAGTGCCATAGTTTAAGTGTGTCAGCCTGTATTGCCGGTGTTCGGCTTGGGGGAGGAATGAATTATGCTGAAGGATTGCTGCATCGATTTGGAATTCTGGGGCCAGATGGTGGCCCGGGGGAGGGACTCTCTAAAGGATTAGATCATTTATCTGCAGGTCCCCTGTCAAAACTTTTTAAAGCATCACCACTAATTGTAGATGAGCTCAGGGAGAGTAAAAGTAAGAATCCTTCAGAATCTGCTATGCTATGCTTGGCATTGTGTTCTATCTCATCTTTTATATTTGTTATTACTTACTTTTCCTTCTCTTGTGAGCTTCCCCTTATCTTAACTGCTCCTTTCAGATGGAAGCTTGGGAAATGAAAAGCATAGTAATTTCATGCACTTAGGCACACCAGATGATATGGACATTTCAATAGAATTGAAGGATTGGCTATTTGCTCTAGAAGGTGCGGAGGCGATTGCAGAAAGGTGGTGGTTCTCCATTTCTGATGATGCTGACCGAGAAGAGAGGTGCTGGCACACAACTTTCCGGAGTTTACAAGTTAAAGCTAACAGTAGTCAAAAGGATGTGGTGAATGGCAAAGGAAAATTGCTTGGAACTCAGAAGTATCCTGTTGAACTGGTCACTGTGAGTA
Source organism: Platycodon grandiflorus (assembly GCA_016624345.1). Lineage (NCBI taxonomy): Eukaryota > Viridiplantae > Streptophyta > Magnoliopsida > Asterales > Campanulaceae > Platycodon > Platycodon grandiflorus. The sequence continues at coordinate 61,007,903 of CM028363.1, forward strand.
TCTGCTTTATTAACCTATGAGGTTTTAAACATTATCAAATGTAGAATAGAAAAAAGATGCAAATACTCATCTCAGCCTTTGTCAGCTGACTGTACTGACACTCCCCAAATATGAGTTAGAAAGTATTTCACGATTTTCTACCATGGATGATTTCCCAGTCCTATCTGTTGGCTTGTGCAAGGGCCATATATAATACTCTCAGTCCTTGTCCTTGTGCCTTTTGCTTGGCTCTGGGTTGAGTATGTTGCCGGAGTAAATTTGCTGCTGTGGACAAGATTTGGTTTGAGTTGGATGTAATTGTAAACATAATACCTATTCCTGTTTCATACTGTATTATGTGTAAGAATGGTTGCAGGTCGTCTGAGTGGACTTCTTGTCCCTTCTTTTCCTTCCTTTGCTCCCTAATAATGAACTTCACTTGATGATTCAATATTTTGTTTGCAGGTTAGTGTGGAGGGGTTGAAGACCTTAAAGCCCCAGTCAAGAAAAAACAGCCTGCAGAACGGTGTACATGCAAAAGCACTCAAACAAACTGCTGAAACATATGGTGGTATAAATTGTGAAGTTGACGTAGTGATATCTGAAGATGATATTGCCAATGGGATGGTCAAGTGGGTAGTGGAAAATTTGAAATTCTCCGTGAAACAGCCGGTGATTAGATTTAACTTGTTATTACCTCTAAATTTTATTGCTATTACTCTTAGGTCTCCTTTTATGATGGTAACCTCTCTGCAGATTGAAGCTGTTGTCACAAAGGATGAGCTGCAGCACCTTGCTCTTTTGTGCAAGTCTGAAGTTGACTCGGTGGGTCGAATTACTGCTGGAGTCCTGCGGTTACTTAAGCTGGAAGGGTCGGTTGGGCAAGCAGCAATTGAACAATTAAGCAACTTGGGTATTTTTCTACGACTTTGATCCAATTAATTAAGAGACATGATTTTCAAGGAGAATTAGCCGAAGCTAATATGCATGTATATTGACACACACAAGAGAGAAAGAAAGGAAAATTGAGAAGATAAAGAGCAGGGTTGGGGCGGAGAGAAAATAATAAGCAGATGATAAGTTCTTCAGATCTTACTCAACTCAACAATGCCTGGTTTCGACTAGCAACTATGCGAAAGAAAGGAAGCTATGATTTATTGATGCATCGGAGAGAAAATAATAAGCAGATGATAAGTTCTTCAGATTTTACTCAACTCAACAATGTCTGGTTTCGACTAGCAACTATGCGAAAGAAAGGAAGCTATGATTTATTGATGCATCGTGGGAAGAATACCGATTCCAAGCACAAGTGCATCTGAAATGCATGGGCCACCTTGGACCATACTGAGTTTTGATAGGAACTTTCCAATGCCTTTATTAAATATTTGAATCAATGATGACATACATCTGACGCAATTTCAAGGCCTAGCCATGCTAGGATTCACTAAGAATTTATTGAATTTGAAAAAGATGAAAGTCACGAATAACTTATTGGCCGAGAGAAACAGTTTGTTTTGGTTGAGACCGGGGCATGCCTTCTAAGAGCTTGGACATTCCTTTTAACTTTGCCCTAGGGCCTAGCCTATTGAGTAGCTACTTTTAGGACTCAAAGTAGAAAGGAGCAATACAGTGAGACATCGAACAAATATTCCATAGGATAATCATAATATTGTATAGATATCTGCTGATTATACAAATGATTGTGAGCCTGTGCGTCACTTGAAAATTAACATATAACAGGAAACTTTTTGGTCGCTCTCTTGAAAGTAAACCTGTTAGCTTTGTCATAGCTCTTTAACCTCGCACACTGCTAAGAGATCGATCTTGTCAAAAACCAAAAGAATGTGATCATCTTTCTTGGTGTGGAGTCTTGCTGTGATTTGGGGTGTGAGCACTTTAGTACAATCCCAAAGCTCATTATATAAGTTGATAGACTGACTTGCTTAGATGTTAGTTGCAACTGCATGAGTTTCTTCAATATGGAGTCAGCATGTGTACTTCGATGTTGGAGTCGGTATAAAAGTCTGTTCATGGGAGCTCTTCTTCTTCATCATCCTTTCTCTTTTTGCTCCTTTAATTTATTCGGTAGCACTGATAATATGCATTGTAGCTTATGTAACTGAATGACTTGCAGGCAGTGAGGGCTTTGAGAAGATCTTCACCCCAGAAAAATTTAGCAGGGGGATAAGCAGTGTTGGTAGCAGTCCATTTTCCAATATAACTGCAGAAAGTCCCCTTGTGTCCTTTGAATCAACAGTAACTTCACTTGAGGTAGCTGTATTGGATTCACAGACCAAGTGTGCTGCTCTTACTGCTTCATTATTAAATAGTTCAGAATCACCGCAGCAGCATGTAGATGATGTCAAACAACTCACTCTGAAACTTGAAAGCATGCAGAGGTTATTGACAAGACTGCGGACTCAAATTTAGATTGCCTTCTTTTGGTGCTCACAGCTGTACAATTTTGGGACAAAAAGTATCCCATTCATATAGTTTTCTTTGCCCATTCTTTTGTCTTGTATATATTCTATACATAGAAAGTATATGTTGAGTGTATGTACCAATCTGGTGGATGTAAGAAGTGACCATCCATCCTGTTGGGATTTTTGTATCTTATTAACTTTCCGTAGGTTCTATAGGTTCAGAATGATGCAAGGTGCGAGGATCATCTACCGCAACTTTTACTAGATTTCAATGGAGATAAGATATTCTTTTGTAGTTCTTGCATTTCATATTACTCGGAGTAAAAGGCATCCGGTGTAAACTGTTGTCTAGTAATTGCCTCTCATAGTGTGATGTATACTACCTATTTAAGGAGATTCAACTTATCTACTGAAGCGTTTTTTAACGCAAATTGCAATAGCAGGCTATGAAACATATCAATTGGGGGCAGAATAGTTCGATCAACTTTTTTCTTTTACTACCTCCGTCCAAAGTGAGTGTCTGAATATGAAACTGATATCAATTGGGGGTGTGATTATGAAACTGGTATCAATTGGGAGGGGGGGGGGGAATAGTATATTAGATTTTTTGCTGGTTCATAAGATGATAAGAGTAAATTTTTTAGTAAAATGCAGAAATTCCCCCTGTTGTGCAAATGACCCCCCTCTGTACATTATTAGGCACATAGCCCTCTTGCGGTTAATGGGGTGTTGCTTGCTTCAATTAATATTTCCATCCAAACTAACAGGACATAAACCACGCGTGAGAAGTGAAAATGTTGGCTGCCCCCATGATGTTTGCACAGTAATTAACTAATTTTAAAATTTAAAAAATTACGCTACCGAACCCAACAATTTCAATCCCACCACTCCGTTTCTGCCACCTCGATTGGAGTTCATCCTCGTCAAATCTAAGACTTAAGCATAGCATCCTCTTTCAAATCCACCACTACGTCTTTCCAGATTCACCTCCTCCTGCCTAGGCGACTTTCTGAATCTGTGTTTACAACTTCCAAATACCATGATGGTGGCTTTCAAGATCTTTTCGTTGCTTTTCAATCTCGCCATCATCATGTTTGGTTCCCTGGTGAGGTGGTGATGCAATGTAAAAAGTCAAGGAGAGACAAGGCGCAAGTGCCGACTTTACGATTGAGAGAGAGGAGGTTGAGCATTGTACTTGATTTGAAAGAAATGGTTTAAGAGGCGCTGCCCAAGTTCAATTTTTTACTTCAATGGAGGATTCTTCACTTCTGAATTCTGATGGAGTGTAACTACCGTTCATGGCCGGCAATTGTGTGCAGAAATCAACTGATCTGGGTCTCTCTGTATATTTTATCTTCCAAGGGTATTAAGGGCATAAAATTAAATCAACAACTACGGTTACTTTTGCCATTTAACTGATTTGCTTAACTGTGTTAATAAGGAAGCCACCCCCCATTAACCACAAGAGGGTTATGTGCGTGTACCAGAAGGGACTTATCTGCACATCAGCTAAACCACAAGGGGGTTTTCTGCATTTTACTCTAGACTTTTGGATACACTAGATATTGCTTGCTGTCTGGAATGAGAACATCCGAGAGAAATAAGAAAACACGTGGAGCCTGACATCCGAATAAATACTTGGTATAAAGTGATACTTTGGCAAGATGACAGCGGTTCATAATCACTCGCCCAAAACCTTAGATTCCTGGGGCTCACTGTCACAGGTACACATAATGACACAACTACAGATAACTGGTCTAAAGCTACACACCCCTAAATGTCAATATTCTAAGTAAACTTTTTCTAGATTTTGAAAGGATTACTAAACGAAAGATGGAAAAAAGGATTCATCCCTCTCAGTAATCAACAACGTAGCTCAGCTATTCTTGGTTAACTTGGGCACTGAACAAGGCCAAACACAGCTGGTTCAAGAGTAGGTCAAGAAGATGAAACTGTATCCCAACGCCAAATGGTTCCATCTTCACAGCAACTGAGAATGGTGCTGAAACATAATTCTAAGGTCAATAGTTGTGGTATAAACCAAAGGTCAGAACTTTAATCAGAACGCTACCTATAGAAGTAAGAGAAACTACAGGCAAGGCTCTTACTTTCCATCCACTGACATGGCAGTCTGCCTGATAGGAGATTTTGACTGAACATGAGACAACCTGATAGCAACAAAATTAGGGCTTTCAAAATTTCGTTTCAGACAGATAAACATGCCTAGAAAAAAGAAGATGAAATAAACCTTGCAATGAGAACAGGGGGGCTAGACTGCAATTCCCAAACAAAGATCTTTCCTTCCCTATTGCCTGAAACATAGTAATCAAATATTGTTACTCCAAGTCTCAGGTAAGTAATGCATCATTGCAAATCACATGGTGGCTACACAAGAAATCATGTTAGCAGTAGAAGAAAGAAATACGCACATACACCAAACATATAATCTTACCTATAGCTGCTGCATTGTAATGGAAATCATAGGAAAACTTGATAAACCATATGTCACACTCTGGAACAGGGTATTTCTGAAGGATGTCTACTGAACCCTAAAAAATAGAAAACATATACCAGCCGAAGCAGCAACATGCCAACATCAGATTACTAAGCTGTAGATGCTCAAATAAGATCAATAAATGAAGTGACCGACTGATTACTAAAACAGAGAAAGCAGACTAGGAAGAAGTTTATAACTTCAATGACTAATAATGAGAATATCTAACCTCTCCTGGAGACTGCTCTTTCATTTTTGGTTCCCACAACACTAATTCATTGTCGACACTCTGAAATTGCACAAGGAATTCCAATTTATTAAAAGGTAATGCACAAACCCTTGTTTGAGGTAATGAAATGTTTTTCAGCTTTTCTAGATGCAACTTGATGAAATAGAACTGATCATATTATTGGTGAATCCAGTTACGGTCTTCTTTAACTTTGACATGCCAAGAGAAATCAAGGTAAATATGGTGTAGCAGCCAGTAATTCACCTTGGACAGCATGAAATCACCAAGCCACCTATTACAGTCCACATAATTGGAATGAATGGAAGCGATTAGTACCTGGAGAAATATGAGTTCATTCAGATACAATGAGAAGAAATGGCTGTTATGTAAAGTTTTAAACCAAGTATTTTTTATTTATTTTTTCGTTTGTTGAGTGTGGTGTGGGGTAGGGCAGTGGGGAAGATGGGATCTCACGGAGAGTGGGAGACTCACTGGAAACTGCACATATTTTGTTGGAAACTTTGAGGGAAGATCTGTCCAGGTGAACGATTTCTCTACGTATGTCCAGAACTCTGCAGAAAGCTCAATCACATTAGAAAAGACTATAAAACACTTCTTGAAATTATTTGTTCAACGAATAAACATGATGCAAGCACTTTAGTGCACATTTGCACTGATTACACGTGCTGTATGGCATGGTCCAGCAAAATAGTTTTGTCTACTCATTTTTGTGGTAAGTTTCATGGGGATAAATGGATATACGGATACCACAAGTTGGTGACCCTCAACCCTCTCAAAACAAGGACATCATGTACTAAGTTTTTTTAAAAAAATTTGTTGGGAAGAATAGCTCAAACTTTAATTGATTAGGGTCTATGTACCTAGTCACTACTTGTAGCATTGTTTTGACTGTAGCCAGTGAACTCACACTGGAAAAATTAATCCAGACGAATGGCGCAGCTGAAGCTCTTGAAAAGCCAGACTCCCCTCTCCTTATTTTTGATATACTGCTGAATATTAGTTGGGGGACCAATGTATATGTTGTGTTGTCTGAATGCAAGGCAAAATTTTCTATGCTCACTTCAGGAGAGGAACTTACAAATGGGACCCTGATACCCAAATATGTTGGCAGGCATCACTAGTCCTGAGAAGAAACCAGTTTTAAGAAACTTTCTATATTAAAAGTTCACTGGTTGGGTATTTAAATGACAAAAAGTTCAAAAAATTGAGACCCCCCAACCCCAAACACAACACACACACACACACACTTCACACTTGATTACTTTTTTGAGTATATTTAATTAGTTATAACTATATAAGGTGAGTAACAACTTTTAATAATTCGGAAATAATTTCTTTTTACCGAATCTGGCACACTGAACGTGGAAATTAAAGCATTTTACTATGCTAAAGCTGGAACACTAAAGTGAATTGGTAATAAAGATTTCTAACCTTTCATTGACCAAATTTTGATGGTGTTGTCCATACCACAACTTGCAATGCGATATATGTCCGAAGGATGGAAGTCCTGAAACAAAAATCAAATCCTTTCTTATACTTTAATTACTGATGCCACAAGAAAAAATCAAAACCAATTTTTTTATAGTGAAGACCGTGAAGTGAATTATGAGCATTAATGGTTATAGTCACAAATCATTGCAGTTTACACTCATGACTCACCACACTCAAGACTTCATTGCGATGACCCCCAGCTCCAGCAAATATCAGGATGCAAATTCCAGTGTGAACATTCCACAAGCGAACAGATTCATCCTGTTCCAATTTGAACATGGTAATTTTAGGTCCTTTAAAAATGAAGGAACTTTTAAGTGTAAATAGAGAAGTGTGATGACACTTACTTTGCTTGCAGAAAGCACAAGTGATGGCTTTAGTGCCTGGGTTCTAATTTCATTGATGGAGTCCCCATGACCCACAAAACACTGCATGCAGATGAACTAGTAAGGGCCAGTAATTGAAACAAACAAGAAGTGGGAAATCACATGAGCATGCTAAATAAACGAGAATATCAACACAGAGAAAGAATCTATTACTTCTCAATCAATTCAAAAATAAAACATGATAAGACTGATGCATCAAGCTAACAATTTCCTCCTTAAGAAAACAAGCCTTCATACCACGTTATAAATTAAAAATAAACATGAAAACTTATTGTAGATGAATGTAAGCCCTAAAATACACCAGATGTAGAAATCGCAGTTAGTGTTAGACATGGATGCAGGGAATGCTGGCCTCCGACCATCATTGGCGACTGCAAATAGAAAAACAAGCCAAAAGTGTAATACCTTGTGTATCTTCTCATTGCCAGCATCGATGACCCGGATTATACCATTAATTCCTCCAGCCACCAACAACGGAGTCCCATCAATATCACACGCCCAGCTCACAGTGTAGAAGGACTCATCCTTCTGATCTAGAAAGGTACTGAGATCATTATACATTGTTTACAAATTCTTTTATTATACTAAGCAATATGCATGCTTAATGTCGAGTCTCTTCTCTTACATCTTCATCAATGTACGACTGCAACACAGCAATAACGCCACCTTCAAGGCATTGGTACACGGTCACCTAGAGATATAAACATAGACTGTCATATCAGTTACCCCCAGAGATGGGAAAAAAGAAGAAAGTGAAAGCATCATTATGATCGTTACTGTAGCATGCAAGTCAACATTAACTCATGCTTCTTGAAACAAAGTAATTAAATAATTTCTAGAAACAAAGTACCAATCTTATGTGCTGTAATAGTTAAGGCTCTTCAATCTTTTTTTCTTTCCAAACTGCAAATGCCCTAGAAATCTAATGTTATAACAATTCAATAATGGAACTATCAGCCCCTTCAGATTATGAAATTAATATACTATAACTTTCCTGAGAGCTTCTGGTATCTATCTGAAATAGGATATAAGATCCTTCTCTAATTACTTGTTCAACAGTTCTTTCAAAGCTGTTGTTCCCACCATCTATCACTTCCTAGTTCCTACCTCAGCTAAGAAAATTAGCTAGAGTTAGAACCTGAGACCCCTCTTTTCCTTTTGTAGGGAAACAACAATCAAGCCCAAACTATTCAACAAATTCAAAATGAAAACATAAGTGAATATAAGTAGTGAAGTTACCCGGTTACCGCCGACAGTGGCGAAGACATTGTAGTAGCGAGAGTCGATAAAGTTGAATACAACGGCGTACAGAGGTCTCTTTCCTTCCTGGAGCCGATTCGTCACTCGGTACTCTCTCTTCTTCGACGGTATTAATGATCCGACCACCGGTTCGCAACCTAGCGGTATCTTTGCCATTCCTTGCTACCTTGGTGCAACTTAGCCGTTCAAAGCTATCTCCGCCGTAAAACCCTAGGTACACCTTACAAGGCCACCGGCGTAAGTGGCGGGTAGGAATTTAACGGGGGTGAAGAAATTAACACCCAGGTCAGGTGTAATTTACCAAATTCTTAATTTTGGTGGTTTTATTCTTTTCTTTTTTAAATACTCCATTAGACTTTAGAGAACTAAGTCACACCTGTTCAACCAAAGTCCAAACCACGTGGAAATATGGGTAATTTACCAATTTTTGCAGATGTAAACTAAAATAAGAATTTTAATTAGCGTGAATTTGACTCCCTATTTTAAACTAATCTCAAATTAAGGTTAAATTTAGCTCGATGATCCAATGGTTCAATTTCTAGAGTTCGACTCATAATTTGTCGATCGTACGTTATTGAATTTTTTAATAGCTAGTCTTAAAAAATAATCCATTTAATTTTGCACTCAAAAATTAAGTACATTTTAGTTTTTGTTCATTCTATACCTCATTCTTGCTATAAAATGAAGAAAACGTGTGAAAACTTCTAATAGTTGTAATAGACTACTAATAATCGACATCAACTCATAGTACTAAACACAAGTATATAATGATTTATGATTTTAAGTTAAAATCATCTGACTAAACACAAGTATATAATGATTTATGAGCTAAACACAAGTATATAATGATTTATGATTTCAAGTTAAAATCATCGGACTAAAGTTTGTCCGGTGCAATTGAAATAGAGAAAAGAACCTAATTGTGCCCATGTATACATGAACTTATGGTGGTCTAGACAGGTTTGCAACCTTGGCGGTTTTTACCCGTGAGGCTCGGCTAGGTGGTTTTTACCCGTGAGGCTCGACTAGGATTGCACGGTGGTCTAGACAGGTTTGCAACCTTGGTGGTTTTTACTTGTGATGCTTGGCTAGGATTGTGTCGTGAATTAGGACGCTTGGCATCGCCAAAAGGAAAAAGTGAAACTTTTTGGCATTTGAGTTTTGTCTCACCTTATTCTTAAACACCTTGAACGTCCAATCAACTTAGTTAATAACGTGACATGATCTCCACAGCAATCATAAGCACCACACAATTTTTCCATACGCAACCAAAAGGTAGCATGAGCCTGTTGACACAGTTTATATATTTAAGCATGACTTCTTACTCACTGATCTATACTAGTAGCATTATAAAGCCAGAAGGTTCAAAATGAGCCCTGTCACACTTTTTTATATAACCAAAAATATCCTTAAATTAATATTTCCTCAGTCCCTAAATTATTGTCTTTTTTTTTATTCGTCTCAAAATAATTATTTTGTTTAAAAACTTTTCTTTTTAGGAAATTATTTTTACCATTATTTTTTTCCCTACTTTAATTATGGGCCACATATACATGGGCATTAAAGAAAATTACACATTATACCAATATTACTAATCAAATCAATTATATTTTCTTAATTTGTGTGTCAGGTCAAACAAAACAATAATTAAGGAACGGAGGGAGTAACTTTTACCTCACTCCTATTAAATTTTAAATAACTACGCATTATTTTTACTGACACGTAACTACCTTAAATTATTAAATTTTGTATTTTTTTTTAAATATAACAAGCTACTACTACTCCATCCTTTCCAAAATTATTGTCTTGCTTTTGTCGGTCTCAAAATAATTATTTTGTTTGAAATTTTTTTTTAGGACAACATTTTTACCATTTCACTTTTACTTTTTCTTTCTACTTTAATTATGGACCACATGCACATGGGCATTAAAGAAAACTATACACTATACCAATATTAATAATTAAATCAATTTTTTTTAATCCGTGTGCCGAATCAAACAGGACAATAATTTTAAAACGGAGAGAGTATACAATAAAAAAATATTAATAAAAAAATGCACACATTTCCTTGTGCGGTATTTAGAGCATCCACAATGGACCACTAGATCAACCCTCTAAAAGCAATTTTAGAGTTTTTGCCTCCCCTTATTCCAAAATGGTCTCTCTAGTCCACCCTCTTCCTCTAAAATCAATTAAACCACCCTTCAAATATAGAGTGAGTTTAACATAAATAGTGACTCAAATCCTCCACATTCTCCTCACTTTATTTTAGCCCAATATATTTTTATTTAATATCTTGGAATAAAAATTATTAAAATATACTCTCTACGTCCCTAAACTATTGTCTTACTTTTTTTTTTGTCCATCCCTAAATAATTGTCTTGTTTAAAACTTTCTTTTTTAGAAGATCACTTTTACCATTTTACCCTTACTTTTCTCCCTACTTTAATTATGGACCATATACACATGGGCATTAAAAGAAACTACACATTATACCAATATTAATAATCAAGTTAATTATTTTTTCTTAATCCATGTGTTGGGTCAAACAAGACAATAATTTAGGGACAGAGAGTATAAAATATTTTTTATAGTATATAAAATTTAAAATATTTTATTTTGATTGTGGTGGAAAAATATAAATAAAAGAGAAAAAATATAATGGTAGTTAGGTTTGTTAGTTGAGATGAGAGAGATTAAATTTTTAGTGGGTCGTATAGAGGAGGGTGCTTATTGAAATGAATTATTTTTTAAAGTATTAAAAAAATAAAACTAAAACAGAAAACATAGTAGTTAGAGGGTGATATAGGCTGTTGTTATTGTAGATGCTCTTGCTACGTAGTATAAATAATAATATGGGGCTTTACAGAGTGTGAGGTCTCAGATTCGATCCCTTCCCACGCCCCCTTAGGACATAAAAAAAAAAAAATAATAATAATAATAATAATATGGGGAGGAGCCTCTTAGACAAATAGCCTTATCCTTTTTCCACTAATAAACTTGGGTTCAAAACTCACTCACCATGGCTTCTTCCACAGTCTCTCAACTCCTCTCTCATGTTATGGCAATTCACCCCTACCCAATCCAAACATCTCCAAACCCACCCTCATCCATCCATATTCTCTCTTCTCCCAAACACTTTCCAATCAAATGCACTTCTTCTTCTTCTTCTTCTTCAAGCACCTCCCCTCAATCCGACCTCCCAAATCCGGAAACCACCACCAACTTCGACAGTTTCCCCATGGAAAAGCGAAAACCGTCGGGAATTATACGAGACAGAAGAACAGACTTGGTAAAACCGGAGCCCCCAAATTTCGAAATCGGGTGGAAAAGAACAAAGCCAATTCCGCTAGAGAAGCCGAAAGGGTACATGATAATGGACTTCTTGGAGAAACTAGAAGAGTTAATGGGTAAAGAATACGGGTCAACGGCGCTGTTGGAGAAAGTAGGTGAGATAGTGGCGGAAAGAGCGAGAGAAGAAGCAGAGGTGTTGAGGGATGAAGGGAAAGTGGAAGAAAGAATGGTGACAGAGCTGTTTAGAGTATTGAAGTTGATGGAGATGGATTTGGCCATGGTTAAAGCTGCTGTGAAAGAAGAGACTTTGAATCAAAGGCTTGAACAAGCCAAGGCTAGGTGCAGGCAGGCCATTCTTGTTGCTAATTCATTTTGATCTCTAATTTGATTATGTATTAGAGTAATGCTACGTGCACCTAAAGTTTGCATCAAATATGCACCAAAACTATACTTAGTATTTTCTGATTGATTAAATGATTTGTGGGTTTTACTATTTAAAAGTTTCTGAGCAACTAAAAGATTATAAGTGTAATTTTAGTGCACATTTAGTGTATATTTTAAGTGTACGTAACATTAGCCGGTGTATTATAGATCATATGCCGAGTTGCAAGGAAAGAGATCATTGGGTTTTCTTTTAATGAAGGGTACATTAGTCAATTTAATTCCTAAATAAGTTAGATTGTTGAACTTTACTATTTCTTATTATTAAGATGTTTTGATAATCGGATTGGATGCTCGGAGCAACTGGAATCGGACTAGTGATATCAAACAAAATGATTCTTGCCAGGAAACACAAACAAAAGGTAACCAATCATTCATTCATCAAGACACACACGCTCTCAAGGTAGAAAAAGAAAGAAAGAAAAAAAGGATAATGATTTTACAATTTCCTCAATTATGGTCGATTTTACCATTAGTCCCTTAACAAAATTTTGTGTAATTTTCGTCCCTACTACTTTAAATTTTCACGTCGAAAGTCTTTTTGATGAATGTCGTTAGTAATTTATCGTTAAGTTGCTCATATGCCTCTCACATGCATTTGACCAAGGGCAAAAATAAAATTTCTCTTATCATCTTCTTCACCTTCTTCAAACCTCAATCCCAAAAAATACACACACACACTTGATCATTCCCAAAAAATTGTTCAAAAATAAATAATAGCTAGTTCGTAACTAGTACCAAGTAAATTCAATTTTATATCTTTTCTTTTATTATTTCCTATTCTTTTCTCTATTCAAAAAATAATAATAATATATATGTACATCCGATGCCCGAAAATTCGTTCAAAATCATCGAAAACGAATTACCGTCTTGAATTTTTGCTTCTCATACATTGTCACACACATCGACGTCCCGTCGTTTTCTCCGACGTACTAACACTCAAAATCCCTGATTTTAAGTCCGGAGTTAGGGTTTAATTTCATTTCGAGCCTCGACCTTCTCTGCAGCTGCTATGGGCAACTGCATAACCTATGTTCATCCTAACGCCCCCGAAGACCATTCCAGCCGTCGCCACCAACAACAGCAAAACAGAACCAAACACAACAACAACATTAAACAACAACAGCGAAAGCCCAATCCCTACGTCGCAACCACAGTCCCGATCCGTGCATATTGCCACTTGTTTACCTTGATTCTGGGTTTTGATTATGAAAACCCAGATGAATGGATTGTCCAAAAATGACTTTGAACTGTTGAATTTTTTGAAAACCCAGATGTGTGAAGAAATCTAGGGCTTTCTTGTACCCCCTCACAAACGAAATCTTAGCTACTCAAGGGGAAGACGACGATTTGGCCCGGCGTCGAGCTGTCAATTTGGCTCCATCTCGCCTTGGTCTCCACCTTACTGAAGCCCTAGTTTTTGAGGTCTTGAGATACGGCAAGGACGTGCTATCGTACTCGAAGTTTTTCGATTGGGCCGACCGACAACCTGGGTTTTTCCATACCCGGGTCACTTATAGTGCCATCTTCAAGAAATTGTCCAGTGCCATCTTCAAGATAAGTGAAATTTCAATTTTGTCCTTAGTCAAACGCATGTGGGAGGCAAATGGGTAACTAACGACAAATCACTAACGACATTCATCAAAAGGACTTCCGGTGTAAAAATTTGAAGTGGTAGGGACAAATTGTACAAAATTTTGTTGAGGAACTAATGGTAAAATCGACAATAGTCGAGAGACTTGTAAAGTCATTATCTCAAAAAAAAATTGACATCGTAAAAGGGAAGAGAATAACAACAGATATAAACGATCAGACCAATTCATAACCATTCCAAGTGAGTGAAAATTTATCTACCTACCATAGTTAAAACCAGATAGATGTTTGATTTTCAGTTCTGAAACTGCCTCCTGTTACTGTCCATCCAATTCCCATCGATTATCAAACGATGCACCACCACACTAGTTAAATGCTACATGTTGAATCCCTTTTGCATGTCAATAGCACCATCCAATTCCCATCGATTATCAAACGATGCACCACCACACTAGTTAAATGCTACATGTTGAATCCCTTTTGCATGTCAATAGCACGATGCCTTCAAGGGTTAAATTGAACTACTCTAAAAATAAAAATAAAAAGTCAAAAATAAAGTACAATATCTTAACAACAAACGTAACAGAGTAGCAAATGTGCTAAGAATATGCAATAGCATCTCCTAAAGGAGACATTAGAAAGATTGACCTAAACCGGAACTCTCTCCACAAACAAGTCAGAAACCTAATCTACAAAACCCTTAACTTCATGGGGTGGGGTTGACCAGGACAGGAAGGATATCACGGCAGCTAAAAATTGCCAATCTAATAAAGAACTCAACTTTCTTTTAGTTCCAAACCAACTTCCAAGGCTCCAAGACAGGAGGGGAAATTTTACTATGCGTAGAGCTGTCACTGCCAAAGACGAGTCATCCTACAATTTACAGTTGGCAAGAGAAAAACATAGATCCGCCAACAAACGACTAATTTGAGTAACTTTTACTATATATGACTAATGTTCCCTAAAAGCCAATTAGCAAGTCTGCGTCTAATGATTTTAACTCAATCCCACTAACTTGACTTTACATTCAACTCATATCTTCATCGACTTCTTTTACCATCTTTTTTCTTCCTTTTTTCTTCTTCTTCTTCTTCTTGCTTCCCTCAGAGGTTGATTCAGGATATCTTTTTTGACATGCTTCAACGACAGAGGACACATGAGGATCATCATTCTGTATTTGGTCTAGAATTACTTTGGCAGCTTTATGGTCTCCTGAAGCCAAAAGTGCCTGATACATCCTGCAAAACCATTTGAATAACTACAGTTAATATTTTTTAGGGTTAATGACACACTATCAGTCCCTTGACTATTGAGTTTTCTGCTATTAGTCCCTTAACAACAATTTGCATCGTAATTGTCCTAAAAGTTTAAAAATGTCACGTGACTAGTCCTTTTGATTGACGCCGTCAAAAAAATTCCGTTTAGTGTCCCATGTGCCTTGCACGTGCATTTAGTTAAGGGCTAAAATGGAATTTCACATGCCTTTTTTACTAACATCATCTTCAATCCCTCTCTCCTTCCCTTCAAGATCTGTGCTGAGGGTTCAAAACCAGAAAATAGGAAACCATTTTACATACCTGTAAGCAACTCTTTGCTGGAGAAGATTTGAATGGCAGAGGGATAAGGAACATAATACTGAACCAGGGACTCATCATTATCCAACCCAATTGGGACTCCAGCACCATAAACACTCCATTCATCAAAACAATTTCAAAGATTACTCAATAAAATACTCTATTTTTTTCCCTATTCCCAAGGGTGTCAAAGCTTATTAAGACCTCTCATCTCACTCTACAAAAAACAAATCAAAATTTATCAACCCATATAATCAAAATACATATAAACAAACATTTGGGTATTGAAATAATCTGTTAAAAAAAGATTACAACATCCGTACCGAAATGAGTGAGAGAGAATGGAGAAAGGATTGATCTGGGTTTCAAAAAGATCTGGGTTGTGCAGTAAAGGAAGGTTTCAAGGTTTGATTGCATTGATCTTTTCTCGAAAAATATTTTCTTCAAAGAGAGAGAGAGAGAGAGAGAATGGTGAGAGGATTTCAACAAAAATTCTCTCTCCTATATACCCTACTAAACAGAACAGAGGGAGAAAACAAAGGAGAGAAAAAAAGTGATTGAAATGAGAAAGAAAAGGGTATAGAGAGAGAAAGCCGTCATCTCCTATCATTATCCTCCATCGCATCGCTTCCAAGACCCACTTCTCCCTGTCGCAACTGCAAAAACAAAAGCAAAAGCAGAAACAAAGGAACCAACCAAACCAACAACCCACGTCACCGGCATCCGACCACCTTCGACCGTCTTCATATCTGCAGGAAACCCCAGCGAAGATCGGGAAATCTATTCGCCGTCCAAGCGCCCCTTCAAAGGCTAGGGTTTATTCCAAACAACAGGTGTTTGGCTAATAGCAAGGGGTAAGGGAAATTTTATTTTTGCCCCGAGTCAAACGCATGTGGGAGGCACATGGGCAACTTAACAGCAAATAATTAACGGCATCCATCAAAAGGACTGTCGGCGTAACAATTTGAAGTGTTAGGGACAAAAACGATGCAAATTTTTGTTAAGGGACTAATCGTGAATAAGTCTATAGTCAAGGGACTAGTGGTGTCATTTACCCTATTTTTTAAGTATAGACAACGATCATCTCAGATTTGTAATGCAGAGGACAATAGCAATCCATTTACATTTTCTTCACACAATCTATGGTTTCAAATCACTTGATGGCATTAATGCAGAGAAATATTGATCGTTTTAGATCATATTCAACCCAATAGCCAGTAACTGAACAGAATACTATTACATGCCAACAGCTGCTATGACGGCATTAAATAGGAAACAGGTCCTTGCTATAATTAACAACAGAGGAGCGCAGAGAAACTAAGTTATTGAGACCTTCTGACTACACTGTTTCATGACCATAACCATGCTAGAAGTTTCAGACCATTGCAAGCAAGCACAAGAGGAACAGATGAAAGTGAAATGCATAATGAAGATGCTCAAGGCCAAGAATACTTTAGCCACACTCAAATGCTCTTACGCAAAGCTGACACTGTTTCCGACCCTGTATCATTCAGTTATGGAATTAAACTCGTCAAAGTCGAAAAGCAGAGTGAAAATTGGTAAGTATTGTTAAGTAGAAAAACCTCAAAAACAGCAATATTCTCCACTTATCGAGACTGGCTTGGCAAATCCCAAATATACAAACACAGTAGTTGTGCCAGAGCATGAAAGCACCCAATGGCGGATGCTCATGAAGTTTAGGGGGCAGCGTCCCCTGAAATTCTTTTTAAATGTCACCGTGTTACATATTTTAGGAAATATACAAATCACCCCCGGAAAACTTATATTCGCCTCCCCCAGGAAAGCCCGTACTATCTTCCATTTCGTTTTTAAGTGGCCATTTCACCAAGTTAGCCAACAATGTTCATCCATTATTTAGCATGTGCCTGTCACATGCCATAATATTTAAGGGCAAAACAAACACATTGTGTCCAACTTATTTTGCTTAGCATCTTTTTTTTTTTTTTTTTTTGTTTTGTTTAATATGTCAAATGACAATAATAGCATATTGTATAGAAACTTTCAATTAAATTGATGGGTATTATGGTATCGTACTCTTCGTCTTCTTCATACAGCCTACACCATCCTCACTTTACTCCCATAAAACCCTAACCTAATTACCGCCGGCGGCCAAACTCCATCCTTCCAACATTTGGGACAAAGAAAGAACATTTAACCCAACTTGAGCTAGATTCAACCCCTCACCAATCCTCAAGTCTCTGGCTTATTAAAATAACCAGATATATTTTGGTCAGACCAAACTGCAGCTCCAGTGGCGAGGTCGGCTATAAATATCTTGGCTAGATTGAAATTTAAGCTTTCAATGGAAAGCTTTAAAGCTTGGAGCCATATAGTCAGAAGGGGGGTTGTTGAAGCTTTCAATGGAAAGCTTTAAAGCATTGGCAAGAATTTAGAGCCAATGCACTCTCGGCGTCCATCAAACATCGGAAAGAGGGTTGTTGAAGGAAAAGTGAAGGTATGAGTGAGAATTAGGGAAAGATCACAGCTAACCTTACAAAGCTCAAGACATTGTAAGGAAGACCAGCAGTCTGATATTCGTTCCACACCAACAAGGAGCTTTCTCGATCTTTGGCATTAACACAAGCACTAAGAAGGAAATCAAGATTTTTTCTTGAAGGGGCAAGTCCAACATCCTTCTTGATCGCTTGAAGCAGATCCAGGCCAAACTGCACATCTGTAGGCTCAAACTCCGCAACTCGGCAAAACACCTACTCCACATAATCCAAGAATAAGAAGCTCGTAAATGATGAATAGTACATGACCAACTTATACATCAATTGATTCATTCATTCTTAGAGGAGAGAAACAGCAAATACCTCATCAAGAATAACTTCCTTCGCCACTTTACTGTTGCAGTACTTATCCTTGAGTTGCTTGAGCAAATCAACAGCCGAGCTAAACCACGGAAGGTATGGATATAACCGCTACTTAATGCAAGAAAGAACTCAAATGAAGGAAGAACAATGCATCAGTATACCTTAAATGCTTGTGTTGGATGCAATATGAAATAACCCTGAAGCAGCCATCAACCCAATGATCCAGATCATTCAATTGCTCTAGGAGCAGAAGCAACCGATCCAGCTCTCCTTCTGATTGAAGATGCTCCTGAGGGGCAGTTCACAGTTATCTATCCTTGGAAGGGAAAGAAGCAACAACAGATCATAAACAATACAGATTAAAAAATAAAAACAATTAAAAACTTACAATGAGTCTTATAATGGCTTTTGGCTTTAAATCAGCTTTGACTTGTTTTATTTCTTCATATATGTTAAGGGCATCAGACATTTGCCCATTCGATGCAAGAGCCGAGACAAGCCCACTTTTTATTTCATTTAAGCTCTTAACAGGTAGTCCCTTATCCAAGATAACCTGCATAACGATTGGAACTTTAGGATCATGGCTAGGTTCTATACTAACATTAGCTTATATCTACATGGCCTATATCCAGTAATAGTGTTCCTACGTGAAAAAGAAGGGCATATGATTTTGAATACGGAAGGGGGAGGGATCTTCTAAAATTTCTATGCTTTTGGTAAAAATAAAAATCCTTACCAAAAATTTTTTGTCTAATTATATTTGCACAGCGTCAACAGGGACTACTAGGCCATTTGTGTGTGTGGGAGAGAGAGAGAGAGAGAGAGAGAGAGAGAGAGAGAAAACATATAAAAGAAGAAAGTAGGAAGAAAGAAACCAAGTCTTAAGCGACCTTCAGCACAGAGATGTTGACAAAGGTGAAATATGTACACCTTTTCTTTGTGAAGAACAATATTTTTCACCTTGACAAACTTAGATCAAAATTATAATGTTCACCAGCACCATTTGATTGCACAAACACCCTAAAAGAAACTTACATACGAAAAGTGCTAGCCTGCATCACGCACAGCACCCACAACCAAACAAGGCGGGGAAGTGTGAATATTTACACATAACATAGAAAACATTATCGGAAAAAAATTATGGTTTGAGGTGTGCAATCGATATGAGGATTACTACTATTAAGGCTCTATCTAATTTAATGACAAAACTGTAGTCACATGGCTACCATGAGCCTAAGAATGACATCAGCAACCTCCTTCCCTCTTCTCTTTCGCTCCTTTATTTTTTTCTCTCTTTTTCGTTTCTTTTTCTTATTCGGTTAGTTCTGTCTTTTTTCTCTCTTCGATTCCGAGTTGCCAAATGTAAAATCCTTCAGAGCCACTGATATTTATATCAATTTCATCGAGTCATTTTACAAACCCTTAAATCAACAAAAACAATTCATCATCACCAACTTCTCCATGACGCTCATTATGGCATGAAACCTTCAACCATTTTAGTGACACCTTACTGGACCATGAACACCTTTCCAAACATGGCGCGAACTCTAAGTTCTGAATTAGGGTCGGAGCAGACCAAATCAGCTAGGCACGCGTGGGATCTGAATGTACTAAAAGCAATCACATAGCCTCTCGAGTTCTGGTGCCTTACCATGGTTGGACCAGAAAGGAGGTCAAATTTCCCTTCTTAGTCTGGGGCTCTAGCAGCAAGTAAGGTTTCTAAGGCGCTCCGGTTTTCTCTGGATTGGAAGAGGGAAATAGAGGGATGATTGTTGCCTGATTGCAAAGTGATTAATGATGGTCAATATGATGATCTATGTTGTCTTGTAGAAATGGTAAAGGTGTATGACAAGGTGACTTTAGTGATGAGATGTCTGAAGAAGAGTAATGGTGGTTGCAGCCATTGAGCCCAAAAAGTTATTAGTGAGATGACATCAGCCACTTTGGATGATGATAAACTCTACAATCAGGCTTTTGGTGAGATAACTGTGAGGTGCAACAGAGAACTGAGACGGGGGATACGGTAGTCCATTCAGAATATCTCACCGTTTGACAAAGAGAAGAAACGTAGTACAGGAATCATGTATGTGCAAAGGCGATAAAAACAACCTGGTATGTTTTTTCAATCTGCATTTAGGAATTGCAATCATTCTAGCTCTCCATCAAGGGATCAAGTTTGATGCTGCGATTGGCAGTAGAGAACGAAGATCCCTATCCGGTAATTTTGTCGCCTTTTTCATGCACGACAAAAGAGAGCAACTAACAACCATAGCAGAACATGAGTTCCAGGCACTGAATCAAAAGCAAGCATTTCGAGCCAATTCTATTCGCAGATAACCAGAAGGAACTCCCGCTTCACAAAAATATTATGAACTCCTTTCTGAAAAAAGATCCCCTAAAACTAGGCACGTGGGTTACAGCATAGCGTGGACTATGGTGGGGTCTGAGGTTAACATTTGACAAGCCAAACAATAGAATACAGTCTGTATATTTAATAATCTGTAAGAAAATTCCATGCGAAGAACAGCAGTTTTCTTGGTAAGTAAAAGAGGAATATGGGAACTAAAATGAAGCAGAATATAACAACTGTGACAAACCTGTTTTGCCTTCTCAAATTGCCCACAGGCTGCATATGCATTTATAAGTGCCAAGTAAATATGCTTTGTAGCTTGGGTTCCTGAAGACTTGAGCTCTTCATAATACTGCAAGTATATAACAGTTGGCTACTATAAGAATCAGATTATACCACAAGCAGAAGCATCATTACATTCAGTGGACCATCACAAAATTATGCTGTACCAACATGAATATTCTAATTACTGCAACAATATGCTACAAATAAGGGCCAGTCTGAGATGAAAACTAAATGATAAGTGAAAGATCAAGCACTCAAGCTCCAGGTCAATATATTGCACAACATTGCTGCATTTCATCTGAGCAAGACGTGAATGCCTACAAGCAAAAATTCTTGAACCCTCAGCTATAGGAATAACGCACCAATACATATTGAATCCCCAATAAACTGAAGCTGAAGTAGCCGACCTGGGAGCCCAAAATCAGTGGCAAAGCCACATCCACCTAAAGGGGTTACCTGACCCCCATTTATCTTTGGAAACATGTCATTTAGTACCCTCAAATTTAGCAAAAATGACTTTTTACAACTAAAAACACCAATTTCATCAATTTTGACCGCCTTTATTCCACGGAAAAATTACCTAAATTATTATCTTGACCCCCAAATCGACCCAACTTCATATAACACCATATTTTGACCCCCTTCCCAACAAATCTGCCAACAATGTACATTAAGTACCAACATATCCCAGAAATTTATGTTTTCCCACGCATACTTAATCAGTTCTGTGAATATTTAAAATTAAATATTAATGGAATCAGTTATACTCCAGAAACCCTTGATGTAATAACTATTAATCGTTATTGTAGAATGTGCTCAGAAGTGAATGATAAAGGAACTTATCAAGAAGATATCGGGTATAAAAAGGAAACAAAAACAAGAGAAAAGGAAACAAGAAAGAGCAACCCTTTCCCCCACAAGAAAAAAAAAGAAAGATAATGATAGTAAAGATAAAGAAGAAGAAACAAAAAACAAGAGAACAGGAAACAAGAAAGGGCGAACCCCCAAAAAAAAAAATAATAATAATAATAATATCGAGGAGTTGCCTTCTTTTTTTGGTTGCATGGTTGCTCATCTTCAAACAACCTATATGGAGTGTCTCTATGTGGAACCCGGTGATAGAAAGGATCGGTCAGAGGTTCGCGGGATGGAGGAAACAATTCTTGTCAAAGGGGGGGCGTTTGACGTTGATTAAGAGCACTTTAACTAATCTCCTTACTTATTTTATGTATATCTTCCCGATCCCGGCAAATGTCGCGAAGAGGTTAGAAAAAATGGAAGGAATTTTTTGTGGGAGGGTCATATGGATGAGAAGAAATTCCATTTTGTTGTTTGGGAGACACTAAATTCTAGCATTCAGGATGGAGGCCTAGGGATTAAAATTTGTGCATGTTCAATAATTCGTTGTTGGATAAATGGTTGTGGAGGTAAGCAGTTGACGATAAGGCCTTGTGGAGGAAAGTGGTGGTGGGCAAATACGGGAAGGGGAGCATTAGTTGGTCCCCGAACAAGGTCTTTATTTCTTACGGGAAGAGCTTCTAGAAAGGGATTAGGAAAAGGTGAGACCCTTTCAATCACCTTATCTCCCTTGAAGTAGGAAATGGAGAGAACATCAAGTTTTGGAAGGATAGATGGTGTGGAGATACAGTTTTAGGGTGAGTGTTTCCTAGTTTATTTAATATTGTGGTGGATAAAGACGCGATGGTAAGTTCAGTTCTTATGGCCACGGAAGGCATTGTTACATGGAACCCCATATTTAGAAGAGCCTTGCAAGATTGGGAAATGGGGGAAATTGGACACTGCTTAGCAAACTCATAGCAACAGCGAAGATAGAGTCTTATGGGATAAGATCAAGGGCAGGTCTTTTCGGTGAAATCTTTCTACATGGCTTTGACTGGTAGACCAGGCAGCTCCTTTCCTTGGAAAGCGTGGAAGTTGAAGGCTCCGAGTAGAGTGGCTTTTTTTGCTTGGGAGATTTCGTTGGAGGTGATTCTCAGTTCTCACAGGAAAAATTTAAGGGCAAAGATGAGGATTTATGTTAACTAGTGTTTTACATGAAAAAAAGATGATAGCGTGAATCACTTATTTCTTCATTGTCCCATTGATAGGGAGCTCTAAAGCTTTCTCTTTTGTACTTTTAAGGTCTGTTGGGCACCGCCAAGAACCATGTGCGAGCTTTTTAGAGGGTGGGCTTTGTATAAGCGCAAGAGGAGGAATGTTGTTTGGGACACAACCCCTTTGGCGATATGTTGGTGCATCTGGAAGGAAAGGAACCACATGATTTTTTGAGGATGCGGAGTTTCAAGTGGAGAGGCTGAAGGAGGAATTTTTCAGACACTTTGTTTTTGGTGCATGGAGGTGCGGCTGGGCTTAGGGATTTCTTATGTAGAATTTGTCGATAACATATCTATTGTAAATCTTTTGTCGGAGAGTACTCCCTGTATACAAAAGACACGTCACCTGCTTTGACGCTGTGTTATATATTTCATTTATCTACCATAATAATAATAACAACGATAATAATAACAATAATAATAATAATAATAATAATTGTAAAGTTAATGAAGAAGAAGATCAAGTTTCTGCCCTGCATGGCTAGGATCAAGTTTTAAAAGAAGAAGATCAAATCCTAGATTTTCTCTTGCCTGTATGACTAGGATCAAGTTTTAAAACGTGAATTGCAATAGCATCAAGTAAATGATGCAAGATGGTAATTTGAAGAGTCAAACCAGAAATGGTTCAGCTGCGGATACAACATAAGATTATATGTTGTGAAAGCCAGCCCTCATTGTAATGGTTGTACATCTATTATTTGAGAAGACCATGAAATTTATGACTCCCATGAATGGACGGTCAGCTAAGAAATTTATGAATTTATGTCACTCACACACATAAAGATTATAACATTTTGTCCTTAAAGCTGCCATTAGTGTTCGCCAGCACATCTTTAATGGCAATAATAAAACCATGCCACCACCCCACTTCCCCCACCCCCTCCCTCCCGGATACACAGGAACGAAAGACACACCAAAGAAGCAAAGGAAAGAAAAATAATAACCAAGAAGAAAAAGAGAAAGACATGGCCTGAACATAAAATAATAAGAAAAACAACATGAGTTTAGTAAGTGACTTTTGTATAAACCGTTGCTCAATCTAGTGTCATTTAATTTCATGTTTTCTGAATATAAGCTGCTAGATATTTTCCCCAAACATGATTACCTTATTAATATCTTCCACGCAACTGCAGTTATTGATGATGTAGCTGAAAGTTTGAGAATCTGGTTTGACATCTGCATCTTCCATTTGTTTGAGAACCATCATTCCACCTGTGAAGTTTTTCTGAAGAGAGCTTGGCAAAAGAGTGAGGCAACCGTTACATACATCATCAATCAAGCAGAAGATATTGATTAAACAGAGTTTAGTGTTATCCTATGCTACAAAGCAATCTACTACTCCATTAAGCAGAAATCATATCAATTTGATTTGGCTAAATTACAAATTGCACCTCCAACTGTCTATTGGACAAATTTCCCACATCACTCCTCTATCATCTTTTAGCATTTAATCCTATTGCCTAACAACCTTTCATAAGCATGTATATAATACATGTATACTCCTGAGGATGAAATGGCAGTTTCGCCAAGTTATATTTTTCAAGTATATACAAACTCTCTTTTTCCCTCTTTCTCTCGTCATTCATCTCTCTCTTTTAAACGAGTATATAGATACTTTTCCACTTTTCTCGTTCTTATCTACCAAGAAGTTTGTCTGACCAATTACTATTAGTAATGATGGGGTGGAGCAAATGTCATTTCTATATCCCAGGTTCAGGTAGTGTTTAAATGTTATCCAATCCATACTGAATCCCTAAATACTTGGAATTGGATTCGTGAATTCATTTTCACCATGCACTTTGTGATCTGCAGCAAATGATCACAAAAATAAAATGGTTGTTACAATCCTTTTACCCAATTTCATTTCTATCTCCCAATTAATAAGGTACTAGAGACAATTGGTTTAAAAGAAGCTTTCCAAAAGAGGAACGTGACTTTCTTTCTGGGATGTCCAAAATGGAACAAGAGAATCTTATTATGAGATGTAGGGGCTAGGGAGTATAATTTATTACGTACAATAAAAAATCCAACAAACAGATTAGGAGCCCAATCTCTCTACGCCTGGATTGATTTGACAGGTTCTTCGAGTTTCTATTTTATCCAATTGATTCTTTTCTGATCGAAAAAAAAGAGGTTCTTGGAGTTTCCAGTACCCATTATAATCAATAAAAAAAGAGGTGTTACCAATAGAAAAGGGATTGTAAACAGTAATTTGGAGAGAAATATGAAAAGTTAGAAAAGATTGCGTAAATCATGGGAAGTTTAAGGTAGATTCTCCGATTTTTCCTTTGTTTCCTTATTCATTATCAGCAAAGATCACCGTTTAATTCGCAAATTTCGGGAAAATATCCAGATAATTGATTGATTCGCTAATGTATCCAATCAATACTTTTTGACAAAGAATTCACAGATGCATCATGAGAATTTAGAAAACTGCTGTCTATTGTGACTATGGTCCTGACTGCTTGAGTGCAACCAGACCATTAAATCATTGATCTGACTAGTAAATAAATTAAAACACTCAAAGAAAGTACAAGATGAACAAGGAGCTAACCTCTCGGAAGTATCCAGCCATTATAGCATTGTATATGTTAGCAGTAGGCACTAAATTCATTTTCTTCAGACGCTTGATCATCTGGTATGCACTATCAAACTGCAAGGAATGAACAAAAAGCAAATATATATGCCATCCACATCTAGTTTAGATTCCAGACTTATCAATTATGAACATCATGTCAAATGAAGCAGAATACTACTTACATCCTTCATTCTCACACACAAAGTTATCATAAGTCTGAATGTCTCAGTATTTGGGTTCAACTTGTGGGAACGTATTGCTGAATAGATGCGATGAACCTTCCAATCAAGTGAACAAACATAAGAAATTATTTTCAACACAAATGAGAAAGCCTAAAAAAATATTATCCTCCAAATTCAGAACTGAATTACAACAACAGCTTAATAGTCTACGTGCTTACAAATTAAATATCCATCCAAATTCTAGTTTATACTATCCAAAGTATACCACTAAACCAAGCAGACAACATGGTAAAAACTGGCAAAAGGAAATAAATTTAAGCTAAGTGCAGATAATAACAACTAGGCAATGCTAAAATTAAATTAAATGAACTAAAAGAAGATACGGTCACCTCCTTCTTTCAATCATTATTTTCCCTAAATTTCAATTACCTTATTATTAACAAATACACGGATGAGTTAGTTACTTCATAAAGTTAAAGAGCCCTATCAGTATATGCCTCAACTACACTTTGATTTGCAGCCTGATGGCCATATCTGGATGGTACTCCGCCAATCCAACTACTTTAAGGTGATCAACAGTAATTCTTTTAGAAGGCAAGGGTTCCACCTTGAAGCGGCGGGGAAAGCTTTTCGGGTTTTCATTTACTATATTTTAAAGGGTCTTGCTAACAAGATCCCCTATGACACTTGTTAATAACCCTTATTAGGAAATCACCTGCAATGGAATCAACACCAATGGCGAGCGTTTCCAGACCATCGAATGCAGATAAGTTTATGGATCAATTAAAAGTTCCATTGAGGCAATTCTTAAGAAAAAAAAAATCCTATTTTTAATTTATAGTAATATCCTAAAATAAAAAACAGGTTTTTTATGGAATATATCAAAACTTAATGGAGCAAAAAAGAAAAGGGAATTAAAATGACCACATGGAACTCCAAGAACCGCTACATTTTGTCAAATATAAAATTATAGGGGAAACTCCCACTACCTGGAGAGGTTCACCTTGTCATAGTATTGCCCTTTTCCCATCTCCCTCCCTACTTAAGAGAGGCAAATAAGAAAAGGTCAATAAATTGACTACGTGAAGCTCCAAAAAACAAAACTTAGAACCAAAACTCCTAGTTGATCCCTGCCCCTGGAGAGCTTCAAGATGTCATTAGTGCCCTCAATCTCTACCTAATAAGTCATCATCCCCAACCATGCAAGGAAAATGATAGGGATCCAAACTTTTTTGTCCAAATTTACCATCACAATCTAGGTGGCAAGTAATTAATTAAAGGATGAAATCGATATCTAACCAATCACATGCTTGCCACCTAGATTGGGATGAGAAACTAGAATAAAAAATTTGTATCCCCATCACTACTCATCATATAGTCTCTGCATCAAGCAGCTCATGAATCTAAAATCCACACTTCTTCTTAGAGTCTTAAAAGATCCCCAAAAAAAAATTTTTCTTGATAAGAAAAGAAACATAGATTAGATTAAAGAAAAAATTAACAAGACACGGACAAGTCCATGAAACAAAAAAGGCGCCAAAAGCAGGTATATTATGGCTTCAGCTGTAGAGGTCTACACTTCTCAAGTGCTTCGCCTTAAGTTTCACGCCATGGAAGATTTAGTGAAAATGCATGAAAGATGTGCTGCTTCAGCCATAGAGGTCAACACATCACAAGTTCTTCGCCCAAATTGTAAAAGCGAGGAGGATCTAAGAGATGCCTCGCTTCAAGGAGCACGCGTCGCAAACTTTCATAACACTGATCAGGGGCAGTTTCTAAATACAGATCTAAACACTCTATTTCATCTGTTTTACTTTTTAAGGCGCTGAACTTCACATAAGGAACCAGTTTTGATCTGTCAATCAAAAACATGCTTAGCTACAACATGTGTACAACTCCCCACTAACTTTGTTTCCATGTCTCTCTCTCTTTCTCCCAATCAAGCTAACATGACTAGTCCTTTTAGTAATTACATTAGCCTTATTCTCAAAGTAGTACTATAAAAGCCCGACATAAACTCTTTCATTGCTTATTTTTCTTTCTCTGGTTATCGATTCTTCTTGTCTTGACAATCCACATCTGCACAAATTTAAGGTTACACCTCCCATCTACCTCATCACATGTGCCTTCCTATCTAACTCTGGTTTCACAAAGGCATGTCCAATTTACTAACTGCAACACATAGCCTGGAATACACCATTCACAGAAAGTCACTGCAGCGTTGCATCGCTGCTGCAGTACTCAATTCATAAAACCTTAAAACCTGTTTTGCAAATCATTCCGTACAAACTAGTTTGTATGAACAAGAGAATGAGAACAACAACATACCAAATTATACTCACATCTCCCGAGACAGGCATCCAGTATCGAATGAAATGTCTCTATTGATATGGTCAACTTCGCTTCAAGCATCCAATCAACTATATCAAGAGCCACATGTACCTGTTGGGATAATCAAAGGCAATATGTTATTACAAGCAAACAATAAAGTAATCAAGAATAAGAGGAATACATACAGCTGCATTATAGGGACTGTTTGGTGCACAGGAATAAAGTGTTGGGAGTGGATAACTTAATTGAATCTATGGAAATCCCGGGAATAACAGGAATCAAGAATTTCCGTTAACATCCAAGAATATCCATTGGAAAGGGTACTTACCAGTTATTGCATTGTGGTTTATGATTCATTTAAAGTATTGTGAGAGAATTCCAATGTATAGGGGTTGGCTTTTGAATTTGATTTTTCGTCACAACTTCTGTGATAGCAGGAATTTTTTAATTTGAAATCCTAGTCCAAAGTATAATAGAACCATAGGTTCTGATATTTACGCAGGTGGAAGAACATAAAAGCCTATCATTCAATGAACTAATAGAAGTTGCAGCGGATTTTTAAAGAATGGAAGGGCATACCAACTACCACTATATCATCTATCTACTTTATTTCACTACTGGGTTCTGTATGAATGATTATCATAAACCCCGATATACATGGCCTACATTATTATAGTTGAAGCTAAGAAACTGATTTGAATATTATTAGGGTTCGTGACTGTTGCAGCCTCCACAACCTTTACTGGATCTTTTTTTTTTTTTTTTAAGAGGCTATTGGTACTGTAGATTTTACCCAATTTTTTAAAATTGTATTCTCTGAAATGGGCATCAGAATACATTGCACACACGTGTTTACACATCACAGTTTAAGTACCTAGGTGATTACCACAGTAAAGCACGTACTAAACTATGGTTCTGGAAAAACTGGGTCAATTCATATAAAAACAGATATGGCAGTATAGCAGCATACTCAACCCTGCCAACTGATTTTCATGCACGAAAGGTGCCCCAAATCATTATTTAGAGAGAGAGAGAGAGAGAGAGAGAGAGAGAGAGAGATCTATGGATAAAAAAAATGCGTGCAGAATTCAGGCTTCCAAATATATAATTCATACCTTGAGTGAAGCACAGGAGAACTTAATGAGCTTTTCATAAGGTACACGTGAAGGGTTGACCTCCAATACCTCGTGCAAGTTTTTGAACTTCAAAGCAATTTCTTCAACCTTCAACAAACAACAGTCAAGTGCAAGCAGGTGAAAGAGTTGGACCAAATTAAAAGATAAAACAATAATGACCAATCTGAAACTTAAATCCAGTGAACAGCTAAGCAGAGAGTATTGATTCAATAAGGATAGATCTGGAGTAAATCTGTGATGAAAGAGTGATTGAAATTTAAATTCTTGCCAAACTTCATCAACGCCAATGCTGCAAAGTCAACAAACTTGGGCTAAGACACCAACTGTAAAATATAATCATCTTACCTGCACAATGTGAACCCATCCTGCGCTGAATAATAATGCAGCAAAAGCAATCTTGCAAGTAAAAAACACTTAACAATGAAGTGTATTTTTTTTTTTTTTTTGGTGTAAACCCCTGTCGCAGGGTAGGGGTGCAGATTAGGTGTCCAATACAGATTTGGTAACTGCTGCTTGTGGAAAGGTGATATTTGATAGAGAATGATGCCCTGTTAATTCTATATTAACGTAGACTCTAGGCACAGCTTTAAAATTATGCTGACGATCAGAATCAGATTATCAATAAGCTACAACTGCAACAAAAACCAGGCCAAAACACATCATTTGAATAACAGTCCCCTCTTTCCGTTCCAAACCACCAGCACTACGAACTAAATGTAAAACCTCGGTAAAGAAATGCAATCCATATCCAATTGGTCGTCTACTTGAAATCAGCCTCCCAATCAACTAAAGATAATATCATATGCCTTACAGTATCCCATTTAGATTATCCCTGGGATCATCTTACTTGACCTGTAACTAGGACAACCCCTGAGCCTGAAAAAAGCTTTTTTTTTTCTTTGATAAGCAAATAAGTTCGTTGAAAATTTCACATAGGGTGTGAACCCGTACACAAGGAGCAAA
This sequence comes from Platycodon grandiflorus, assembly GCA_016624345.1. Classification (NCBI taxonomy): domain Eukaryota; kingdom Viridiplantae; phylum Streptophyta; class Magnoliopsida; order Asterales; family Campanulaceae; genus Platycodon; species Platycodon grandiflorus. Next base: position 61,037,864 of record CM028363.1, read on the forward strand.
AGGCCATTAAAAAGATTATAAACAGAACAGCTAAATACACAACCCCATCTCCTCCATAAATCCACAAAAGGGATGATTGCACGGGGAGTACTCGTTAATCCAAAAAACAGAGTACTGAACATCAAAAACGAAAGCTTATGTTTCAGCCAAGCGATTCCCCAGAAGAAAGTATTACGCAACAAAGACACCAAATTCCAGACATCTACCTCAATCTCAAAGCCAATTCTGTTGGTCGGAGTTATGCAGCAACAACTACCAAGCAACTGACTAGAGAGTCCATTCTTTCATTTTTACTTTTATTTTTCCCTTCTTTTCTGCTGCCACTGTCATCGTCAATTTTACTTCAGTTCATAGCCTAATTGTTCACTGTCCCCAACAAAAATTGCAGAAAGCCAAACATGCCTTGTCAACATCATCATCACTCCACAGCGCCCCGTGGTCTAGTCTTTGATCTCACAAACTAGGCTTAACGATACAGAACTCAGGCAGAACCCTAACCCCCTTCACTTCCACAGAGTATCAAAAGTCCAACTGCTGCCATAACTTTGTCGCAGATCTGCTCGTTGAACCTTCATCCTCTGAATCGGAGCCCAGAGTCACAGTCGACCTCACCATTGCACGATTACGTTGCCTTCCATTTATAGTCGCCAGAACTATAGTTTGCCTTCCATTTATAGTCGCCAGAAATATAGTTGAAGTCGCAGTCATCTGTAACGTCCTCGTCGACCGCTGCTCTCCGAACCCTAGATCTAGAAAAGAAAGCCGAAGAAGCCCAAAACAGATCCAGATTTGCATAACTGAGACCCGAACAGATCCGATCCGGATTTCAGTCCAGATCCAAACAAATTCGAGCCAGATTCAAATCTGACATAAATTCAGGCCCAAAAAAGAATAAAAAATAAAATCTTTCTCCCCTTTCTGATAGCAAGTTACTATTAGTCTATTATCTCCATTGGTCACAGTTCAAGAATTTCAGAGAAGACATTGCAGCATTTAAAGCCGAGCAAAATGTAAAATTTACTGCTCAAGGTGGTGAACTGAATGGCAATAGTGCCCAAATCACTGCATCGCATAAACAGTTACATGAACTATTGGAGGGTGGTAATCAACCCGTCACATCCACTTCCGGAAAAACCCCTCAAGCTCCTGCAATTCTGAATTTTTTCCTCCTGCTCCAGTGCAACTTCGGATAATTCCTCTAGCTCCATTAGCACCAATTCCACCTGAGATATGTGATTTCGGGATGAAGGTAGATATCCCTTAACTTAATAGGGAGTCCAGAATTTATATTTAATGGGTAAATGTGATTGAGCAAGAGTATGCTTATAAATCTACTCCCGATGATCATTGGTACTTTTTATAACTAAACTTCGCGGCTATGCTAGTAGTTGGTAGGAATATTTTACTTGACAACAATTTGCAAGTAGCTTGGCCCCTATCATTCTTGGTGCTACATGAAGGAGGCCATGGCCATGAAGTTGGTTTCATTGAACTTCCACCCAGACACACTCTACAAATTCAGAAATTTCTATAGGGTTCGACGTCTGTGGATGATTTATACTTGCGCGTCTTATAAGACGTCTCTTCGAAGCCAAACTGAAGAATCTGATCATCAGCAAATTGTTCGCTATACAAATGGTAGCAAACAAAAATTCGTTACAACCTATTTTGTCATATTTTTGGTTAATTCGACAGTACACATTTATCTGCAAGAGGGTCTGAACAAAAGATGAAGCATCTACGGAATCCTTTTTTCTTTCTTTTTTTTTCGGACAAGCGTCTGAAAGGAAGTTGACTCCAAACAGCTATCTTATGGCTCTACGCATGCCCGACCACCGAGTAGAGTTTATGATACTTATTTTATTTGTCTTTCTCTCTAAGTTGCCCTATGGAAAAAGCAACAGCGACCTGTGATGGAATGGAAACTTCAAGACAAGTTAGTCCAATTGTCGAGCATAAACCCCGCGGTGACGCCCTCAAGAAAGTTGTTGATAGACCTTGCAAGTTATGGGTTGATTGTGCAAACTCTTTGAGTTCACTGGTTCGAGGTCAAAGTCTCCTCCCACCCTTGGAGAATGATGCGAAAGCAATAATATTTTATAAGCCATTTATTAGTATAAATGTTTAGTTGGGAGTTTATTAGTAATTTCTTCTTATTGAGGTTTTTATGCAATTTAGAATAAACTGCTTAGGGTACATTTTCATGCCTATACAAGTGCTCATTTTGTAACATAATAATCTAGGTTGGACTATGAAAATTTAGGTATTCCTTTACCCAGTTGCTTATGGGGCTTCCACTTTGCCATTCGACTTCAAGTGTTGGATCTTAAAGGAGTTCTGCATCATTTAGCCTTTGTTCCAAAGGAAAGAGTGCATTTAATTTTATTTGTTTATTTTTTATGAGTGAAATAATGTATTATAAACAAAAGCGTCAAAACAGGTACTGTATCTTGTGTACACTAGAATTACCTAGAGAGAAGGGAAACCAAGTCACAACAAAGTGGTACGAAAACTCCAAAAGGATTCTATCAAATCTGGCATCACCTTCATATTCCCAAAAAACAGCGTATGGAGCATAAAAGTTTTCAACCTGATTATGACATTTCCACATTCTTAGAAACCTTGCCACTTATCTCCCTTCAAATGGTCCAAAACAAACACAGTGGAGCCCCACTCCAGAGGTTTCTTCTCCTCTTATGTTTGTACAAGCTAAGCACTCGGCAGCAGCTCCTTTTACCGACCATGGCACGACCCACTAGATATGGAACAAAGAGACCAAAAGACTTCATAACTTGTTTGTTAATTTGTAGTGCACAAGTAAAAGAATCAGACTTTCTCCATCATGTTTGCATCAAAAGGACCAATTCACATAAATCTCCAACGTGTCCATATTTTGTCCCCACTAGAAAGGCTTCAGTGGCACATAAATGAGGTGGAGGGAGTACTTGCCTACCCTGAGCACTAGCTATACATGTAGAACTTCAAATTTTTGGTCTTAACCACGAAACTCTTGACTAGCTAATAATTTTGTTAAGATTGACCAGTCATAACCAGACAAACACACAGATGATTCAAATATCTAAATTATGAATATGTTAAGACCCTTGGACAATAGAATGAATATCATAATTTCCTAAAGCTGATGTTCTTGAACAACTCAACTAAGCTAAGCCTTAGTACCAATGACAAAAGGTTATTTAACAGAAATCCTTCCTCAAACTTGAGTGAGGTCCAAAGAAAGGTCTACTTTTAAGCCACAACTCAAAAGAAATATTTCTGTACTTAGTAATCGTTATCCAAGTTTATTTCCGGCTTCCTCTACCTATAGGACAATAACACTAATACTGATTTTATAACTCCTCCAATCTGGTGCACTAATTACTTATTAGTCTACTGCAGGCGCTGACCTCGAAAGCAATAGTAATTGGTGAAATATTATCTCACATATGAAAAGATTTATGTAGTTCACCATTAAGTACAACACCATTGCAATGAGAGAAAAAAATCAGAGAGAAGACAAAAAATTAACTACTTATAGAAAAATCCAAAATGAGCTAATATTGATCACAAATAATAATGCACGTTAAGATTGAAACAGCAACTCTTAACAATCATTGTGCAACAAAGATGTAACTTTTCTCTCGAGAAAAGTTCCTTGTTCAATTGCGGCTTACGGAAATTACCAGCAGCATTCATGAGAAGTTCCTCACCGATAATTTTGGCATGCTAACTGCATATGTATAGACGAAGTTTGATACATCTTTTGCTCCAATACCTGCATTTAGTGATAGCAATGTTATTCGTTTTATATTCATTTCGGGAGTTCGTCTGATTGACCAAAAAACAAAGGCATACTTATCCTTCCTCATCTCAGACATGATCTAGTATTTATTTTTGTCGCTTCCAACATGTAGAAATCCAGGTTTATACAAATAAATGTAAATATTTACACAAAGCGTGACGGAATGTTCAGATGATGCAGAAAACCAAGTATACAGGGAAGCATAACCATTTGCACCTAATTTCAGATTTTAACCATTCAAGTAAAGAAACTTCACAAATCACCTACATTTAAAAATAATAATAATTATTATTATTATTACTACTATTATTATCATTATAAGGGAAAGGCTATTTCCACTACAATAATTACTTATCCACTACAGTCATTAATAACTACTTTAGTTTAGCTTATGTTAGGACAAAAACACCCATAAATAGTCACTCACTATTATAATACAATATTTTTTCCATATTACTTTTAATTCACTTTTCTATCAATTTAAAGAGGGCTATTTTTTCTTTTCATGTTTTTATGTAAAATTAAACTAAGTTCTTTTGAGGATAAAAAAAAAAAAAAATTGTTGCATCTGAATGTTATTGACTTTATCAAATGACCTTTCAAATTAATTTTTCTTAATTTTTCAATATATCCAATGACCAATGTATTTTTATTTTCCTTTCCTACTTGCTTGAAGAATCATATTTAATAATTTATGCTCATAAAAAAATTGCGTTACAAGAAGTGAGGAAAATATTTTCTAAACATGAAATTTTATTAATAAAATAAAAAGCAATATAAAATATGAATGTCCTAAAATATAGGCTAGTTTTAATTTATGTGATTCATGACTTGAATTGAAGAAGGGGGTATTTTCATCTATATAAGGTTAACTTTAGATTAGTGTAGCTGATAAATAATCATTGTAGTGGAAATAGACTCTCCATAATAATAATAATAATTAGTAATAATAATAATAGTAGTAACAACAACTAATCCCCCCAAAAATAAAAAAGAACTGCACAACTTAAGTCTCCAAAAAACCCGAATTCCTCCACTAATTTCATACAAACAAAAAACTAAATGCTTTAAGAAAACATGGATGGTAAATGAGAAAGGATCGTGAGATTACCAACTGTTATAAGTTGTACTATGAACTTCTTCATAAAGGACTCCAAAGAAAGCTTTCCCAAGGATTTAAAGATACTTGTTACACTCTTCGGTGAAGATACTTTTGTTATGTCAATAGTTTCTAATAGCAGCAAAACTTCCTTCTGTCGGTTACCTTCGCACAAGGCTACCAAATAACTCTCTGCAACATCCATCGTGACAGTGAGATTCCATAATCAAATTAAGGTGCATATATAGACTCCTCAAAGAGTGATCAATTGCTTTGAATAACTATGAAAAGTACATAGTGTACAAAAGACCATAAAAAATAATGAATATCCAAAATTTGTTAACTACAAAGACAAGAAAATACAGGTTCCTGGTCCAATTTAATTCATTTTTTATGAATGACTTCACACTCCCTAAAATTCTCAAACGAATATGAGAGAAAGAAGAGATAAATGAATCCCTTATTGGGTTCAATCCAAACCAAAAGGCCAACGTTTCTGGCTAATTGGTCACCCTTCTAGGTGGATGCATATTATTGAGGTGTGCCAATGGGCCACCTATGTCCTGTTTAACTTTCTCTTCTTTCGAGTAGCATTTCTTCAAAAGTTGGCTACCTCGGCTCAAAATGTCAAATATAATATAAAGAAGAAATAAACACACACACACACACACACACACACACATATAAGGAATGTAAATGGTCTGTTTATGTAATATATACACCACCCCATTTGCATTCCTAATAATGAGTGCCGTATGGAACAGTGACAGCCATTTATCTATGAGGAGTAGGAATCTATGCATTGCTAGATAAAAGATGCAGCTTGCGTACTAAGCACAAACCTTGAAAGATTAACTTGTCTGTATCATCATTGTCTGTGATGCTATTACAGAGCTCTTGTATTTTATCTTCATCACCAACACTAATCCAAAGCAGCATCTCGTAATAGGCAAATCTTGAAATTGAATCAGGATTATCATTTTTAATAATGTCACCGAAGAAAAAGAATTCTTTAACCATACCCATGTCAATCAGATACATTAGAAATGGACCATAAGTTTCTTCCTTGATTGGGAAACCCTGATCCCTCATCGTTGTGAAGAGCTGATAGGCATTGTAGTTCTGCTCTAAAAGGGTGTCTTCATCCTCTGCTTTCTTGGCCCTGTCTATGCATAGACGTATCAATGCGCTAAATTCTTTTAAGCCAGTTTCACGTCCCAATCTACCGAACACATGGATGGTAGCATCTGTCCCCATCTTCTTTCCACACATATCGACAAGCCGATCAAAACGATCAAATTGTGTACTCTTAAAGACCCACTTTTGTTTCCTTTGACGTGATACTTCTTTCCGACGCAATGATACATTGTTGTTTGATATGTTCGTAAACCATGGCATAACCATCTCATATTCCAAACGTTTTTCATCGTCACTCAAATCAGGAGCGACACCCCAGTCGAGATGCGTATCTCCTGCAGTTAAGATAATAAGTATGTAAATGATATGATAGAACCCTAAGGGCTTAAACCAGTCAAGTCTAGAATATAAAATTAAGTCAGTAGATGAATGAAGGAGCTGAGCGAGCAATCCTGTAGACAAACAGTCAAAACTTCATATGTGCAAATGTATCATACGCTAAAACATCCAATACCAATTCATAGGCAGGATTTTAAGGTGGATAATTATTTCAAACCTAGTGAAGTTCCCTGGGTCTCCGAGAACAAATGCAATAACTACAGATTATTTAGATGGCCATGGGACAACAAAAAGGCGATAACCAAGAAGATACTCCCTTAGTTCCACTCAAAGAGTCCACGTTTGAAAAGTCTAATAATTAAGAGAGATATATAAGTAGCATTAGAGTTTATCATAATTACAAAAATGTTTGAGCATAACCAAAATGTTTTTAGCATATGTGGAGGGTGAAGTGGAAATGTTTGTGGACATTGTAAGCATAATTTTTTAAAGTGTACTTTTTAAGTGAAACATTCCAAAATAGAATAGTTGACTTGTTGCCCGGAATGGAGGGAGTAAAGCAAAAGAAAAATTTATATCAATATGAATACTTACCAACCAATATGGAAGTTATTTCCCGGGATAATCTCTTTGCCGAATCTACATAACAACACCACATATCATACTGGTTAGAAATCTTCAAGCATTCACATATTTCTCTTTACCACTATGTTTGGTCACTCCAAAAACTCAAACCATATAAGGAAACATTAACCACAAACGATATTGGGAGAGAATGAAAAGTTTTCATTTTAACACAACAGTTAGAAAGCATAGCTCTGCAATCCTATAACATATACTACCTCCGTTCCCAGACGAGTGTCCCTTTCGTGAACAAAATGGAACGTTAATTTTAGAATCCTGAACAATAAAGGGGGTCATTCATCTGGGACGGAGGTGTATTAATTATCAATAATCAAGGAATAAGTCAATTATTATCTTTCGTACGAAAGAGAAAATATGACGTTCTACTACGTCGTTAACATATAGTTTTCGGAAAATGCTTTAGGTTCAAATTAAGTGACAATAAAGAGAGTGAGCTCAAGTGTGCCAACAATTTGCTCGACGAAATGCCAAGGCATACCGGCTAGGGAATCTGAGTCATCAACGTCGATTCTACCGGTGGCTATCTGACTGAGAGATCCTGAGGACGAGTCCTTGAGGTGTGAAAGTTGGAAGAGAGTATCATGTGATGAAGATGAAGATGAAGATGAACAGGTGCCGATGGATGAGACGTAATGTTTGAGGGTTAAGTCCTCGGTGGCAGTCTTGGCGGAGACAGAAGCGGCGTAGGCAGCCTTAGAGGCGGAACGGAAGAGCCTGCCCAGCTTTCTGGCCTTGGAGACAGGCATGGATTATTTGTTGCCTCTCTTCTACGGCAGAGTACGCTCTTCCCGTCGCTCACTGTCGACGAGAAATGTAGTTAGCAAACGAGAATTGTTATTCACACCCATTTATATCTAATTACACCCCCCCTGGGTTATTACAAAAATACTCCTTTTGTACCTAAATTATTGTCTTTCTTTTATTTTTTTTCCGTCACAAATAACTATCTTATTTGAAAACTTTTACATTACTTTTATTATTTTACCCTTATTTTTTTCATAATTTAATTATGAGTTACATATACAAACATTAAATAAAATTATATATTATACCAATATTAATAATCAAGTCAATTATTTTTTCTTAATTCGTGTGTCGAATCAAACAAAATAATAATTAAGGAACGGAGGGAGTATTACGTATTATAAAAATTAACATATTTACCCTTATTCTTACTGAGCACACTCCTCCTACTTTTATTTGATTCAAATATCTCTCAGTATACCCCTCACCCCTACGCTCTTCCTACAATACAGATTCAAACATTACACTTTCATTCTCACATCTTCCAAATCTCTCTCTAAATCATAAACCTCCAAATCATTTACATTGTTGAAAACACACAACCATAGAGTATAAAGAATTAAAAGGGGACAAATATTGTAAGTATTTTTATACATTTTAGCTTAAGTTACCACATTTGAAGAAGCATACACAAATGGCCTAAGTTGCTAATGTTCGGTTAGTAGTGATAGAACACACTAACTGGTGTTCGGTCACTGATGGCCAAACAACCCTAAGTGTGTTCTATCACTACTGACTGAACACCTTTAGTGATGTTCGGTCATTACCAACCGAACACCTCATAGTACCAAAGGTGTTCAATCAACCATATCTAAATAATATAGGCAGGTTATTTCGAATTTCAACCTAAAATGTAATTTTTTTTTACACAAACCACCAATTCTAACTCAAATTATAAAGAAAGTCGTAGCTAACTTAACTTTAAAAATTATTTATCATACAACATGGAAAACAAGTGATATTTAAGTGTACAATGGTACGTAATTAAGCTACTTCTTGTGTGTGTGTGTGTGTGTGTGTGCATTTTTGCTATTTTGTGTATTGGGTTGGGGTGTCTCAATAAAGGATGGTAGGAGGTATGCTTAGTAATGATAAGTTGTTTATTCAAAATAAATTTGATAGGGTAAAATGGAAAATTAGGAGGGTTGTACTTGGTATTTAAGGAGGTTTACAATTTAGAGGATGGTAAACTTAGAGAAGATGTGTACTTAGAGATTAGGGGGTGTGAATAACAATTCTCTTACCAAACACTACCCAAGTTTTTCTTCATTTTTAGTTGCTATTAACACCCCCAAACCTTTAAGCACAACCCTATCATATATTACAAAAATATCATTATAAATTTTAACTTAAATACCCTTATGTATTTTTTATTTTTTAGATTAAAAAATTTAATTAATTATTGTTTGGCAGCCCCCTACGGAACACAGTTAAAGTTGTTCGGTAAGGGGTGTCAAACAACCAAAGTGATGCTCGGTTAGAAGGTGCCGACGGCCAAACAGTGCCGAATAGCTTCAAAAAAAAAATACAAGTGTTAGGTCCCGTAGGTATGCTCATAATATAGGCTAGAGGGGGGTGAATAGCCTATATGACCTTCATTTAAAATTTCATCTTATTTTGAAATATCTTTTAAGAACACAGATGAAATGTTTATCGAGTCTGGTCAATTTCCTTTTAAAGCAACTCTGCTGATCTAAAAACGACAGGTTTGCTTCAGCAGCCTTTAGCTACTCAGTCACAGACTTAAACAACTGCTTGAAAATTGATGTTATAATATTAGCTGTTACAAATGAGTTGTGCAACGAAAAGACTTTCAGCAAATATATAGAACATAAAATATCAAAGTAGTTGTAACCAGATAAGTACAAGTAAAACACAACAGCTATTTTAAATCTTCATTAAATGCAATTATCTATTCCATGAACAGATTGCACAGAATACATGAAAGATAAGTAAAGGTTGAATGTAAGAAGATATATTTTATATTAAAATTTAGCATAGGTTTACTTAAAGGTAAACATATTTAGTACATCAACCTAGACTCTCTAACCTAGCAACATTCCAGGGTTTTCATGGAAAGGAAGACAAGGGGAAGACATATATGGGAACTCTCTCCTTAGCAATCCCAAGTCCCTTAAGAAGAAGGAAATGGCAGTGCCAACGTGAGAGTAATGTGAGAAGACAATATTATAGGTTGTTCAATTAACAAGTAATTGAACAATTGAGTGACTAGCACTCAACCAACTATGATGACTCATTATTGCACAACCGATAACTCTTGCAATGGAATACAAGTCTGTCGGTATGAATGCAATGTGGATTATTAACTCGTGATCTTCATCGGACATCTTCAAGCAGGTTCCATCTTCAACGTCAGGCTGGATGCTTAATCTCTTGCAATAGATCTAGAGTCTTAGAGCAGTAGAGACTGAGTCTTTCGAAGAAAGAAATAACTTAAATCAAGAAATGAGTTCTTGACTAAGCGAAGCTTCTTGCCTTATGAATTTCTGATCTATCTCTCTCACATAGAGTGTTTGTTCTTACACTTGTGTTTTTTCTACCTCACAGTCGCTTGGATTTTTTGCTGCCCTTTGGAAGAGGGATGAGAGATTTCTTTTATAGGCGAAGAGGTGAAGGATCCGTTGAGACTTGAGTAGATTTATAACCATTGGAGTGTTTGTCTTCTAATGCATCAGAGTGCATCTTGAGGACTGCTGGTTAAAGAAATCTTCCTGAAGATCTTGTCTTGAAATATGTCCAGTGAAACAGGCTGTCAATGGATGTGACTTGACGTTCTGTCCTGTCTGTACACGGTGCAATGTAGCTTGACTTTTTGTTGATTTATCTTAAAAGCTGGATCAAGTACAAGAGAGGAAATATCCAAAGATAGGAGTGAAGACTCGGATATATATGTGTATCTCCAAGCTGAAAAGTAGATTCTTAAAAGATACTTTTGCGAATCTTCGTACATGTGACTGTTTGGAGATTTGACTGTTTTTCCTCTTTGACCTAAGTAGTACTCTTGCAGTGGATTTGAAAAGGAGCAGAGCTGGACTTCCAAATCTTCACGTCATCAACCTTCTTGACATGCTGGAGCTTTCAGACCATAAGGTGTGCTGATCGAAGGTTGCTGATTTGCTAATGAGAGTAACTGCTTGGTGAGATATCTGCTGGTGCTTGGACTTATAGAGCTAATCCATTTGAGAGATCATCATAAGTTGGTAGGACAAAGACTTGAATATGTATAAAGACTTCCTAGTTTAATGACCTATGCAATATTCAACGAATTGCCACACTGTCCGGTACGTAGCCCTTTTAATCACTCATTGAATATGCGATGTAATGGTAATAAGAAAATCACGGTTTAGAATATGCAAACATATATAGCAAATGTTATGCAGACATATTCCGAACAATAAGCTCATCAATCAAGACAACGATGGAGACATGAATTCATATGGGGAAAGGGGAGGAAGGGAGGAGAAAAGATGAAGGAAGGAGATAGGGGGAAGGCGGGCTTGACTGGGAGACGGGAGGAGGAGGAAGAGGAAGAAGAAGAAAGGAGGGAGGAGGGAGAAGAAGAAGGAGAGGGGACGGGAAAAAAAAGAGATGGAGAGAGGGTAAAATGAGAAAATTATGGGGGTGTGTCTAGTATTTAAAGGGGTTAAAAATTTATGAGGAGGTGTACTTAGAATGTGGGTGTACCTAAAGCTTTGGGGGTGTTAATATCAACTCTCTTTTTCTTGGCATGTATACCCGAAATAAAAACGCTCTTGTTTGAAAAATTAAAAGTACAAATATATATATATATATATATATATATATATATATTTATTTACAGTTGGTGAGGAGACCTGTGACTTTGCCACCTCAACCACTTTTGATATATCTTCAATTTCAGGGGTTTGTCTGTTTAAATTCTCATTTATTGGGGGATGATGTCAATAACTAATAATTTAACCTAATAATAATATTTATGATAAAAAGTATATATAATAGTGAATTACTTAACCCAAAGCCTTCTTCAATTTACAATAGTATTGGCTTAAAAAAATTTAACGGAAGCAAAGCGGGCGACGCGAGAAGACTAAACAAAACATTCTTTCCCTTTCTCCAGATAACAACACCAGCGTCGCCCATTTGTTACCAGCCTCGGCCACAACCCCTCTCATCACAACACAGCGTGCTCTAGATCTCTTCTTCCTCACCACTCTTAACTCCCTCCTCCCGATTCAAAAAGGTTTGTTAATTTCCAGTCCATGAAAATCCCTAATATTAATTTAATTAGTGTCTATAAAAGGCAAAGTTTCTGGATTGTGTGGGAAGGAAAGAGAAATCAAGATGGGTTGGGTATAAAAGGACAACAGGGACGACGTCACCAGTTCCAATGGCATTACGAGCCCTAGATCTCCCAATCAATGTTCTACAAGAAAGATTGTGAAATCGTAGTGCTGAATTGAAGAGGTTGAGAGAAAGTGTAAGAAAACTGAGGTGCTTTTCAAAGACTGCGTTGGAAGGTAATACATTTCATTTTCTCTCTTTCTCTCTCTCTCTCTCTCTCTATATATATATATATATATATATATATATATATATACATATATATAGATGGGGGAGTATTTAATGGTTACTTTTTTATTTAACCATCAATGGTTACTCTCATTATCGACCATTGGATCAAAAATTAAAGGTTGAGATTTAATGGTTAGTTGGAAAATGCAATTAATGCAAGTAGGTGAGTCATTTAATGCATTAAAGCTCAACCTTTAATTTTTAATCCAATGGTTAATAATGAGAGTAACCATTGATGGTTAAATAAAAATAATAACTATTAAATACTTCCCCATATATATATATATATATATATATATATATATATATATAGTTTCATGTTTTGTGCTTATCTACATATATTGCATACCATATCAATCGTTCTTTAAAGGACAATCGCAATCTCGCAACATTTGGACTTACGATTCCCTAAAGAATTTTCGTCAAATCTTACCCATCGTTCATACTCATCTCAAACTCTCTCCTCTTTTGTAACTTTTTTCCAATTTATAACATCTGTCTCATGTATATGCTTTGCAAAATTTGGTTCGAAAAGTGTATTTTATAGGTTTATAGTTTCTTTTTAAAACAAATTTGCTATATATATAGTTTCTTATATTGCTCTATTTTTTTTTTTACTAGTTTATGGATTTTTTATTTGTGCGATAATCATTTTTAGGTTTATTTCATTTAATAGGTGCTGGATTTGTGTCTCAAGACCTTTACCTTCATGGATACTTTCGTGCTTCTATATATTAAGATATATTGCTAATGTTGTTGTTGCTTTTTTATGTGAACAATTGTTGTATATTATCTAGATTTGCTTGTATCCATAACCTAAGTATTTGGTACAAGTGCCTACTAGTCCTGCGTGTCTGGTAGGGTGGCAATTTGTCCTTAGACAACACCCTTATAATAGCTTAGGATTGCTTATCTTATTCCAAGTTAAGTTCTTCAGAAGATAGCTATTGTCTATCAGCCATCTCCATTAGCCGTGTCCAATAAGCTATCATTCAAGAACATTCCAACCAAGCATCATCAGTAATATATGAAGACCTGAAGATTGACTGATCAAGACTTGTCTGAAGATATGCTTTAAGTTACCAGCAAAGTCATCTTTGACTTTGGTGTAACGTAAACCTGTTGGTTCATTTATTAGATCATTCTATTTTAAGCATTCATCTCAGAAATTAAAAGGACATTTTGCAAGCAGTACTTGTCTACCCATTTTTTGGCAAGTCTGCAAGCACAGTACAGGGACAGCTTGGATTGTGCAGAACGCTCACTCAAACTTCGACAATAGGCTTAGGGCATTTAACGCAAGTCTCCTTGCATTAAATGCACCTAATTCAAACATCTCCAAAATTTGAATCTCCCAACGGCTCTAAGGAATTCTTTGAGTATAAATTGAAGACTTGATGAAACATTGAAGACAACTCTTGAAGACCAACAACTTGACTATTCTGCAAATCTCCATCTTCAACACTCTAAATACATTCAAGATCTTCAAAGCTAAATTCTTTCAATCATTCTTTGAAGAGCACCGAACTTAGACTCCTAGTCTTTATTGCTCTTCATTCATTGCAGTCCTTTACTTTCAAGGCACACATGAGTGAAATCTTTTTAGATCTTTACTCTCACCATAAACACTTTGTCAAAATATTTTTATACACGATCAATTAGTGATCATTGTAATAGATTCTAGTGGAAAACATAGTACACATTTTCAAATCCAAAGTTGACTACTTTGGTAGTGGACGTAGCACTTATTCATAGTGTAAATCACTTCAAATATCGTGTCTATTTAATTCTTGCAATTGTGTTTTTGATTATCACTTGAATATTTCCAGATTCCAACATTTCCAGAAGAACAATTAATCTTGCCTAGACAAAATCAGTCATTCTGATTTGTCCTACACTTCACAGTCTTCCGCTGTAAACTATTTTCTAAACACTTTCTACTTTGTGAAGTAATTTTTATTAAAACGTTTTAAAAATTGGACATAGGCAATCCCCCCCCCCCTTTAACCTATTTGAGCCTATTGAGACCTACCAACAATTAATCTGTTTTTTTATTTATTTATTTGTTTTCAATTTATGTATCAAATTTCAATTATCAATCCAAAATGATTTATTTACTAGCATTTAAATTCCTACCAGTTTATTTCCAAAATTAAATTGAACTTCTAAAGTACGTATTTTTGTTTTGAAAAATTTCTTCTAACTTTAGAGTGTGGATTATAAAATTAAGAGTTAAGTAGCTTCAGATTAATTTACATATTTTTAATATTTCAAATCGATCAATGCGTCCAAAATTCTTATGGGTACTTGTAAGCACTCCGATTCGCAGATCGTTTTTAGCCTTTCGTTCTGGACTCCCGAAAAAAATATATGTAATAAATGCGCAAAACACATTTGTTTGAAAAATAGAGGCGCCACCCTCATTTATATAGGAAACGATAGAAAAACTGAGATTGTGAGTTTGGAGTCTTAGTTACGAGTTGGGAAGGTTTTATGCACCCAACTCGCCCTTTCAGTCTCTTATGATTACATGCTCAAATTTATATGTTACGAGTTTATTATACTATGTGGGAAGAAAATGGATCACGGGATTTATGTCTCCGTTTACGTTATATAATGTATACATGCTTTATTTATAGCAAAATAAACAAAATAAATATTTATATTTAACTGAAATAACTAAAATAAAATTTTAGTTAAAAGTATTTATTATATATATATATATATATATATATTACATATTTATCAATAGATACATATATATAACATTACTTACATAAATAAGAACGGATGCTTCGAAGCTCAAATTTAACGGATATATTGCATGTATTCACATCGATACTAATTTATGTACTCATTTACAAATCATTCAAATTATTTACATATCAAAATAAAGGGAAATAACGAGTCGAAGAATTTTACCTTCTGTCATTTTATAGAATTCAGGTCAAGTTCTAGGCCGTTGATTTATATTTGATCAAGCTAGCTCGTAGCTTGATCGTTATGCTCCCTCAACTACCAATACGAGAAAAGAAAGACTTACGTTTTGATATTGAGTGTGTTCAAAGAACACTGTGTATATGTTTGTTTTTGTTGTGTATTTGTGGGTGTGTGTGGACGTGAAAGAGAGAACATAGAGTTTTCTTCTCTTTCTCTTTTCTTTTCTTTTTCTTTGGTCTGAGAGTTGAAAGAAAGCTGAGAGTGTGTTTTTCTCTTTGGTTGAGAGGGAGTATTTATAGGGGGGAGTGAGAGAGATATTTGCTAGATTTTTGCCTGGGTGAGCTTCAAGGAAGCTTCCTCCGGCTTGGCCTCCAAATTCTTTCAAACCATGTCGGTAGTGCTTGAGATATTTTTGAAGAATGCCAGATTTTGGTGCGCGGAGCACCAGGATGGGCATTCGTGTGCCAAAACATGTTTTTGGTGTCGCGGCGCACCAGACACAACTTCTGCGTACCAAACCATGAATATTACATTTAGAATCTTCATCTTTCACTCTTTATACTTCAGGTCCCTCGTTAATTTTATTTAATCTTTGTGCCTTGAAGTTCTTCCTTTTGTGCTTTGACCCTGGAATTATTTCCTTTGCGTTTTGCACCCTGTAATTGTTATAAAATTTGTGTTAGTTTATTTTGTAAATAAATTAATATTTATTGGACAATGTAATATAGGTGTACGAATTCTGGGTGTCTGTAATACTTCATGAATTTGTAAAATTATTTTAGTCAAAGCCCTGATGGAGTGATGGGTTTTTTTTTTATTTCACTCGTGTATATCATTAGTCCACCAACACTCCCAATTTAGGTTTCATTTCAATAACAGATAAATGAATCTTTTTGACTTCTTTTTATTGGGGGTCCTATTTCTATATTTATTTTTGATTGATTACAGATGTCCAATGGGGACGACATATTTGAGAAAAACAAACTCGAGGATTCAAACCAATGTTTATGTGAATGGAAGCACAAGTGTTGGGAGGGAAGAGAAATATGAGCTCTGGTTTGACCCTTCAGAAGATTTTCTTTAGTACAGTATCCTATGGACTGAGACTCACATCATGGAAGTATCCCCTAAAAAACCTTAGGGTATTCTTTTCAATTTTACTGTTTTTGGTTACATGCTTTATTTCATGCACATAATATTTTGTGTTTTGATGGTTATGGGCCACTGGTCATATCTCTAACAAAATCTATCATAATGGTCCATGGGGGTGCTGATATAATGTTTCACCTTTGTACAACTGTTGTTATCATTGTCTATTTTGTGTGATAGAAGCATGATTTCTATTTTTAGTAATTTGTAGTGGCATTGGTCCTTCTCTCCAAACTTACAAGAATTGGAAACATTCTCATCGTTCTTTGAGACAAAATCGTAATCTCGCAACAGTACTTGGACTTACGATTCCTTCAAGAATTTCCATCAGCTCTCTCCCATCGTTCAAACTTATCTCAAACAGGTTCCTCTCTCTCTCTCCTCTTTTGTAACTTTTTCCAGTTTGTAACATCTGTCTCATGTATTTGCTTTGCAAAATTTGGTTGGAAAAGTGTATTTTATAGGTTTTATAGCATCTCTTTAGAAAAAATTATCCAGTCGAATTTCCTAAAAGAGTTCCTTTTCATCTTAAGTGTGCAGTAGCTTCTTGAAAACATAAATGGAAAACACTGTCCCTCCAAGAGTTATGCTATCTTTAGAACCCAAAAACAAGAGCAGGGAAACTATCCACACAATTTTTTTTCCATTCTTTATAACAAGGAAAGTGAAAACAGCTATGAAAAATGCTGATGAAACAGGACCTTAAGGCTATTTTGTTTTCGGTTGAGTATCCTGTGATATTTGAATATTTAGCAAATGCATGTACATGACTTTCAGGTGGATATAGCTTATGCTCCATTCATTGAAAGGTTTCAACCATTTGCACTGGAGGTAAATAACTATGACATTACGGCGAGCAGGCCAAAACTATCAGCATGGATTGAGGTACTACTTTCTGACATCAATTGGGTTTTTTTTGGCTGAGGGACGGTCATTAAAGTTTACGATGATTTCTTCTGCCTAAATTGCTCTGATGACTAATATACTTGTGGTTCAGCTGTTGATGCATGGAACTATTCGAACTAACATAGAAGTAATTACTAGGAAAATAGGAGGATATCTGAAGGAGCTAAGCCTTCAGTGAAAAGATTAAACGATTTGATTTTGTGTTGAAAAGCACTATGATAAGGTTTCTTACGGGGCCTGCACTACTCTGTGAGCAAGAATTTAACTTTAGTGTTTTAAGATAACGCATTTTTATTACTTCATTCACACACGTTTAGTTTGGTTTCTCTCTCTTTATATATATATATATATATATATATGTGTGTGTGTGTGTGTGTGTGTGTGTGTGTACTCCCTCTGTCCTTAAATTATTGTCTTCCTTTATTTTTTTGTTTGTTCCTAAATAATTGTCTACGGAGGGAGTATAAACAGAAAATAGGATGTAAAAATAATGAACGTCAAATAAATAAGGGTTGAGGCAGGGGTGGGTTTGCATCTCATTTCATATTCTCTTGCCACAAATTAAATGCCATGATCGAGCAAAATGCAATGGCTTTAATTTGTTTGGATATATATACTCTTGTTGTTTTAGTTAATGGTTTTGTGATTGAATATCATTTTCAAATTAATTTATCGCTTGTTGTCAAAATTGGTCCAATATTTATAGATTATAGCTTTGCTGACCTTGGTCTTTCAATATACAACACAGAAGGTGATAATCTTTGTCGCAAATTTCTAGCCCAATCGATAGAGTACAATTACTTAATTGATGCATAGAATTCTAATGCCCCGTTAAGTATCTCATTTTAGAGTCCTTCAATTTTTGTATAGACGCATCAATCCTCCGATAACTCATTATTTTTCCTAAGAGTTTTTATACGTAATAACATGCAGTTATTATATTTACTTAATAATAATAAAAAAAATAAAGATTTAATCTAGAATAATAATACGTGTTAGGTCCATGGTGATATGCTCAAAGTATAGGCTAGAGGGGGGGTGAATAGCCTATACTACGTTTATTAAAAATCTCATCCTATTTTAATTTGTATGTTGGAAAATATGGATGAAATAATTAACATGAATAGGTCATCTTTCTAGTTCAAGCAACACAGCCGATATAGTTGTATCAGACGATGTGCATCGGCAGTCTTGAAGAATAGATAATAGGAAGGTATTGTTATACTTAGCTGGTAGAAAATAGTTTGAGCAGCGGAAGAATTTGCAGCATAAGTATAGCAGACAAGATTGAAGTTACTGTAAGTGAGTGTGTACAAGTCTATCATAACAGTTAACTAAAATCTTGTATTAGATGCATCGATTACTTTCCACAACCAGATTGCACAAGATATATCAAATATTACAGGAAAGATAAGTAAAGGCTGAATGTTTTAAAATATGATTTATATTAAAATTCAGCAGAGGTTTGCTCAAAGACAAACATGCTTAGTGCATCAACCTAGACTCTCTAACCTAGCGATCTCCCCGGGGGTAGAAGGAAAGTCAATTGGGATGCCGAGAAGACTCATTACTAGAACTCTAACCTTAGCAGTTCCTAATCCCCTAGGAAGGTGGACAAGAGAAGTGCTAGTGTTAGAGGGATGTGAGAAGAAAATATTAGGCGTTGTTCAAATAGCTGGTATTTGAACAACTGAATGCTGAGTACTCGGCCAAAAGTGAGGACAATTTATTGCACAATCGACAGCCCTTATAATGTAGTATAAGTCTGCTGATATAAATGCAATGTGGATTATTAGGCTCTATTTCTTCATCGGACATCTTCAAGCTTGATCAGTCTTCAACAATTTGCAGGATGCTTGGTCTCTTGCTGAAGATTTGAAGTGCATCAACTGAAGAGACTGCGTCTTTCGAAGGAAAAAAGAACTCAAATCAAGAACAAGGTTTCTTGATCAAGCAGAGCTTCTTAGCCTTTTGGAATTTCTGTTTCTCTCTCACACAAAGAGTTTGTTCTTACACTTGTGTTTTCTCACTCCTTTGGGTGTGGTTTCAGATTGAAAGAATGAAGAACAATTTCAATACCACATCCTCTCACATGCATATGCATACACAGGTGTCTCTTAATGTGAGAATGAGAGTCTTCTTATATAGGCTAGAGAAGATGAAGGATTCGTTGGAGCTTTGAATGAGTTTCTGCCCGTTGGAAATCTGAATCATTAATGCACTGGAGTGTGTCGTTCAAATTGTTGGGCAAAGACCTTCCGTTAAGCTTTTGTCTTGAAGTTGGTCCGTGAATCAGGCTGACAGAATTGGACTTGTCAATTAGGCCTGGGATGTAGCGCACTGTGTTTGGTCTTTTATAGAATGAAGCCTTGAAGACTGGGACCAATACACAAAAGAGGAAATGTCTTCTGAGTAATAGTGAAGGCGCAGACATCGATGCGTATCTTGGGTTTGTCAGAAAGATCTTGTAACGGATCTATTTTGACTTGTAGCGTTTTAAGCAACGACCGATGTTCCTCTTGAATAATCAGCTTCTCTGCAGTTGTTCTGGTGAAGAGCTTGGCTGACACTGAGATCTGCCGATTTTGGTGTAGATTGCTGATGAGACACGGCTGGAAAGAATGTCTGTTGGTGAGACATTGCTGATGGTCATGTCCGCTGGCGCATGAAGAGCTAATCCATATGAAAGTTGTCATCACTTTGGTAGGACAAAGACTCGGATATATACAAAGACTTCCTAGTCTAATGACCTATGCATTGTTTCAACAAGCTGCCACACTAACCGGTACACAACCCTTTTAGCCACTTGTGAAACATGCGTTGTAATGGGAACAAGCAAATTACTGTGTTGGAATATGCATACATATATATCAGCTGTTTTACAGGCATATTCCTAACAATACGTTTAAAAGTTACGGAGTATTTTTTAAACGCAAAAAAAGAAAGAATAAGATTTAATATAAGAACATGCAGTTATTATATTTTTTAAAGAATGAACTTCAGTTTGACTCGGTAGACAAATTAAGAGAAGTCATTTGAGTCTATTATAAATATTAAGATGTTGTGTATTTTCAGAAATATTTATGTAAGAGTGGGACCATCTCAGAAAGGAAAAAATAGTTTTTTTTTGACAACAATCTAAAAGGGAACCACAAACTCTTTTTCAAAAACAAATTAACATTTACGCGGTCCAAACACAACATTTATCATATCACTGCATATCAAGAGATAGTAGGATACTAGAAAACACTCAATCCACTCATATATATTGTTCATCGGACATAAACTATAGTTTAAAAAAAATTAATAATTACTGTCAAATATTTAGATTTCTATTTTCTTTTTATTTTGTCAATAAATTTATACTATTCGTTAAAGGAGAATGCCTATTCGTTCTTCACTATTTTAGTATTCACGAAACTCTTTTACAAATGTGATATGTGGCATAAAACTACGTACAAACTATACAAATAGTTCCTCAACTTTTTGACATTTTTTTTTGGATTCGTCCTTGTTGCTTGCAAACAATCCCTAGATTGATCACGTTAAACGAAACTGATTATTCCTTCCAATTTCGTTAAATTTTTGCCGTTAAGTCTTCACGTGCCTTTCACATGAATTTGAGCAATGACAAAATTATCATTTCACTTAAAAAGATACAAGGACCAACAGTAAAACATATTTTTTGTTCATATGCACTCCTCCGTCTCACACCCGCTTACAGCCAAATCACCACCATTACTCACCGCCTAAATCTTCGCAATCAATAAGAATTCCATTGAACTACACATCCATTTCAACTAAAAATTAAATACACTCATCTTATACAACAATCAATTGTCCCTATCACATTGATCATTGTACAACAGTTATATCTTGAAATTAAATATCACATTTTATAGTCCGTATCACATGTAAGGGTTACCTAGAATTGGGGCGAGTTGAGGTGGGTCTTCTGGGTTAGTGGTGGTGGCTGTGGAGTCTTTTTGGGATGTAACGGGTATGGAGAGTGTTAGGTCCAAGGTTGCTCAATATAGGCTAGAAGGGGGGGGGGGTTGAATAGCCTATATTCAATTTTTAAAAATTGATTTGAAAAATCTTACTTCACTTAAGTTAGAAAAATTTAGCAGGCGGAAGTCTTGTGAAGTATAGGACAAATTGGAAATGGCTGATCTTCACAGAATAAGATCAGCAGTTCTCAACAGTTTTGGAAATCTGGAAATATAAGCAACACAAATAATTCACAATCACACACAAGTAGACAGAGTATTTAATATGGTTCACACTTATGAATAAGTGCTACGTCCACAACCAAAGTGGTCAACTTTGGATTTGAAAATCGTGTACTAAGTTTATCCACTAGATATTTTACAAACTAAATCTCTAATGGATTGTGTACAAAAATTTTGTTGACCAAGTGTTTGTGTGGGAGAATTGATATCAATAAGATACAATTTCGTGAGCTATGAAAAAAGTGTTGCAATCAATGAAGAGCTTTAATGGACTAGACGTCTAAGTATGAAGCTCTTCAATGAATGTATACAGATAGGACGTTTAAGCTTTTTAAGAACTTGAAGACTATAGAGATTTTTAGTTGGAGTAGTTGAGAAGTGCAATGAATGCTGCCATGAAGTCTCCTTTTATATGCAGGAGTGACCTTGGAGCCGTTGGAGATCTTCATGAGTTGCTCAATTTGAATTCAAGAGCATTTAATGCTCTAATGGTGTTGTTGAGCTCTGATAGGCGGTTCTGCAAGTTCCAGTCTGTCACCTGAAATTTTGCCAAAAATGGGTAGGCGTGCTTGCAGCGAATGTCCTTTTCGAATTGTATGCCAAGAATGGAAAGCTTCATTAAATGCGTTTTGCGAGTTAACGTTGTATCACAATTAATGAGATCTTTGAGTTAGGGCATATCTTCGAGATGACTATCGGACGTTCTTGGAGTTCTTCAACTTTGCGAGATAGAGCTTGGCTTGAACGAGCTTGTCCGATATCAAAGTACGGCCTGAATCAAGTTTTGCCTATTTGTGCAGAGGACGTCCGATGTCCTATAGGCTATCTTCTTCAAGACTTATACAATTAGCAACACTAAGCTGTTCAAGCTATGCCTAAGTACAAGTTGCCACTCTAACAGACACGCAGGCCCATTAGTCACCTTGTCTTAGACTTTTAGGTTATGGATTCAAGCAAATCTAAGCTAAAATACAACAATCTCCTCCTATTTGCTTGAGTCCATGACCTTACGAATACAATATCAGCTGACCAAGTTCAAATCTAGTAATAACATGCTTGAAAGATTGATACATTAAATAAGCATGCCCTAGATGAACTTACGTACAGGTTATTGTGTTCAAGAATTACAGTGTTTATGAATAGGAATTTAAGCATCAGACACTTGTAATTAGGCTGAATTTAAAAACATGCAGAATGGGCAATATAGGACATGTCTTTAAACCGGTGGTTTAATTTTCATGCATTCACATAAGCGAGTTCATTTAAAAAGCATGAAAATTTTAAGATATAAACATTGTGAATTAAACACGGAGTTTAATTGCAAAGATTTTGCAAAAGATTATACCAAAAATTTATCGCCGGTTCGAGAGGATGACCTAGATGATGCACGACCATAGCCTCTGATGAAGATTGCTCATAGCCTCTTGATGTCCATCTAGAGTTAGCGGCAGCCTTTAGTTTTGCAATTTCTTCTTTGGCTTCGCTAATTCATCTTTGCGTCGGCCAAGTCGTATGAGAGATCGATGTTTTTCGTTTGACCTCGGCTAACTCTTCTTTTGTATCGGCCAATGCGGAAGGACAGATCATTGTTTTTCGTCGAGTAGGGCATTATGTTCAATAAGCCTTGTCCGCTGATCATTGTTGAGTCTAGCCATCTCCTCCTTCATGGACGCAAGCGATGTATCAATGAGAGCAAGACGGGTGGTAGTAGTGATATGCTCTTTGCGATAGAAGGCCAAGTGCTTGGAGGTGAGATTACGCGTTGCTCGCACGGAGGAGTGAACAGAGCGATTCGCCTGTCGTTGAGAGTGAAGGATAAGCTTGTAACCAGCTTCAATCATGTCAACGATCTGCATCATCTTAGTGGCAATGTTGTCCCAATTGGTTTTGAAGATGGCGATGTTGATGAGGAAGATCTTGAGATTTGGTGGCAAAGCGGTTTGGTGGCGGAGATGGACCGTGGCGAGGCATCAAAAGCGGCCTTAGCACCCTTTGAAATTTCCATTACTTGGGTCATGCGGTCGGCTGCACATGGGTGATGTGGAGATCACAGAGAGGCGGTGCGGGGCCTTGGTCGGTCAACAGAGATGACTTCAAAGTCTTTCAAAAATTTATGAACGCCTCGGCGGGGTAGGTATCGACGAGTCGGGATGACTGGAGGAGAGGATGGACCTGCGAAGGGGAAGGATTGCTGGCAGCTTGGGTAGGAGAGGGTGGAGGAGTGCTGATGGAAGACTGGGAGTGGCTGGAGGATGTTGAAGAAGGACTGGAGGAGGAAATGATAATATGGCTGGTAGAGGGTTGGAATTGGCTAGGGTAGGTCAAACGAAGGGATGGATAATATGGAGGGATGAGAGGGGATGGAGGCCTTAGACGACCAATGAGAAAAGGAGTTGAGATAGAGATAGGGGGAGGTGATCGATATAGAGTAGAGATGAAAGGGTTGAAGCCAAGGTAAGTGGAGACGACATCAGTGAAGTTGTAGACCATAGGGTGAAGAAGGATAGAAGGATAGCAGATAAGGGTGAAGACTGGAGGTTTAGGCAGAGAAAGGAAGGAAGAAACGGTGGATTACGTGGGGAGAGGAAGGCCTAGGTCCTTGTGAATTGCAACCCATTGGTTGAAGATCATGAGATCTTGCCTGCGGAGTTGTGGGAGAAGAATTCTTGGGACCAGTGGAGGAAGAGGTTCATAGAAAGCACCCCATTTAAAGATAATTTCACCATAGTGGGAATTTTCTGGGGTAGTCAAGGGTAGAAAGGTAGGGTCGAATCGCGGGGTTGGGCTTAGGCTCTGTCCCGGAAAGACAGCAAATCCTGCACCTCAGGGTGTAGATGGTTGTATGGGTTGGTCTTGAGGCGTTTGGGGATAGGCAGGTCAGAAGAGGGAGAGATAGGGCGTTTGGAAGAAGGTGGTTGAGAGATGATGGTAGGTGAGATAGATGGTTCTGGTGTGGTGGTTGTTTGAATGGGAGCAGAGGAAGGAGGTGAGGAAGTAGGTGAGGTGGTAGTGGTAGTAGGTAGAGGTGATGAAGCTGGTGAAGAGGCGATATCAGCAGGTTCTTCGAAGTGCACTCTTTTCTTCGCACTCTTTTTGATACGCTTGCCATGAGTGGACTTTGTAGGTGAAGGAGAGGTAGGAGTAGGAAGTGGAGATGTTAGGTCCGAGGGTTGCTCAGTGTATAGGCTAGAGGGGGGGTGAATAGCCTATACTTGGTGTAATAAAAATTTCATCCAAATTTTACATTTAGATCGAAGAGTAGATGAAATGATTACTACACATAGATCATCTTCCTCATACTGAATGATTAGGCGAAGATAGAGTGATCGACATCTTAGATCGCGAGATGTAGATCATGGACATCTAAGATCAGCGAGATATGAAATATGCGGTTGGAAGATGTATGTTGAACTTAGGCGATGGAAATGAGTTTGAGCGGCGGAAGAATAAACGGCATAAGTTTAACAATTTAGATTAAAAACTGTAAAGATTTGATTTGAAAGAGAGCTTGACAGTTGACTATAATCTGTATTAGATGCATCATTTACTTTCCTTAAACAGTTGCACATGATAAAGCAAATTATATACGAAAGAGAAATCAAGGCTGAATGTAACAATTATATATTATATTAAAATTCAGCAGAGGTTTGCTCAAAGGCAAACATGCTTAGTACATCAACCTAGACTCTCTAACCTAGCAATCTCCTTAGGAAAAAGAAGGAGAAATGAAGAAAGCGAAATCAAATATATCGAAAATACATTAGAAGATGTACTTAATATTTATTAAGACATCTTCTGTAATTTCAACTCGATATATTTGTTGTGAGAAGAGAATATTAGGAGTTGTTCAAATAGCATATATTTGAACAAGAGTGCTAAGCACTCGACCAACAATGATGACACCTTATTGCACAATCGGCACGACTTATAATGTAGTATAAGTCTGCCGATATGAATGCAATCTGGACATGTAAGTTACGGCTCTTCATCGGACATCTTCAAGCTTGATCGCTTCAACGATCGTAAGATACTTGGTCTCTTTCTTGGATGATGGAATTGAGGCCTTGAAGAGGCGAGTTCTTCGAAGGAAGAAGAACTCAAATCAACAACAAGGTTGTTGATCAGCGAGCTTCTCGGCTTTTGGATTTTCTTCTCTCTCTCTCTCACAAAGTGTTTGTTCTTACACTTGTGATTTCTCACTCGAAGGAGTGGTTCGGATTGAAGAAATGAAGATCAATACCACAACCTTTCTCAAGCATAAGCATACGGTTTGTGTGTTCTAGTGCTTGTGCTCTCTCCCTTGTGCACTTGTGCTCTCTTGAAATGAGAATAAGAGTCTTCTTATATAGCTGGAGAAGAAGAGGTGACCGTTGGTGTATTGAATAGGTTTATGCCCGTTGGTGATCTGAATCTCGTGATGTAGGCAGAGTACATCTTTGGATTTGTTGGGCAAAGACCTTGATTAGGTTTGAGTCTTGAAGATGATCGTGACACAGTGGACATAGATGGACGTGTCGAGCTTAGCCTGGATGCGGTGATTGATGTGGACGTTTCATTGCTTTGGCGTAGTGCGGCGTCGTGCTTGGCCTTTTCGGAAAAGCTTTGAAGACCGCGAGCACTGTTCAGAAGAGGAAATGTCTATTGGATAAAAGTGAAGGTGCAGACATCGATGCGTATCTTGGATTTGTCAGACAGATCTTGTAACGGATCTATTTTGTCTTGAAGTGCATTGAGTAACGACCGATGTATCTCGTGATCTTACAGTTTCTCGGCAGTTGTTTTGATGAGGATTTGGCGATTCGAGATCTGCCGTTATAGAAGCTGCGATGTAGAAACCGATGGTCACGATGTTCCTCTTGAATAAATAGCTTCTCTGCGGTTGTTCGATGAAGTGCTTTGGCGGATACTAGAGTCCGATATAGAGCTGGCGATGTAGAGATGGCTATTTAGGCGATCATAGGGAAATGTCGCTAGTGAGACATCTGCCGATAGTCACGTCGGTGGCAATTTGAAGAGCTTGATTCATATGAAGGTTTGTCATCATTACGGTAGGACAAAGACTCGGATATGTACAAAGACTTCCTAGTCTAATGACCTATGCATTGTTTCAACAAGTGCCACACTAACCGTGCGCCCTTTTAGCCACTTGTGAAACATGCGTTGTAATGGGAACAAGCAAATCAACGTGTTGGAATATGCATACATATATCGGTGATTTACAGCATATTCCTAACAATCTCCTCCTATTTGCTTGGGACCATTACTACAATTGACTTATACATATAGCTCTATAAAGCGGTTGTTCAATCCTTAGTAATAACATGCCACTACGAATATTCGGTTTATATCAAGGCATGCCCTAGGTTGAACTTACAAGCGATAGCGTATGTATAGTCACCTATTGCTAAGTATTTACAGACTCAATAATTGAAAGAACAAATATGAAGCAATAATTGAAATGATTGTTTAGGCAAATGATAGTATTGCCTTAAGAGTGTGTTTCTTGCATCGGATGATCTGAAGAATGTTGCTCCAGCAAGAAGTAGAAAGTATAGTTAACTTTTTATCTAGTTCTCAATCGAATTGATTAAGCATCTTCATATAGTCAGCGTATTATAATAGTCATATAGTGTTTTGCTGTATGGGTAGATACACAACAGTCCTACAAGTTGTCTATCTCTCCTCCTTAATGTTTGTTTATCTCTCCTCCTTATAAGTTCATACTTTTCGGGAGGTCATTGCAACTTCATAATTTTTCCTTCAGTGTTAGTCCTACTATAATTTCTTAAGGCCTGACTTTCGTTGATTGCTTGCAATTTTCACAATCTCTCCTATATTCAATTTTCTCCTTAATATTTGTTTCTCTCTTTATCTTACTAATTATTTTCCATCTCTCCTCCTTAATACTTCACACTTTGGGAGGCCAACACAATTTCTTCCAATTTCTCCTCCTTAATGACTAGTGTTCTGAATAGTGTCAATCTTACTACGATTATAATTACTAGGGGCCTACAATTACTTGTCTCCTTTCCTCCTTACTAGTTCTCTCCTTTTTACTAGTTGGGGTTATTACTACTTCACATATTACTACTTCACATTTACTACACTACTTCACAATTTCTTGGGGCCATTACTACTTCACAATTTCTCCTCCTTAATGGCCACAAGTTAAAGATAGATAGAGAGTTATCAATTGAATTATGTAGTGTTAGAAGCTAAATATGAGAGAGAACAGGCTGATGGTAATTCATAAGGTATGAATTTTGATAGGTAGAAGGAAGGAAGTTTGGTCTTGGTAAATGCTGTCTTTTTAGAACAGCAGAAGTGATTTGCAGGATGTGATTCTGCAGAGAATATAGGCCGTATAGAGTAAATACAGTTATTTGTCATATTGACAGATTCTTAGTGTGCAGATAGCTTATGATACACAATTTTTATGTATGAGACATACATAATAGGATATCGAGGTTAGAAATTGTGTTTCCATTGCTTGTAAGAAGGTTTTACAAGAATGTAGTGTGATACGCTTTATTTTGTAATAGGAGTACCAAATAGGGTAATTTGTTTAATTAGTGATACCAATTGGTGAGTGGTAAAGCATTCAAAATAGTTTCTTTCTTAAAGTATATCAAGTCGAAATAGTCAAGTATGTTTGAGTCTTATGTTGACTTTTGTTGGATGCATGAGATATACATCTAAAATATGAGATGTAAGGTGCGCCTACGAGGTATTCTGAAGTTCATTAAGAAAGTAAAGCGTAGGCATAGATGTGTATGTACCAGGACAAATTTTGGATATTTAACACAAAAGAGAATGTCAAATATAGACAGACAGAAGTACGCATTACATATTAATTTGATAAAACAGAGACCTAGCTAGTCATCCTAATGAGGTAGAGTTAAAGGATGAAGGTCTGCGATTCGATCGAAGGGAACATTGACATTTGGATTTGTGAGTTGGCGTTCTTGGTGAAGCTCCCGAGATGATGGTTGCTCAAGGTGAGCATTTGAGGCGATGGGAGCGGGAGCGATAGTAGCGGTATTGTTTCTTGTGGGAATCCAAGGGATGAAATTGGATACACTGTTCTGGGGTCTCGAAGACGATTCCTTACACGACGAGAGATTCGACGAGGTCGTTGAATCAGGTGGAGGAGGAGTGGCAAGAAGGACCATCATTCGATGACGCCATTCGGTGTGGGAGATGGGTCGATGAGGAGGACTAGGCAAATTTGGTGAACACATGATACCAATTTTTGAGGAACGAAGTCGGTTTGTTGTTTTGGAAGCGATACCAATTTTATACAACTTTGAGAAGATGAAAGGGTTTCTTGATTAGAGGAATGGGAAAAGACATTTTGGGGGCTTAAAGAAGTGAGTGCATTTAATGACAGTAATGATAGTTTGATTTGGGATTATGTCATCATGCTTTAGTGTAATTATGGCTAGTACTTAGGCGTCTAGAGGATATTAATATTATTTTCAAACAAGAAGTTTAAAATTAATACATAATTAGATTAATTTGATTGCCTTTATTGTGGTATTAATGGGTACAATTGCTTCGAGAGATAATATAAGTTGTTATTTTACTTCAAGCGAGTTGTTTGAGTAAATTAATCAACAATAGAACAGCATTGGTTGTTTAAGAATGAATTGGGGACAAAATAACTTTTCCAAGCCATATGACACGGTTGTACATGACACATATGTGGAGGTTTTAGACGAATGTGTCTTAAGATTGTCGATACCGATTTTGAAGTCGATACCAATTTTGAGAGATTTGATGAGTCTTTTAATGAATGAAGACACTATCGAGGTTGTATTAGGTTTTTGCTAAAGTAGGGCTGCGATATCAATTGTTGTGTCTATCATTGGTAGTGTGATTAATATCGGCTAAGGTAAGGACGGTGATACCGATTGAGTAGACTCTATTTATAATGGACATCAATCTATTTAAGATTAATAAAGCTTAGTAAGAATATTAAATAGATCAAGTGAGATATTACATGTGTACACGAAGTGATGTCCGTTCTTCTTTCTATTCGGAGATCTAAGCATTCTACACCAAAGGAAGAGATCTCGAGACTAGACTTGTTAAGAGAGTGAGATGTAGCCTATATACATGGGGTCATATCGGTGTTCACTCGAGGAAGGACTTAATATTTGAAAATATTAGTCTTCCCAAGATTTCTTGAATGTCGATTATCTTGAGGATAGGTCGAGTTACTAGAGATTTTTAACTACATCCTTTTTAGCAAAGAATCACATGATAAGGTGTAGCGAGTGTTTTTGAATTCAATCGTATACCAATTAGTGTTGAGCCATTATAATGAGAACAACTAATTAAGCCTTTATAATCTCAATCTCATAAAGTACACAAGATTTTGTAGTTGTCGTAACTAAGAACACAAAGTCTTTGTTGAATTGTCTTGAAAGGTTCAATTTAGCGACTTGTTGTTCAAAGATTTACTAATAATCTTGACCTTTTAATCATGAAGGATAGAGATTGAGTAATAGCAGATTCATTGATAGGTTGACATGAAGGTCATGAATACTGCGATGCCTATTTGTTAAGAGACTATAGATTTTGGCGGAACTTGAATTTACTCTTTGTGAAAAGATTAAATTCGAAAGGCAATTATCATGGTGTCTAAGGATGAAAGTTAAGCGGTAGTAGAAGACCATAACTTGATGTAGCGATTGTTCAAGAAAGGTTTCTTGATGGGATGTCGGCGAGTTTGTGTCTCGGTGGAGTGATCATTTCATTAAGAGCAATTTCTTTTAATCACGAGAATAAAATGGAGATAATAAAGAATAATAAGTTTGATCAACACACTTAACACATTAGTTCATGCTATCAAAGGAATGCGAGACAAGTAGATGAGCATGAGAAAAGTTGCGAGAACTTGTATTCAATAATCCAAGTAGTTTTACACGGTATGATGCAAGGATCGGTGATTACAAGAACAATACAAGCTGGATTTTTGGTGGCGCCGATTACATGAGAAAGATACAATGATTCTATTTACTAAAGAAATACATGTTACAAATTTGTGTCCTATAGATCCTAATCCTAGACATTAGATTGGGAGTCATTGGTCAAGGATTTAGAAGGAGTTGGATGATAAGAAGATGGCCGTGTTCCTTTTTGATCTCCTCCAACTCTCGGGGAGCGAGAACATCTTCACTTCTTCGGGTCATTATGAGAGCACCGAAGGGTGATGGCCGTCAAAGATGTCTTGCTTGGCCCATGAATCCCCTTTGATAGATGAGGGAATTGGTGGCGACTATTAGCGTTCATCATCCTCATCAATTCCATATTAGCTACTTAATTGAGGCTGAATTATCTGCATCGGCCATCTTTGAGGTGATGGTCGGCATACCTATATATAACCGAAGACTTGTTGCACATGGCAATATGTTAAATGTTTTCTAAACATTTGACATTTCTTTTCAGGATCTTTTACGTGAAGTTCAAGTATGCAAGCGAGACTTCCAAAAGTGGAATGAGTATGTGCTAATTGATTTTCCCAGTGATTCATGTAGACATTTTAGAGTATCAATGAGATTGATAGCTAAAAATTAGAAGAGAGAATGAAATCACTTTTCGGCATTAATTGATGGTTTTCTATCTTTCTTTTAAAACTAATTGACTAAAAGAGTTCTTAAGTGTTCGACAATCATATGTTGCGACATATAAATTATGCTTGATGTCAACTTTCTATGATTATCGGACGAGACAAAAGAAGATCTCTTTATCAATTGTTTTCTCAACAAGATTTTGAAACCATAATTAATGATTTCGGTACAGGACTTGAAACAATTTCTCTCATATTTGTAAACGTGTATTGAAAAGATTTTGGGAAATAATTTTCACGGTTTATAAATGCTTTTGGGAATACATTATTGAGAGAAATATAGATCAGCTCTTGTGAAGTAAGATATAAAATCGAAACAACATTGAATGAATATGAAGGAATCATACCGTTGTTAAGGAATTGTCTTGATCCAATCTTAGGACTTGGATTTTGTAACATTTGTGAGATTTTGAATCATCGATTTGTAACTAGTGTAATCTATAGGCGGTTTGTGAGTTTTGACATAGTAGAGATTGGAATGAAGAAGGAGCTCTACTTATACTCACGGAGGTTAGGCGAAGGATACTCAATAATGAAGCATTACTTGTTGTGTTGTCCTTCGATCACGCCATGGCGAGGATAGGAAGTCTAGATATTTTCAAGATTCTTGGTAAGGATTGATGTTGATGATTTGTCGTTTTCCAAGATTTTGAAAATAGTCTTAACTTTCGAAGCGATCAAACTTGAAAAGTGTGCCTCCACCTTTAATAGACTTGAGAGAGTAGGTCTTTAAAGGATTTTACTTCTATAAGTCAGCACATAAAGCGAGCTTATGAAGTGTGGGTTGGCAGATGTGGAAATTCGGCCAACTACGGGGTTTTCGAAAAACACTTGAAATCGGTGATAGAAAAGTCTTGATTTGTTTTTGAAAAACCATTTGCATAAAACAAATCATACAATCAATGTATATTAATGAAAGTGCGTATGATAGGTTATTATGCATTATTGTCGATGATATGTATAAGCATATTAGTTCGGCAGACATGAGCACAGTCATTGGAAAGCAAATAGCTAACTTTGTTATGTGTAGGCATGAGAGAGGGTCTTTATCAACTCCTTTGGACTTATCGGCAGATTTTTCACTTCATTGTTGTAAAGTCCGGTGAAGATTTTGACCTTGAGTGAGTGAAGGACATGAGTGAATTCTCATGAGTGATCGCGATCCTTCATATATCGGCGGCCATGTTACTATCTGCGATGGAGAGAGGTGTTGCATGATTGACCTTTTCTTTCATATGAGTTCTGCCCAAAGTACTCATAGAAAATTAGCAACATTTATGAGCTAAAGATAGCTCTAGTAATCCAATAATACAAATGAGACTTAATAAGCATGACAAAAGAATAATTATTCAAAATACGGCTTATAAGTGTAACCCAAAAGTTAAGAGATTTGGAGTGGGGTTACTTCCTCATTGAACTCTTTGAACGCGTCTGCTCATAGTCGTTGAAGCACCGGTTCTAATGAGCATAGGTTCTTTGAGTGTATTCTTGATCGGTGAGGTTCTTCATTGAAGAAAGACAAACTCATCATTGATGTCCTTAGGCCAAGAACTTACAATTTCGGTGATTTTGAAGATGACATATCTTTGATTTCCTTTGAATTTCCTTTGAAACTCTTCTTATTTCCTCTGCTCTAAACTTTTATAAAAAGTTTTCTTGAGAAGGTGTTGGATTGGAACAATCGTTAGCCTTATGTCAAGAGAGCAAGTTTTTGGAAGGGATTCTAAGTTATTCATCCATCAAATATGAGTTTAACCCATTTGCCAAAGAAGATGCCAAGAATTAAAACAGATTTATTAAACATGCATAATCTTTAGCAAGTCATCTTTCACTATAATACTTCTTTTCACAATATCAATGTAATTCGATATATGATAAATTTTCTTATAGTGAACACATAGTCATCACAATATTCTTTCTCACATGTTTTTGAAAACAAAATTTATTTTGATTTGTAGATGGTTTTCAAAAGGCTTTCGATTCTCGGTCAAAAGGTTTTTGTGGATAAAAGATTTTGAAAAGACTCCTTTTGACTATGCATCTAATCGAGCAACGGGATCTAAACTCTCGGGTTATTAAGCTGAAATAAGGTTCTGAGTACGGCTCGATACCAATTGTTAGGTCGAGGGTTGCTCGGTGTATAGGCTAGAGGGGGTGAATAGCCTATACTTGGTGTAATAAAAATTTCATCCAAATTTTACATTTAGATTGAAGAGTAGATGAAATGATTACTACACATAGATCATCTTCCTCATCTTGAATGATTAGTGAAGATAGAGTGATCGACATCTTAGATCGCAGATGTAGATCATGGACATCTAAGATCGCAGATATGAAATATGCGGTTGGAAGATGTATGTTGAACTTAGGCGATGGAAATGAGTTTGAGCGGCGGAAGAATAAACGGCATAAGTTTAACAATTTAGATTAAAGTAAGCGTAAAGATTTGATTTGAAAGAGAGCTTGACAGTTGACTATAATCTGTATTAGATGCATCATTTACTTTCCTTAAACAGATTGCACATGATAAAGCAAATTATATACGAAAGAGAAATCAAGGCTGAATGTAACAATTATATATTATATTAAAATTCAGAGAGGTTTGCTCAAAGGCAAACATGCTTAGTACATCAACCTAGACTCTCTAACCTAGCAATCTCCTTAGGAAAAAGAAGGAGAAATGAAGAAAGCGAAATCAAATATATCGAAAATACATTAGAAGATGTACTTAATATTTATTAAGACATCTTCCTGTAATTTCAACTCGATATATTTGTTGTGAGAAGAGAATATTAGGAGTTGTTCAAATAGCATATATTTGAACAAGCGAGTGCTAAGCACTCGACCAACAATGATGACACCTTATTGCACAATCGGCACGACTTATAATGTAGTATAAGTCGCCGATATGAATGCAATCTGGACATGTAAGTTACGGCTCTTCATCGGACATCTTCAAGCTTGATCGCTTCAACGATCGTAAGATACTTGGTCTCTTTCTTGGATGATGGAGTTGAGGCCCTTGAAGAGACCGAGTTCTTCGAAGGAAGAAGAACTCAAATCAACAACAAGGTTGTTGATCAGCGAGCTTCTCGGCTTTTGGATTTTCTTCTCTCTCTCTCACAAAGTGTTTGTTCTTACACTTGTGATTTCTCACTCGAAGGAGTGGTTCGGATTGAAGAAATGAAGATCAATACCACAACCTTTCTCAAGCATAAGCATACGCAGTTTGTGTGTTCTAGTGCTTGTGCTCTCTCCCTTGTGCACTTGTGCTCTCTTGAAATGAGAATAAGAGTCTTCTTATATAGTGGAGAAGAAGAGGTGACCGTTGGTGTATTGAATAGGTTTATGCCCGTTGGTGATCGAATCTCGTGATGTAGGCGAGTACATCTTTGGATTTGTTGGGCAAAGACCTTGATTAGGTTTGAGTCTTGAAGATGATGCGTGACACAGTGGACATAGATGGACGTGTCGAGCTTAGCTGGATGCGGGCGATTGATGTGGACGTTTCATTGCTTTGGCCGTAGTGCGTCGTGCTTGGCCTTTTGAAATGAAGCTTTGAAGACCGCGAACCTTCGAGAGGAAATGTCTATTGGATAAAAGTGAAGGTGCGACATCGATGCGTATCTTGGATTTGTCGACAGATCTTGTAACGGATCTATTTTGTCTTGAAGTGCATTGAGTAACGACCGATGTATCTCGTGATCTTACGGTTTCTCGGCGGTTGTTTTGATGAGGATTTGGGCGATTCGAGATGCCGTTATAGAACTGGCGATGTAGAAACCGCGATGGTCACGATGTTCCTCTTGAATAAATAGCTTCTCTGGTTGTTCGATGAAGTGCTTTGGCGGATACTAGAGTCTGCCGATATAGAAGCTGCGATGTAGAGATGGCTATTTAGGCGATCATAAGCGAAGGAAATGTCGCTAGTGAGACATCTGCCGATAGTCACGTCGGTGGCAATTTGAAGAGCTTGATTCATATGAAGGTTTGTCATCATTCGGTAGGACAAAGACTCGGATATGTACAAAGACTTCCTAGTCTAATGACCTATGCATTGTTTCAACAAGCGCCACACTAACCGTGCCCTTTTAGCCACTTGTGAAACATGCCGATGGAAAAGCAGTGGAGAGGAAGCATTTGGTGCACACGGCCGGTGTGGAAGGAGCCGATGTTACATCCGCGGACCAAAGATTCATCCGTGGAATGGAGAGTCGTTTGAGGTTGAGTTTGGAGAGCTCTGCGGGTTTGAAATTAGAGGTATCCTTTTCAACCTCGATCTAGTGCGAGATTTGCGGTTTTCTTGAGACGGAGGGTGAGAGTGGAGGAATGTTTGGCCTTTTGGAAGGAGGCTCGAAGGTTCATAAGGATCATGATCAAGTTTCTTGAGATCAAAGTTCTCGGAAGCTCGGCCCTATGGGTTTAGGCTCCTCCTCGGTGACTCGGTCTCGAACACGTGACTTCCGTTTACCCTTGGCTTGGGTAGAAGTGCCACTAGTGGAGGAAGCGCGGCAAGCAATGACTATTGATCGCTTGGCCATATCGTCCGTATCGGGTAACGTTGTTGACAGTGAAAACATAGGTGTTAGACACCTTGATGAGATCGTCGGTGATAACCTTATCATCAATCTCTTCAAATCTGCGAAGAATGACATTGATGACCCTTACGAAAGGTCGTCGCATGGAGGATTGGATTGAACGTCGGCTACACTTTCGAGATAGCATAGAAAACAATTTTTGC
Organism: Platycodon grandiflorus; assembly: GCA_016624345.1. Lineage (NCBI taxonomy): Eukaryota > Viridiplantae > Streptophyta > Magnoliopsida > Asterales > Campanulaceae > Platycodon > Platycodon grandiflorus. The sequence goes on from CM028363.1 coordinate 61,073,864, forward strand.
CCGGTTGAGCGCTTTCGAAGAATCACGGCTTTGGTCCACGAAGTTGTTGAGATGTAAAAATGTCTCTTGCCCCATTCTTGAAGAGAATGCTCTTATCGATCGATGACGATGTGATAAGCATTTTCGGGAAAAGATTCTGGACATTTCGAAAACCTTTCGAGTTGAGCGATCCGCGCATCATTTCCCAAGCAAGAGTCGATTCGGCATCGTTAAGTCTAGTTTGCCTTCAATAGGCGGTTGGATTGCCCCAATATCCTTATAGGTCAATCGATGTAATGTCCTCGATGTAACCCTTGATGTAGCTTAGGTTGACCGGTTCATTGGAATTGGATGGAGGAGGAGGCGGGATCATTCTTGTGTAAAATTCCTCGGCTAAAGCTTTGTAGTGGGTATCATGAAGTTGGAACAAGGGAAGAAGCCCACATCTGTTAAATCCTTAAGCAATGCATCACCAGAGATGTCGATAATGGAATCGCGGTCGATCGTCATCCCAGGATGATAACTTGACCGGGAAGGATTCTTAGTGGAAGATTTTCACTGTTTAGCCCTAGATGGCTTAGCGAGATGAAGAGGATGAAGTTGTGTCGGTAGCCTTGGAAGATTTAGTCCTTGCCTATACGGTTGGTAGATATGAGAACGGACATAGATATAAGAAGGTATGATTTAGTACAGCGATGTGAGTGATCACCGATATTAACACAAACAGTGCTTGATTAAAACCCAAAATATGTTCGTATGATGATAAATGACAAGAACAGTTCATGAACAGGGTTTCAAAATATCTTCCTATTTTGTCATTTTTCTTTTAAGTAAACAGGATTGTGAAAGCTAAAGACATATCATCACAGAAATCCGAAGTCACAATTTTATGCTACATAATCAAGATTCAAACATCAATTTTAAGATTTTGCAGTTCATCAATGAAGTATAGTTCGAAATAGCACGAATTAGGTTAATGCAAATCATAAAACTTGATTTAAATGAATTAGAAGTTGTAGAGATCATTACCATTGATGATTTTGCGAGAACAAGAGAAATTCGAGGTTTTGAGAAGATTTGGGAAGATTGCGATTGGAAGTCGAGAGGTTTTGAAAACTCTCAAATGGCGGTTTTGAAAAATGTGAAGAAATCGTATCATTCGCCTTTTTGTACTTCGACAAGTTAATAAATTGTATTTGATAATTTTTGAAGTCCGCATTTATGACGATGAATGACGATTGCATGACGTGCTTAGGTCGCCTACTTTTATAAAGGCCGACTTGGACATGTAAGGGTTTACTGCTAATTTCTCGCGAGTTTCAATTTGCAGGTTATTAAGACAGATTTGTAAAATGATTTAAATGGTTAGTCAGAAAGGTTAAGGATTGAGGTCAAGCATACCAAGCTCTCCTCTTAAAAATGCAAACCTGGTTGAATCAAGTGGTTTTGTGAATATGTCTGCTACCTGATTCTCTGTAGGCACATATTGCATGCTGATGTTACCTTTTTCAACATGATCTTTAAGAAAGTGATATCTCACATCAATGTGCTTTGTCTTGGAGTGCATGACAGATTTTGAGATCGAGATTGCCGACGTGTTGTCACACATTATAGGACAATTATCGTCGTAATCTCATAATCAACAAGTTCTTGTTTGATCCACAATTGTGAGCAGCCTACCAGCCTATGTATTCGCTTCGTTGTTGAAGTGGAGACAGAGGTTTGCTTCTTCTGGCCCATGAGACAAGTCTATTTCCTAAGAATTGACAAGTCCCACTTGTGCTTTTCTGTCAACTTTACATGCAGCAAAATCAGCATCGAGTAGCCTATAAGATTAAAAGATGAATCTCTAGGATACCGATTCCCAAATTTGGAGTATCTATCGATATCGATGATTCTTTTTTTGCTTGTAGGTGAGACTCCTTTGGATCGGCTTGAAATCTAGCACAAACACAAACAGCAAACATGATATCGCCTACTAGCGCTAAGTATAAAAGTGAACCAATCATGCCTCTGTAGAGAGTCATGTCCACTTTCTTGCCCTTCTCATCTTTGTCAAGATGGCGTTAGTAGCCATAGGAGTCTTGAAGCTGTTTGCATTCTCAAGACCAAATTTCTTGATAACATCCTTTGCATATTTGGCTTGATTGATGAAGATACCATTTGAACTTTGTTGAATTTGAAGACCAAAAAAATTGAGCTCTCCCATCATGCTCATCTCAAATTTACTCTGCATAAGCTTTTCAAACCTTTTGCAAAGATTTTCGTTAGTAGAACCAAAGATAATATCATCAACATATATTTGAACAAGTAAGGAATGACCTTTATGTTTCAAAATGAAAAGAGTAGTGTCAATTTGACCTCTTACAAAGCCTTGAGATGTCAAGAACTTTGAAAGGGTCTCATACCGAGCTCTTGGAGCTTGTTTAAGTCCATAAAGGGCTTTCCTCGGCTTGTAGACATCTTCTTCTTGAACAGTTTATGAATCCAGGAGGTTGCTCTACATAGACTTCTTCTTGAAGTTCTCCATTTAGAAAAGCACTCTTTACATCCATTTGATAAACTTTGAAGTCTTTGAAAGAGGCATAGGCCAAGAATAATCGGATAGCTTCTAATCTAGCAACAGAGCAAATGTCTCATCATAGTCAATACCCTCCTCTTGTCTATATCCTTGGGCTACAGTCTTGCCTTGTTTCTTGTAATATTGCCGTTTTCATCCATTTTGTTTCGAAACCCACTTTGTGCCAATAACTGTTTGTTCTTTAGGCCTAGGTACCGGTGACCGACTTGGCATCTGTCAAATTGGTTTAGCTCTTCTTGCATAGCTTCCACCCTTGGATCTTCCAGGGCTTCATCAATCTTTTGGGTTCGATGTTAGATACAAATGCGGTAGAATACATGCATTCATTCCTTGAAGCTTGTCTAGTTTGAACGCCAACATTAAGATCTCCAATGATTTGAGTGATAGGATGATCTTTTACTTCCCTAACTCGCAGTTGAATTTGTCTTATTGCATCGCAGAGTTGGATTCTTGAGAAGTAAGTGTGAAGCTTGATTTTCTAAAGGGTAGGTTAATTCCAAGGTAGGTTGTATGACTTCGGTGTGGAAGGCAAAGTGGATTCAGGGTTTTCGAGTGTTCATTTGTTGGTTCGTTTGAAGATTCTAACAGGTTTACTCTTGGAAGCTCTTGTGAAGAAGGAGGATCGCAGATCGGGACTTGGCATTTGCACTGTCTCATGTTCATCGAATCATTAGTAACCTTAGGAGCCAAATGTGGCCCAATGAAATCAAATTCATCAAAAGAAACATGTACGATTCAACAACTTTTAGTGAAGTTTTATTGTAAACTCGTATGCTTTTGAAAACTTGGCATATCCGAAAAATTCCTTCATCACTTTTGGATTCAAATTTACCTCTATGTTCTCTACCATTGTAAAGAACATAGCATTTACAACCAAATATTTTAAAGAATCCAATGTTGGGAGCTCGCCTCTCCATATTTCATATGGAGTTTTGTTATGAAATTTGTTTATGATGGACTGTTTTGTGTGAAGCAGCGGTGTTCACGGCTTACGCGAAATACATAGCGCTTTGCTTCAGAATCATTGTTTTTGCTTCAATGAGAGTTCTTTTTCCTTTCAAAGAACTCCATTTTGTTGAGGTGTGCCAATGAGAATTGTGACCAATTCCATGGTCATCACAATATTTGGCAACACCATTGTTTTTGAACTGTTCCATTGTCGATCGACATCGAGATATCATCCAGCTTCGAGTTTGTAGTCTTCGAAGAGTTCGAATGATGTCATATGCTTCATCTTTGGAGGACATCATCTCTACCCAAGTGAATCTTGAGTAATCATCAACTACCACAAGAGTATACTTGCGCCACCAAGACTTGTAGTAGTTACAGTCCAAACAGATCCATGTGCAAGAGCGTAGAGTGCAGTTGTTGATAGGCAAGGCTTGCTTTTGAAGGAAGATTTGTGTAGTTTGCCTAGTTGACATGCTCTGCAGAACTGTGTGATTCAGTTGATATCTTAGGCAAACCAACAACTAGATTGTCTTTTGATAGCTTCTCCAAGTATTTGAAATTGAGATGACTAAGCCTTTTGTGCCACAACCGTTGTCGATGATGACCTAGCAACCAAGCATAGATTTGATTTTCTTCCAACGCATTTAGGTCAAAGATAGACATTCCCTTTTCGAATCCGTCAGATAGTTGAACATGTCTCATTGTCCTTTATGAGACATTGACTAGAGGAAAATTGACAGTTAGACCTTTATCACGAATTGTGATATGCTCAGATTGTGCTTTAAACCTTCAACTAGAGAAACTTTGTTGATAGAAAGATTGCCTCGATTATACTTCCATAACCAATGGTCTTCCTTTTGAGTTATCTCCAAATATGACCGAGGGACCCTTTGCTTCAACAATGCTTGAGAGAAGATTTGGATCACCGGTCATATGCTTTGAGCATCCACCTGTCTAGATACCATAGATCTTTTCTTCTTCATTGACACCATAAAGCATTCCTGAAATATAGACATTTAAGAATATGGTCCCCTTTTATTTTTGGGTCCTCAAGGTTAGCAACCTTTTGGGATCCACACTGTTTAACCTTTGGAGGAGTAAATCCTCTAGATTTAGGTGTGAATCTCGAAGGCATTCATGAATCTCATGACCATAGTTTTTGAAAGAGCATTTGTGAAATCCTTCAACATGAGTAATGATTTCTTTTGAGGTTTCCTATTATCGCCAGTCTTTGGAATGATCTTTTCGATAATTGGCCTATAGGACTTAGGCCGATAATGCCTTTTCTTGTTGATGTTAGGTTTACAATAAGTAGACCTCTTATCAAAAGATTTTGTATTTACAGCACATGTCCTTTAAGCTTTTATCTAATTCACTTCTTTTGCCCATTTATAGGCGGTGTTGAGATCGCAGCCTTGCCTTTGACAAATTTAATAGGTTTGAGCCGAGAGTTCCTAGACTTGCTATTAGTCATCCCTGTTTCCTTAGGGTGACTAATGGCAGTGTTTCTTGCTCGACTCCTATTAGCGAGTCACACGCGATTGCTTTCTTGGACTTGTCTTTTGTGTTCTTGGGATAAACAAAAGGAACTTTGTTAAAGCCAAGTCCTTGCCTTTGGGAGACGCTGGTCATAAGAAACTTCTACACCGATTCTTCAAGACTTATTTCGATGTCTCATCTTTTTGAGAACTAGAAGGACTACCTACATTGAACTCATTTTGAAAACCGATACCGCTTTGTCATCTAAAGATTTTTGGTTTGAAAGAATGGTATCAAAGTTTCCTTTAGAGTTATTCCAAGTATTGACAACCTTTTGAAGGTCATCTTTTAATTTATCTTCTTGATGTGTTCAAGTAGGAAGTCCACTTTTTCATCAAAGTTTTGTTCTCTTTTTGCAATTTGATACTTTCACTTGTTGTCTATCAAGATCTTTGATCTTAGACATCAAGGTTGATTTCTCGAGACAACTAGTTCATGCTTCTTGGCAAGTTTTACATAGGCCTTTGAATTTTGAAAATTCTTCCAAAGATATCCTTGTTAGCTTTGATGAGCTCTCCTTTGATGGGTCATTGAACTCATCATCATCAATGCATTTTGTTGAAATGGTAGTGACCTCACCGAATCATGTGGTGACTCCCTGGCCATAAGGCATATGTTGGCTTCTTCAAAGAAAATCACAAGAGTCATCCTCATCGTGTCGTGTCACACCAAGTAGGTAGGTTGCTTTCATCAATGTCTTCACCACCATCCCTTTTTGTTTTTGAAATTTGGACTCGGACGTTTCTTATAAAATTCATATTTTGGCTTAGGACATTGAGACGCAAAGTGGCCTGGTTTCCTACAATTAAAACAAACTAGCTCATTGTCTTTTGGTGGTCTCTGATTTATAAGGAGCGAACTTTTTTGAGCGCTTGTTTTATAAGGAACAGCTTTGTGAGAAGACCGCCTATGTGATGATGATTTATTAAACCTTTTGAAACGTTGATATTTCTTTACAAACATAGCAAAGGCTTCGTCGTAAAGAATATCATCATCTTCACCGGATGTAGAAGGTGTTTCATCGTTTTGAACAGAAGGTTCAAGACATGGCCGGTAAGGACAAGTTTTTAAAACTCTTTTCCATTTCTTGAGCTTGTTGGATCTCAAGCTCATAAACCGAAAGACTAGCATAAAGGTTTCTAAGAGTCGTTTGTTTAAATCTTTTGACTCTTTCATGGCGTAATTTTAACATGCCATAAACCGCCTAGTGCATTTAGAAATCTCATGTTTATTTCTTTCTTTTCATACTTCTTTCCTAAAGAATAGCAAGAGTTGACTACCTCATAGAATGTCATAGGCGCTTAGAGACTCTTTGGGATCCTTTTGAAGGAGTCAAACTTGGATGCAGTGTATAATTTGTTATTCTTTGTCTCACCATCACCTTCAAGATATTCAAGGATGGCTTCCCACATCTCCTTTGCGTGTTCAAAGTTGATAATTTGTCGGTACGTGCTTATATCGACACGCCTAGTAATGATGTTGATGGCCTTTCCATCCGAGCATCATTCTTTCGTCTTCATCATCCCACTCCTCTTCTCGGCTTTGGTATTTCAGTTCAGCTTGCATCTACCGCGCCGTGTATTGGGCTTCATTGGAATTCGGGTCCATCTCGTGACACATTTCCACAAACGTTTGTCAATTGAATTCATATGTCTTTTGACTTTATCTTTCCAGATGTCAAAGTGAACTTCATCCAAGACAGACAATGGTTCACATTTGAAGTTTCCAACATTTGGTGAGCAGCCATGATCTTTAATCTCTCAAGAGGTTAATCTCGAAAAACTAGTTTTCAAAGAGTTAAGCTCGATACCAATTGTTAGGTCCAAGGTTGCTCAATATAGGCTAGAAGGGGGTTGAATAGCCTATATTCAATTTTTTAAAATTGATTTGAAAAATCTTACTTCACTTAAGTTAGAAAAATTTAGCGGAAGTCTTGTGAAGTATAGGACAATTGGAAATGGCCGATCTTCACGTAATAAGATCGGCAGCTTCTCAACGCTTTGGAAACTGAAATATAAGCAACACAAATAATTCACAATCACACACAAGTAGACAGAGTATTTAATATGGTTCACACTTATGAATAAGTGCTACGTCCACAACCAAAGTGGTCAACTTTGGATTTGAAAATCGTGTACTAAGTTTATCCACTAGATATTTTACAAACTAAATCTCTAATGGATTGTGTACAAAAATTTTGTTGACCAAGTGTTTGTGTGGGAGAATTGATATCAATAAGATACAATTCTCGTGAGCTATGAAAAGCAAAGTGTTGCAATCAATGAAGAGCTTTAATGGACTAGACGTCTAAGTGTGAAGCTCTTCAATGAATGTATACAGATAGGACGTTTAAGCTTTTTAAGAACTTGAAGACTATAGAGATTTTTAGTTGGAGTAGTTGAGAAGTGCAATGAATGCTGCCATGAAGTCTCCTTTTATATGCAGGAGTGACCTTGGAGCCGTTGGAGATCTTCATGAGTTGCTCAATTTGAATTCAAGAGCATTTAATGCTCTAATGGTGTTGTTGAGCTCTGATAGGCGGTTCTGCAAGTTCCATCACACCGAAATTTTGCCAAAAATGGGTAGACTGTGCTTGCAGGCAGAATGTCCTTTTCTGAATTGTATGCCAAGAATGGAAAGCTTCATTAAATGCGTTTTGCAGGTTAACATTGTATCGCAATTAATGAGATCTTTGAGTTAGGGCATATCTTCGGCAGATGACTATCGGACGTTCTTGGAGTTCTTCAACTTTGCAGATAGAGCTTGGCTTGAACGAGCTTGTCCGATATCAAAGTACGACTGCTGAATCAAGTTTTGCCTATTTGTGCAGAGGACGTCCGATGTCCTATAGGCTATCTTCTTCAAGACTTATACAATTAGCAACACTAAGCTGTTCAAGCTATGCCTAAGTACAAGTTGCCACTCTAACAGACACGCAGGCCCATTAGTCACCTTGTCTTAGACTTTTAGGTTATGGATTCAAGCAAATCTAAGCTAAAATACAACAAAGAGTTGGTGGGAGAAGAAAGTGTCAAAAAGGGTATAAGGATGTAATTAGGATTTCACGCTAGCGAGGTCTCATTAAAGAGAAATAGAGTCCCATTGTAAGAGTTTGAGAAAAAGAGAGAAAGAGAGGGGGGAGAGAGAGGGAGAGAGAGAGAGAGAGAGAGAGAGAGAGAGAGAGAGAGAGAGAGAGAGAGAGAGAGAGAGAGAGAGAGATGAGTTTGAATTGGTAATGAGAAATGGTGAGGGGGTTAAGAGGGAGAGATTTGTTAATGAAATATTTTAGCTTTTGAGAATTGAAGGTGCTTTGCTTTGGCATTCGGGTTGCCTGCGTGCATATGTTGTGTTTTTTTTTTTTTTAAATAATGGTGGAGGGTTTGGGGTGTTGGCTTTTGTTTTGTTTGATTCAGGGCAGCTCCCTTTTGTTGTTTATATCAACAACTTCTACGGCTATACTTCTCTTCAATTTTGGTCTTAACTCTGGCAAAGAGGCGACCTTTTTAAATTGGCAATTGTGTGAGTTTGAAGGTTGCGGTGATGATGGAAATAATGGCCACCGATGTTGGTTATCTGTGCTGTGTGTGGGTGAAGTAGGATTGTAGAGAGAGAGAGAGAGAGAGAGAGAGAGAGAGTCAAAATTTGAAAAAAAATATGTGAGGGTTTTAAAACATGAGAAATTACACTATTGATCCATGTACTTTCCTTGGTAAAATGACTTTTTTGCCCTCATGTGAGATGAACGGGTGGTGACTTAACGACAAAAATTTGACGAAAATGGTCAAAAGAACCAATAGGTGTTAAAATTGGTAGTACAAGGACAAATGAAATCAAATTTTTTATATAGGAACAAATCCCAAAAAAAAAATTCAAAAGAGGGACCATTTGTATAGTTTGTTTGTCCTAAAACTAAAGGAAAATGATTTGATATTAGGGAGAAAAATAGGGGTTTGTGGAAAGTGGGAGAAAAATAGGGGTTTGTGGAAAGTGGGGGATAACGTGGAGTTAGGAGTGTGCATGGGCTAAAGCCCACTACGAGCCCATCCAGTTACGGGCTTCAATTACAAAAGCCTAGCATAGCAGGCATCACGTGGGCTTAAATAGACGGGCTTTTTGCGGGCATTATACTGGCATTAAGCAGATTCCAATTTAACGGGCTTACGGACTGAATGCCATGTTTTAAAATTTTATACCTTTCAAATTAAGCGGGCTCTGGCCAAACTAACATGCTTTCCTTTCATGTAACCCATTTATAAATCAAAATTAATAACACATAGTTTTCGTTCTACTACAGTTCGTAGGCATGCTTCAAGAGAATTCTGTAGTGTTTTGAATTTTAATACATCCTCTTTGTAAATGTTCAAACAAATTCCTTACGGCCATCAAATTAAATGGAAGTTTATACCTTGGGGTTCATTTTCCCACGAACCAACCTTAAATCTTTTGCCTTGACAGGGAATTAGTTATTTTGATGAAAATAAAGAGACAAAACAAAATAATGCTGCCCGTTTTCTTTTTTTTTTTTAGCCTTGTGACTTGTCAAACAAAGATCGAACTTTAATATATACACTTTAATGTTTGAAAGAAGAAAATCTTTCAAAGCAGGAGGTGTTGAATAAGATAGTGGCACTGAATGAGGGCATACAGAATTGGATTTCCATAATATACATATATATATATATATGTATATATATATATATATATATTTAAAACGACGTAGTATAATATTGATGCAGGCCGGGCAAAGCGGATTGTAAAAATATAGTCCGAGCCCACAGGCCTCCCTAACTTTAGAGCTTGCACTGTACGGGCATTGCGGGTTGGGTGAGCTGATTTGCTCATCCCTACGTGGAGTAGGATTATAGGAGAAAATAAGGTATCTATAAAAGATTCGTAGTGACTGGAGAAAGAAAAATTTATTTTTAATTTGACGAAAAATAAAAAGGCAAATTAAAAAATTAAACAAAAATTTTATTAATAATACAAGTGCACATACACAGAGTATATGCCACGAGGATTTATACGCTTTGGGCTTTTAATAAGGTAGTGCTACTAGTAGATTTGCAGTCTCCCATTACAATACTTAACCCTAACCTTTCTGTAAACCCTAGCCGCGTTACCTCCTTCGCAGCACATCGTCTCAGAGTTGGGGCTTCCGAAAAAAAATCATCTTTCTCCAGCAAACATGGTATCCTCGCCCCCCCCACCCCAATTCTCTCTCTCTCTTACACACACAAAACTGTTTTTTCTTTCTAACAGACAGTGTTTTTGTCTATCTATTCTGTATCTGTGATGAACAGGCGGAAGTGGAGGCTGATGTAGCGACAGGAGTACCGAAGAAGAGGACGTTTAAGAAGTTCAGTTTCAGGGGAGTCGATTTGGATGCTCTCCTTGACATGTCCACCGACGACCTTGTAAAGCTCTTTACAGCCAGGGCTCGCCGAAGGTCTTGTATTAATTACTTATTTACTACTTCTTAACTTTATTTTTACGATACCTTTTATAATTAAGGCCTGTTCGTGACTGTTTGGTTCTGTGAATTTAGGTTCCAGAGAGGTCTGAAGAGAAAGCCTATGGCTTTGATCAAGAAGCTGCGCAAGGCTGTATGTATTTTCTTTTATTTAATTGATGCTTTTAATTTAAGTTTTGGTTAGATCTCGTATTAGGATTCTTAATGGGAGATTACATTATTAAAGATTTTCTCCATAGAAAAGCTGTCTAGGTGATGCTTTTCACCTCAATTCCAAGCTTTGGTTTTGGAATTAAGGGAGCAATTTAAATACCGTGGATTTATTTTCTTCTTCCATTTCCATTTCTAATTTAAACGCTTGGAATGGAGTTGTCAAACATAGCTTTAATGTATTTTGGCTAAAAGTTTTGCTAATCTATTATATTCATAATCCAACAAGAAGTTTACTCTGTTTTGCCCCCTGCATTCTGTTTGTCAGGGTAATAGCAGATAATACAGCATGGTAACCTTTTGGTTTCCTTTCTTTACTCTGCCTTGCACATTTCAGTTCACTAAAACACTGTATCAATTTTATGGTCGTGGATATAAATACTCCATTAAAGATGCCTAAGCTCTATAAATTAGCATCTACTTATGCAATTGGGCCTCTTCTAAAATTTGAACTAGAGATAGTGTTTGATTTACCTTTGTTATTATATATTGTATTTTTTTGTAATTTAGGAATAAAGCATGCTGGTATTAGTAGCATATAGGTGTCTTAACTACCTTACCATTTGGGCTTGGTTGTCTAACATGTTGATGTAATTCTGAATTCAGAATGGAGATTTACTCACATAGTCCTGAGAGTTTATCATATGGTTTTGGGAGGAAGTAGATTTTTTTACTTGTTCAAGGTCTGAGCACCTAGCTTTTTTCTTTGTATTGGCCACATGTAATATATTTGTTATGTACTCTCTCCTTTTCATCCAAAGAGTCCACGATTGAAAAGTCTAATTATTTAGGGTTATATTAACAGCTTTGGGGTTGGTTTTAATTACGAAAGTGCTCGAGCATAATCAAGATTGTTGTACCATATGTGGAGGGTAAAGTTGCAAGGTTATGATGATTGTTGGCATAAATTTTTAAAATTGTCTGTTTATGTAGAACATCCTAAAATAAAATAGTGGACTCTTTGCATGGAAATGAGTATATGCCAGTTACATTTTTCAGACCCCATGAAAATTGTCCACTTTCCATGTAATATTCGCATGTGGCTCTTTTACCCTCAGTTATCAATGGTTCACTTCTAGCAACCGCTCATCTTTATGGTCCAAGTGAGTTGTTCTCATAGATTTTTTTAGATGGGCATGCTGAAGGGGTGGAATTGTTTATTTCATTGCCTCTTTATGTAATCAGGGAGGCTGTATAATTTCTTTTCTACAAGCCGCATTTATTGAGTTGAAGTATGCAACTGATGACTTTCTTTCATGGAGTTAGTGCCGTCGGTGAAATTTGATTTCTATCTTTCTGAACTTCACTTCTTAGTGCCTTATTGGTATTGAATATCACTTTGAAAGTGATAACTGACGGTGATTCTCCATTATGGGTTGTTAGTAAAGTGCTTGTTGTCTGGCGTTGATGATCTCTATGGGAAATCTAGTTATTTTTAGTCTTATCCTTCCCTGTTTAGTTAATTGATATTCCTGAAGTTATTGGATTTTATGAGTTGCTAGACTTACCTTACAGATATGTGCCTTAAGCCTTTTAACTAATTTTCTTTTCCAATCTATTTTGCAGAAACGTGAGGCACCACCTGGTGAGAAGCCTGAACTTGTTAAAACCCACCTCAGAAACATGATCATTGTGCCTGAGATGATTGGAAGCATTGTTGGTGTGTACAATGGCAAGACTTTCAATCAGATTGAGATCAAGCCTGAGATGATTGGCCATTATCTTGCTGAGTTCTCAATTTCGTACAAGCCTGTCAAGCACGGAAGACCTGGTATTGGTGCCACCCACTCTTCCCGGTTCATTCCTCTGAAATGAGGTGTCTGTCTGGCTGGTCAGTTATATAAGTCACACACATTTTGTCTCAAGGATTGTCTATGTTTTCTAAAATTTCTGCTAGTACTATTTACTTGATCGGTACTCTTCTATGCAGTTTCAGTTTTTGATTTAGATCGTGGTTGTTGAGACTATTTAGTTTGGAGAGCTGTTTCCTGAATGAAAAACAGGGAATCCTTTTTAACTGCTTGGAATTTATTATTATTATTTTTATGCTCAAAATTTTGCATTGGTGATGCTCGTGCCAAGTGAACTATTGGTTTTGGTAATGTTTCCGCAGATCTACATTTTATCTGTATTTCCTCTTGTTTAAGTGGGAATCATTATTGAGCTAAGTTTTCTCAACCTTTCCTATTATCTGGCATGCATATATGTTCGTAGTTTAGGTTCAGGTTTGTATTTGGAGTCTTGTAGAGAGCTTCTCTCTGTGGATAAAGAATTGCCAATTGTTCTGCCTTCTTTGTCTGCTATTCTTGTAATTTGTGTTCCTGGAGCAAGGCAATTACTGGTTTAAGTTGCAGACTTCCCCCACCCCACCCCAAACACCCCACCAAAAAAAGAAGAAAAGAGCCCCATCTCTGCTTTATATCAGTAATCTACATCTGGAGGTACTGATTGAAATGCTACTTGAGTTTGTTTAGTGTGGTTAAAGTGTGCCAGAAATACAAATCTTTGTAATATCTAGACTCTGAATTACTGTCTATAGGACCACCAGCATAGGGATGATGTCCCAATGTTGCTGGTGAGCCATTTGGTTCTCTGGAAACAACAATCCAATTGGAGATGTGTGATCCCCAAGCCTATGTAGCAGTGACTGAGAGTTTTCTACGGATGCGTTTTGAAGCTATCGCACTTGGACTGAGGTGTGGTTTATTGAAATATGAGAACACTTTGGTCTGGTAGACTGTAGCCTCTGCAGGTGCTCCTGCAGGACCTTCTTAACTTGTGGTGCAAGAAGAAATTGTTGTGGTTACTGCTTTAGGAAAAAGATTGTCGTTTTGCCTTGGGTAAGTAGAGGCTTTTCAGTTCAGCAGTCTGAATGTAAGTCCGAAATAATTGGTACACCCCATTCGTATCGCTAACTGTAGTTGCAAAATGCAATTCTGAAATAATTTGAAAATTCTTTATTTTGAGTTTTTATTTTTTTTTGAATTTTCTCTCTGTTCTTTTGGGTACTTGCAATCCTATCAGTAAACTTCCTTGCGACATGACCTGCCTTTTGTTTCTAGTATTGTAAACTATGGCTTGAAGAAGGGCAAGGGTAGAGGTAAGTGGAACTTTTTGTGGTTTTTAGTTACGAGTCCGAATCTAGAAAATTGCTTATAAGCTTGTATAGCAAGGCTTCAGATATATTGAATTCTCTCCATATCACGTGATGGCAAGTCCGTTCTTGAATCTTCATATTTCTTACATTGCGAGCTTGAGATAAGAAATAACAGGCGAAAAAAATAAAACTTCATTTTTTCTTACACAACATCAGGATGAAGTAACTTCCTCAACATTCAGGCCTTGCTAATAACATTTGACTGGGCTATGCGTGGCCCAAATTTCTGAATTGGTTAGATACCTCATTCAACTAATTCGGTTCCGTGGTCTGGAAAGCTCCGGTTGGGTTCTGAATGCCTCTTACCTGCATCTCATCTCATCTCATCCCATCTGTATTAATCACGCAATACAAAAGCTTATCAGTTTAAAATTCTTCTTAAAAAATGTTCAAATCTCACCTGTTACGTGTTTGATGTAATTTACATCCGCTCTTTGAATAGATGATTTGTCTTGTAATTTGGGTTTTTATTATTTTATATAGCATTGTAATGTTTAACTAAAAATGTAAAAAACATATAGAGAGCAAAATGTGAAATCAAAGAGAATCATGAAAAAAAATTACTTATTACGAAACTAACCGTGTATGTAAATACGACTTTAGTTTTGCTAGGGGTGCTTTTAATAGTGCGACTCCATTTTGTCTTCATTATTATGTTATAATCAAGGGTGCTAAATTACACCCCCGGACCAAAGTGACTCTTTTACCCTTCCTTTTCCTCAAACCGCCCCCATCCCTCCCCCAGCAGCCCGTCCCCCTCCCAGCCCCAAGGTGCTAAATGACACCCCTAATTTTATATAATTATTAATATATAATTTTATATAATTAGTAATATATAATTTTATATAATTATTAATATGTTTTTATATTTAATTTAATATAATTATTAATATATAATTTTGTAATAATTATTGATAGATAATTTTATATAATTAATAATAGGTAATTTTATATAATTATTAATATATAATCTTACATAATTATTAATAGTTAATTTTAGTTTATACTTTTAGTTTAATATATAAGTTTATAAATTTAATTTTAGTTTGTAAATTATTAATATATAATTTCAAATAATTAATTTATAATTTTAGCTTATAATTTAAAATCATTTAATAAATATATAATTTCAAATTATTTAATTTAATTTTATAATTTTAGTTTTGAAATTAATATTATTTTTATTTAATTAGTAATATATTTATAAATAAAATTTGCACAAATTAATATATAATTTTAGTTTAATATATAAATTTATATTATTTAATTTTAGTTTATAAATTATTAATATATTATTTCATATTATTTAATTTTAGTTTAGAATTTAATTTCAATTTTAGTTTAGAAATGATATATTTATTAAACAATTTTAAATTATAAAGTTTATAAATTGAATTTTAGTTTATAAATTATTAATATATAATTTAATTGTTATTTATAATTTTAGTTTATAATATAATATCATTTAATAAATATATAATTTCAAATTATTTAATTTAATTTTATAATTTTAGTTTTGAAATTAATATTATTTTTGATTTAATTAGTAATATATTTATAAATAAAATTTGCACAAATTAATGTATAATTTTTGTTTAATATATAAATTTATATTATTTAATTTTAATTTATAAATTATTAATATATTATTTCATATTATTTAATTTTAGTTTAGAATTTAATTTTAATTTTAGTTTAGAAATTATATATTTATTAAACAATTCTAAATTATAAAAATTATAAATTACAATTAAATTATATGAAATTATATATTAATAATTTATAAACTTAAATTAAATTTTATAAATTTATATATTAAACTAAAATTATAAAATAAAATTATATATTAATAATTATATAAAATTATATATATATAAACTAAAATTATATATTAATAATTATATAAAATTATGTATATATAAACTAAAATTATATATTAATAATTATATAAAATTATGTATATATTAATAATTATATAAAAATTGGAAAAAAAAATTCAATCCCCCAGGGGTGGGCGGTTTAAAATGTTTAAACCTCTAGGAGTGGGTGGTGTAATTCAATTTAACCCCTAGGAAGGGGCGGTCCTCCTTACTTCCGTTAAACATTTAACGAATCTGTTAAGTTTTTAACGAAATTCTTTTTCAAATTTTTTTATATACTAATTAAACAAAAATAATTATAAATTTAAAAGGGGGCTGCTGGGGAGGGAAAGGGGGGTATTATTTAGCATAAAGCATAAAACATAAAGGGAGGGGGTGAGGGGCAAAAGAGTCACTTTGGTAGGGAGTGTCATTTAGCATATAGGGGGGGTGTGATTTAGCACCTCTCGTTATAATATGTGAAAACTGAAAAGGAAGATAGATGCTTTTGCACCTCTTTATAAAAGGGGCTGTTAAAAATGATTTTTTTTTATAAAAATGTATTTAAATGGAGTTTATTTTTCATTTTATTTAGGGTAAATTTCAAAAAGCACTCCTAGACTATGACTCATTTTTAACTCAATACCCTAATCTCTCGACCCGAGTGGGTCGATCCCTTCCTTGGGTCATACCTGAATAAATTAACCTGTACTATACGTTACAACAATGTTAATCAAAATTAATGTGGTATATATCAAGTATGATTGACCTGGTCACTTATCTTTTTTTGGCCTTTAACCAACAATTAATATAAACTTTCCTAAATATCCATTTTTTTTTTGAAAGGCCTAAATATCCATTTTAAAATAACCAAATGTAATATATAAATGGGTATCTTTCTTTCTCTCTCACGCCTATTGTACAAATATTCAAGAATCAACTGCCATTTTTTCATAATATCAACCAAAAATAAAAAAAAAAAGGAAGGAAAAAATAGCAGCAATATAAATCTTAAGAACTTATTAAATTAAAAGAGGAGATAATAGTATTTTTATTTTTGGACACTTGAGAAAATTGAATCAATAAAAATACTTTCAACTTGTACAGAATTTCATTACTCCCTCCGTTTCAGGCAAAGAGTCCACTATACTATTTTGAAATGTTTCACTTAAAGAGTCCACTTTCAAAAAATTATGCTTAAAATTTTCATAATCTTTCATCTTTGCCCTCACTTGTGTTGTAATTATCTTGGTTGTGATTAAAGTATTTTTGTAATTATTACCAACTCTAATGATGTTAATATATCCCTTAATAAGTAGACTTTTCAAACGTGGACTCTTTGGGTGGAACGGAGGGAGTAACTCAAACCAATTAACAAGTCTCATAAATGATTAAAGCCAAAGCCTAATTTAGACCAAACCAGAGTAATTTGCCAACAAAATAATTAATAAGAATAAGAATAGTAAAGAACAAACTAAGTTGAAGAGTAGATTGTACACAGCGACATATCTACGAGGTCGACATGATATCTAGCATATACACTAAAATTTCATCTTTCATGGTTAAATCTGAAACCGAACCAGAGGTTTCAGTTTTGAGTTCTAGAGAGTTCTAGAGAGTTCTAGAGAGAGAGAGAGAGAGAGAGAGAGAGAGAGAGAGAGAGACGAAAGGGGATTTTAATTTTCTTTAGAGAAACTAGAGGGAGAAGATGGCATGCATGCTCTGGTTATATGGTCCGTTGGGAATTATGGGTACAGATTTGGCGAATTTGGGGTTTGGATTGATTTACGCCATGGGCGGATCCAGGATTTTAGTATCATGTGGGCTTGGTATTTAAAAAATATTGTAAACAGTAATAATCGTATAAAATAACTTCATTTATCGAAAAAAGAAGTTATATATAGTTGGTGACTTAATGAGCCTTACTCACTAAACACCAAAAAAACTACATTTTGAAATATTGTAAAAATAACGATTAAAGAGTTAAATTAAATGTCAACATTTTGGGACTAAAATGTGTACAAAAAATAAAAATCTAAAAATAGTTGCTACAAATTTAGCATGCAAATATATCACATTTTTTCATATAATCAAACTATCAAAGCCTAGAAAATTAAAGAGTTACAACTACAAGAGTTTTTTTTTTTTTTAGTCCTAAGGGGGCGTGGGAAGGGATCGAACCTGAGACCTTACACTCTGTGAAGCCCCAGCTCTACCACTGGGCCACCCCTAAGGACATGAGATTTGAACCACACCCTTTTAAATGTTTGTTGTCTCTTTTGGTAATTTAGTGGGAGATCAGACAGGGCACCGAGGGAGAGATGGATTTTGGATGAGTACTGCAGATTTTTGGAGACTTAATAATTGATAGAGAGAAAATGAGTGAGGGAGTTGATGTATAATTTGTGTTACATAAATAAATAAATATATATATATATATATACTACTACTACATATTTTTGATAAATTTTGAGGTGGGCTTGAACCCCCCTCAAAGTAGCCTAGATCCGCCCCTGATTTGCGCAGTTGAAGTTGCTAAGCGCTGTCGAATGAGATGACTTGCTGCAGATCGAACTTCATCTACAGCAATGGATCGAATTTGAAGTGGTATTGATCAGGGGTGGATTCAGAATTTTAGTACCACGTGGGCTTGATATTTAAGAAATATTGTAAACAGTAATAATCGTATCGAATAATTTCATTTATCGAAAAAAAAAGTTACATATAAAGATAAAGATTAAAGAGTTAAATTAAATATTAACATTTTGAAAAATTACATTAAACACCATTAAACACCAAAAAAAATTACATTTTGAAATATTGTAAAGATAACGATTAAAGAGTTAAATTAAATGTCAACATTTTGGGACTAAAATGTGTACAAAAAATAAAAATCTAAAAATAGTTGCTACAAATTTGCAGCGGAATTTTGATGAAATATGGGACAAGTTAAGGATGGCTGATCTTGATATGACAAGATCAGCAGTTATCAAATAGTTGGAGGTTTGGAAATCAACAAAGAGTGGCAATTCACAATCAATCAGAAATGAACACAGAATTTGATATGGTTCACACTTATAAATAAGTGCTACGTCCACAACCAAAGTGGTCAACTTTGGATTTTAAAAGCGTGTACTAATTTTTCCACTAGAATCTTTACAAGAAAAATCACTAATGGATTGTATACAAAAATTGGTTGACCAAGTATTTGTGGGAGAATTAATATCTATAAAGATATAATTCTCGTGAGCTTGAAAAGCTAAGGGGTAGCAATCAATGAAGAGCTATGTAGACTAGTCGTCACAGATTGAGGCTCTTCAAGGAATGTTTTACAAATGAAGCTTTTTGGCTTTTAATGCACTAGCTTGAAAGAAGATGATGATTTCAACGTGTTAGCTTCGAGTATTATTCTGTTGTGTCGCTCTTGTCTTGAATGCTTCAATGGAGTTGATGTGATTCCCAACGAGACCCACAAGTTATAACGAACTTGGAACCACGCTTTCGGAATAACCTCGCGGAAACGTACGCCTAGGACTTGAATAACAATCACAAGGATGATCGCAACCCTTAGTTTCGCAATGAACTAAGAACCTTGATCGATTCGAAACCCTTAATTATTGATTAATTAAGAACCACGAATTAGAATATCACACAAACTTAATCCAAAGTTTGCAAAATGCTAACAAACTATGTTTGTCAAGAAAGAGTTTAAACTCACACTATTTTTAATAATAAAATTCTGTTTTTTACAATGAAAGAAAAGGCCTATTTATAGGCTTTTGAATAACACTTCTAATTAAATAAGGACTAGAGTTTATATTAACATAGAATTAAAATACTATATAAGAAAACAACTAGAACTCTACTAACAAGCCTTGGTTTTCAAAAGTGGGCCTTTAGAAAAACGGGATTTGTTCCCCTATTCTCCAAGTTAAAACCGAATGAAAGTCTTGTAAAGATCCAAGGCCGGTTGGGACTCTTTCAAAGACCAAAACCGTGTGGAAGTCTTATGGTTTCTCAACTCAAATCTGAACCATACATTCGGCCAAGGCTTGTTAGTAGAGTTCTAGTTGTTTTCTTATATAGTATTTTAATTCTATGTTAATATAAACTCTAGTCCTTATTTAATTAGAAGTGTTATTCAAAAGCCTATAAATAGGCCTTTTCTTTCATTGTAAAAAACAGAATTTTATTATTAAAAATAGTGTGAGTTTAAACTCTTTCTTGACAAACATAGTTTGTTAGCATTTTGCAAACTTTGGATTAAGTTTGTGTGATATTCTAATTCGTGGTTCTTAATTAATCAATAATTAAGGGTTTCGAATCGATCAAGGTTCTTAGTTCATTGCGAAACTAAGGGTTGCGATCATCCTTGTGATTGTTATTCAAGTCCTAGGCGTACGTTTCCGCGAGGTTATTCCGAATGTATGGTTCAGATTTGAGTTGAGAAACCATAAGACTTCCACACGGTTTTGGTCTTTGAAAGAGTCCCAACCGGCCTTGGATCTTTACAAGACTTTCATTCGGTTTTAACTTGGAGAATAGGGGAACAAATCCCGTTTTTCTAAAGGCCCACTTTTGAAAAGCGCACTTTGGCCCCAAAAAGTCATCCATTTAGTATTAAAAGGCCCCCAAAATCATCCTTGAACTTATGGCCTCACTTTTTAAGGCTTTTGCTTCCAAAAAATGTCATTTAAGCCCTCAAACTTTCCCAAACATGTTGGACTACAATCATATTCACCAAATTGGCCTCTTCAATTGACTTCCATGCTTGGATTTGTTCTTGCACATACAAAATAAGGCTTGATAAGGCTTGATTCACGTTCCTCATCATTCTCCCCTTCTTCGAAAGGATTCGTCCTCGAATCGTCACCTTGCTTGTATTGAATGAGGTAAGGAAACATCTTGATGAATTTGATTGAACAAACATGCCTCTCATTTGAATATTCCTGTGAGATAGATGGAACAAAGCTAGAGAAAATAATGTGAACATCATTAGTATATAAAATAAAACTCTCACTTTCTTTTTCTCCCTCTTCTACTTTTCTCTCACTTTTCACTCTCTCAACATTCTCTTTCTCACACCTCTCTCTCGCTATCTTTTCTCTCTCAAGCGTCTCTCTTTCAAGTGTTTCTTTCTCAAGCTTCTCTCTTTCATGTGTTTCTTTCTCAACATTTTGCTCACTCTCAAATCTTTCTCTTTCATGGGGCTCCATTGGGGACAAAGGTACAAGAGTGAATTTCTTTTGATTGGATACAAAAGAAAACTGTTGGTGAATCCATCATGCTTAACTCGACGATCAAGTACCCACGGTAGACCTAGTACCAATTGCTCAACTTGCGACGGCATCACATCACACCAAATTTCATCTTTATAATCCCCAATAGAAAAAGAAATTAGTGCTTGTTTAGTCACCTTAATTGCTCGACCTTCATGCACCACTTGTAAGGGTAAAGAAGCCTTTGGACATGAATACCCAACTTGTCAATAACTTTTGTACTCACCAAATTATTAGTATCACTATATCCATCAATAGTTAGATTACAAACTCTTCCTTTGATTGTACAACGGGAATGAAAGGTATCTAACATATCCTCCAATATACTCCACTTTTTTTTTTTTTTTCAATGTAGGATGCAATCCACAATGAAAGCAAGAATAGAATAATAATTAAAACGAATGAATGAATAACGGGATAAATGATAAATTGAAATTTTGGGGTTTTTTGTTTTTTTTTTTTTGTCTCTTGGCCGAATTAAAAGGTAATAATTCTGCCTTCTTTTTTTTTTTTTTTTTTTTTGTTGTAATCTAGCCTCTTTGGTACGGCTTGAAGAAGAAAAAATTCTGTGGCACAAAAGATGGTTAGATATGATAGTGTATGGAATATGGAATGAGGAATTTTAAGAACAAGGAATAAAATAGGGATAGAAGATTGTTACCAATAGCCTTTGCTCTGATACCAAATGATGTGACTCCCAACGAGACCCACAAGTTATAACGAACTTGGAACCACGCTTTCGGAATAACCTCGCGGAAACGTACGCCTAGGACTTGAATAACAATCACAAGGATGATCGCAACCCTTAGTTTCGCAATGAACTAAGAACCTTGATCGATTCGAAACCCTTAATTATTGATTAATTAAGAACCACGAATTAGAATATCACACAAACTTAATCCAAAGTTTGCAAAATGCTAACAAACTATGTTTGTCAAGAAAGAGTTTAAACTCACACTATTTTTAATAATAAAATTCTGTTTTTTACAATGAAAGAAAAGGCCTATTTATAGGCTTTTGAATAACACTTCTAATTAAATAAGGACTAGAGTTTATATTAACATAGAATTAAAATACTATATAAGAAAACAACTAGAACTCTACTAACAAGCCTTGGCCGAATGTATGGTTCAGATTTGAGTTGAGAAACCATAAGACTTCCACACGGTTTTGGTCTTTGAAAGAGTCCCAACCGGCCTTGGATCTTTACAAGACTTTCATTCGGTTTTAACTTGGAGAATAGGGGAACAAATCCCGTTTTTCTAAAGGCCCACTTTTGAAAAGCGCACTTTGGCCCCAAAAAGTCATCCATTTAGTATTAAAAGGCCCCCAAAATCATCCTTGAACTTATGGCCTCACTTTTTAAGGCTTTTGCTTCCAAAAAATGTCATTTAAGCCCTCAAACTTTCCCAAACATGTTGGACTACAATCATATTCACCAAATTGGCCTCTTCAATTGACTTCCATGCTTGGATTTGTTCTTGCACATACAAAATAAGGCTTGATAAGGCTTGATTCACGTTCCTCATCAGGAGTCTTTTATATACTCAGAGGAAGCATTGTAGCTGTTGGAGATCTTCTTCAGCTGGATAATTTTAAATTTTAAGAGCATTAAATGCTCTCATATTGCTGTTGAGATCTGATAGGTTGTTCTGCTTGATTCAGATTGTATCTTGTCAATTTGCCAAAAATAGGTAGACTGTGGTTGCAGGCAGATTGTCCTTTTCTGAGACAAATGCCTAAAAATAGAAAGGATCATTAAATGCGTTTCGCAGGTTAACGTTATCGCATTTAATGAAAAGATTTTGTTGATGTCTTGAGGCATATCTCAGATACTTCAATATCTGTCATTCTTGAAATCTTCAATCATGGCTGGAGCAAACTTGTCCGATATCTTGATGGTTCTGCCGATATAGATTTTTGGCCGATGACTAGAGTACTGCTGATATGAGCACGGCTGATATACTACAGGCGATCTTCTTAAAGCTAGGCTAATTACGATGAGCACCCCTTAAGCTATTCTAGCTAGGTCTAAGTTCAAGTTGCCACACTAACAGACACGCAGGCCCATTAGTCACCTTGACTTAGACTTAGGTTATGGATTCAAGCAAATCTGTATGAATTTCAACACTTTGCTTCTTCACTGTTGCTTTTTCCTTTCATTTATTCTATTATTATTATTATTGTTTATATTTCTCCTTTAATTGCACTATACTAACTAATTTGGTATTTGCAGGTTTTTTGGGGATTATAATAATAATATTAGATTTATTCCTATAGCGTAGATAAATTGTTATCCCCACCCCTATTGTAATCCTTGAGCGTTTCGGTGAGATCCTCTAGTGGGTTTGTATAGGTTTTTAATTTTAAAGCTGTATTTGTACTTCCTTCACCGCGTACGCGAACGACGGGAAGATACAACAGTGGTATCAGAGCATCCGGGTTGACTTCGCGTACGGTACGGTGGTCTTCAAATCCAAAATTAGAAATCCTAGTCAAGGATTTCTGGGTGAGCAATTTCTAAAACCTCCTTAATTTATTTCGTTTAAATTTGGTGTTGAGATTTTTTAATTACTTGCGTAAAATTATTATTCCGCTGTTGCTGTTTTAATTTTGATTTTTGGATTTGTTGGTGATTTGCTTGTGATATTATTTTTATTACTATTTTTGTTCCGTGTTGTCTTTAAAAAAAAATGGCAAACTCAGCGTCTTATAATTTGGAACCTTTTAATGGAAAATCGGACTTTTCTATTTGGC
The DNA here is from genome assembly GCA_016624345.1 of Platycodon grandiflorus. Lineage (NCBI taxonomy): Eukaryota > Viridiplantae > Streptophyta > Magnoliopsida > Asterales > Campanulaceae > Platycodon > Platycodon grandiflorus. The sequence continues at coordinate 61,097,646 of CM028363.1, forward strand.
AACAAAAAATGAAAGAGATTTTAATTAAAGAAAAAGTTTTCAAATCTGCAAATTTCGCCGAATCTGATACAGAAGAGATTAGGGCCGAAATGGATGAGTGTGCGTACTCTTCAATTATTTTGAACCTTAGTGATTCCGTGCTTCGAAAGGTTGGAAAACTTGAATCTGCAAAAGAATTGTGGGATAAGTTGGAAGAACTTTTTTACGAAAAATCTCTTCCTAACAAGTTATATCTCCTGGAAAAATTCTTTAGATTTAAGATAGACCTTAACAGAGACATGGATGAGAATATTGACATATTCACTAAATTGGTTCAAGATATTAAACAAACCGGCGATAAACATATCGATGATTATACTCCTATAGTATTTTTAAACGGAATTTCTGATTCTTATGCTGACGTTAAATCTGCTATTAAGTATGGTAGGGATGATATCACACTTGATACGGTGATTAATGGGTTAAAAGCAAAAGAATTAGAGTTAAGAAACACTAAGGGAAAATCGACTGCCGGGGAAGTGAATTTTGTAAGAGGCAGACAACTTGAGAGGAACAATGGTCATAGTAATAAAAATCATAACCAAAATCAGAATTCTGGAAATCACAAGCATAGAAGTCGTAATAGGTCAAAATCTAGAACTAGAAGTAAAACCTGCTATAACTGTGGCAAGACAGGTCATTTTAGGAAAGATTGCACAAACCCAAGAAAGAAAAATCACAAGGAAAATCAGCAAGATGACTGTAATTTAGCCTCAAGTAGTGATTCAGGAGATGTTTTTATGGTTGTTGATGCATGTGAAAGTATTGTGAATTCTGTGCATTCTGTGCTAAATTGCAAAAATGAATGGCTTGTTGATTCAGCTTGTACTTTTCACATGACTCCTTTTAAAAACTATTTTACTTCTTATAAAGAAGTGCAAACTAGATCTGTGTCGATGGCTAATGAGAAAAAATGTGTCATTGCTGGAATTTGTGATATATCTTTGAAACTTGATTCTGGATATGTGTTAAATCTGAAAAATGTGAGACACGTTCCTGACTTGTGCAATAATTTGATCTCGTGTGCCTCGTTAGAAGATGAGGGTTTTGAGGGTAAATGGGGAAAAGGCGTTATGAGAATACTAAAGGGTTCTTTAGTTGTTGCTAAGGCTGAAAAACGCAATAACTTGTATGTATGTGTTGCTATTCCTATGTCTTTTGATGAAAATTGTGCTAATCTTGTTAAAGAAGATAAGACAATGTTATGGCATAAAAGACTAGGACATATGAGTAATAAAGGTTTAGAAATATTACACAAAAATGGATGTTTTGGTAATAAAAAATTTTCTAGTCTACCTTTTTGTGATACATGTGTTAAAAGCAAACATTATAAAGTGAGTTTTCCTCCCCCTCCCCTAAACAAATTTTCTAGTAAGAAACTCCTTGAGTATGTCCATGCGGATGTGCGGGGTCCTTCGAGTGTTCCCAGTCAAGGTGGAAACATATGTTTTCTGTCTATCATTGATGACTTTTCGAGAAAAGTCTGGGTTTTCTTAATGAAACATAAATCTGATGTTTTTGAAAAATTCAAAAATTGGACAGTTTTGATTGAAAATCAAACTGGGAAGAAATTGAAAGTGCTTCGGACTGATAACGGGTTAGAATTCTGCAATCAAGAATTCGATAACTTCTGCGCTGAACATGGTATTCAAAGGCACAAAATCGTGCCTTACAATCCGCAACAAAATGGTGTCGCGGAGCGCATGAATAGAACCCTGTTAGATAGAGTGAGAGCTATGCTCTTGAACTCTGGACTTTCGAAAAAGTTTTGGGGAGAAGCAGTCATAACTGCTACCTATATCATTAATAGGTCCCCTTCTGTTCCTTTACATGGAAAGTGTCCTGAAGCTGTTTTCTTCGAAAAAGAAATTGATTTCTCAAACTTAAGGGTTTTTGGTTGTGCTGCCTATGTTCATCAAAAGAATGATAAACTTGGACCTAGGGCTACTAGGTGTGTTTTCTTAGGGTATCCCGAGGGGGTGAAAGGATATAGACTGTGGTTGAAAGAAGAACATGGTTTTAAAGTTACCATAAGCAGGGATGTGGTTTTTAATGAAACTGAATTTCCTTGTTTGCTTCCTGTTGAACCTATACCTGTTGATAATGTCCCCCCTCCCCATGCTCCTAATGAGGTGGAGCATCCCTATGTGGTAGGTTCTTTTGATGCTAGTACTAGTGCACAAACTGAAAATGGAATTGAGAATGATAACAACCAAGATAAAGTGTATGCTGAAACTGAAATTGTGAATGATGAAACTGTTAATGCTGAAACTGAAAATGAGGAAGATGAAAGGATTGAAATTGCTGAAGATCATAATCTAGATGATTATCAACTTGCTAGGGATAGACCTAGGCGTACTATTCGAAAACCATCTAGATTTGATGATATGGCCTCATATGTGTTTAGCGTGTTTGAATCTATTGACAATTGTAGTGAGCCCAAAACTTACAAAGAAGCCTTGAAATCTACTAATTCAGTTGAGTGGTTGAATGCTATGATGGATGAAATGAATTCCTTACATGTTAATCAAACTTGGACACTTGTGCCCAAACCTAAAAACTGCTCTGTTATTGACTGCAAATGGTTGTTTAAAGTCAAAAATGAATCTGAATCTGTGAGATATAAGGCTAGGTTAGTTGCTAAGGGTTTTACTCAAAAAGAGGGGATAGATTATACGGAAATCTTTGCCCCGGTTGTCAAATTCACTACTGTCAGAGTCATGCTTGCTTTGGTTGCTCAATTTGATTGGGAGTTAAGACAAATGGATGTTAAAACTGCGTTTTTACACGGTGATTTTGATGAAAGAATTTACATGCGACAACCTGAAGGCTTTATTGACAAGAAATTTTTTGAACATGTGTGTTTATTAATGAAATCTTTATATGGGCTGAAACAATCTCCTAGAATGTGGAACAAGAAATTTGATATGTGCATGCAAAGTTTGAACTTTAAACGTAGCTCTTATGATCATTACTTGTATTATAAAGTTAACTCTGCTGCATATGTGTTCTTGTTGATTTATGTTGATGATATGCTGTTAATTCGTCCTTGCATTAAGTCAATTGAGCATGTGCAAAAATGTCTTTGTGATAATTTTGACATGAAAAATCTAGGAGATGCCAAAAAGATTTTGGGAATGAACATTGTTAGGGATAGAAAAAATTCCACAATTTCTCTTAACCAGATTTCCTACGTGGAAAAGATTTTGAGTAAATTTAAGATGGAAAATGCGAAAGCTGTCAATGTGCCTCTTGCTAGTCATTTCATCCTGAGTAAAAGTCGCTCCCCAATCGATTCAATTAAAAGAAATGGAAAATGTGCCATATTCAAATGCCATAGGATCCGTCATGTATTTAATGGTTAGTACTAGACCTGACTTAGCTTATGCCCTAAGCTGCTTAAGTAGGTACATGTCTAATCCTGGAATGCCACATTGGCAAGGTGTTAAATGGCTGTTGAGATATTTAAAATATTCTCTAACGTATGTCTTGAAATTTTCTAAATGTTCTGAAGGTGTAAAATTAAAAGGGTATGTAGATTCGAATTATGCTAACGATAGAGATAGTAGGAAATCCACTACTTCTTATGTGTTTACTTTGTGTGGAGCATGCGTTAGTTGGAAATCCCAGTTACAACCTATTGTAGCATTATCTACTACTGAGTCCGAATATGTTGCTATAACTGAAGCTTTCAAAGAAGCAACTTGGTTAAAAGGATTGATTACTGAAATAGGTTTTTTAAAGGATAAAACTGTTGTTTTTTCAGATAGCCAATCTGAAATTCAGCTTTGTAAAAATTCTGTTTTTCATGATAGGACCAAACACATAGATGTTAGGTTTCACTACCTAAGAGATGTGGTTGATAAGGGTCTTATTTTACTTGAAAAAATTCCCACTCAGTTTAATCCTGCGGACATGGGCACTAAATGTTTACCTATTGCTAAATTTCAATCTTGTTTAAATATTTTAAAATTTGATACTGGTAGTTGAAGCATGTGTGTTATTGTTACCCTTGAAATCCACAGCTTACTCAGTGTTTGCTGTGGTATCTATCTCGTTCCTGCTTTGTGCGGTGGAGCAAGATAGATTGGTTATTTCCTTGCATCCTTTGTGTATGTTGTCCCGTGATTTGTTCTTTACTTTGTGTTGGAACAAGTTTTATCTCGGTTTAAGGCGATGATGATTCCCATCTATTAAAAAGTCCTGTGTGTCCATGTGGTGTGATCTAGCACTTGTTCCAAGGTGGAGATTGTTGGAATGTTTGAAGGCCCAAGAGGGCAACCCATTTCTAAGCCCAAACTCCCGGCCCACTCCATGGCAGCCCCTCCCATTTCTCCCCTTTGCAAAACTGGAGACTCCCCTTCTTATTTCCCCCATGTGCTGTTGCTATCCATTGAGCTGTTGACCAATCTTTTTGGTTTCCCCCCCCCATAACAGCTGGTGCAATTTCCCCCATGGCTAGTGCGCTCCTCCAGCACTTCTCTCCTCTTTAAAAGGCAAGCTCTCTCTTCTTTCTTGTAGCAACCTTGATGAACCTGTTGGACCCGACCGCTACACAAGTTTGCTCTCTCTCTCTCTCTCTCTCTCTCTCTCTCTCCTCTTTACAAACTCAAATCAGTGCCTCTCTCTCTCATCTCACTGCGCGTTGCTGTGTGAGTGTGTGTGTGTATAAGAGACGGGGTTTAATTTGGTGGTATACCAGAGTGGTTATCTCCGGTGGTTGTGAACGGAGCTGGGACTTGTGACGGTGACTTTGTGTCGCCGGATTTTGTCGGGGTTACCGGAGTTGTGGCCGGATAACTTGGGTCTTCTCCTTGGAACTGTGTGAAGTGTACCTCGTGGATCACTTCGGTGGACATTGCTCAAAGTGGAATTCTGAGCCGTTGTCTTCGGTTGAAGCCGTCGTGCCATTGAAGAAGCTTTGCTTCTTCACAGTCCGCCATTGAAGAAGCTTTGCTTCTTCACTGTTGCTTTTTCCTTTCATTTATTCTATTATTATTATTATTGTTTATATTTCACCTTTAATTGAACTATACTAACTAATTCGGTATTAGCAGGTTTTTTGAAGATTATAATAATAATATTAGATTTATTCCTATAGGGTAGATAAATTGTTATCCCCACCCCTATTGTAATCCTTGAGCGTCTCGGTGAGATCCTCTAGTGGGTTTGTATATGTTTTTAATTTTAAAGCTGTATTTGTACCTCCTTCACCGCGTGCGCGAACGACGGGAAGACACAATATATATATATATATATATATATATATAGAGAGAGAGAGAGAGAGAGAGAGAGAGAGAGAGAGAGAGAGAGAGAGAGAGAGAGAGAGAGAGAGAGGTTTGTGATATAAAATTTATCGGTTTTTCTGTGATGCACGGGACCCCAAAGAAGAACAGTATGAATGTGAGGTATATTCTTCAAAGACAAGATCATGGAGAAGCATAGGCAGGTTTGCATGTTTTCCCATGTTCTGCTACTTATGCCCCTTGACTACTGGCCATGTTTGTGTAGGAGGGAAACTGTAGTGGTTTATCATTACGGAAGAAGACCTTGATAGTCCTGGGTCCATCCTTTCAGTTGATTAGTTGGGAAGAGAACTACAGCATTGTTAATCTTCCATATGAAATCACTGGATGGTCATTCTTGATTGATCTTTGGTTTTTTAACTCTTGTAACTGTAGATGATACTGAAATTTTCATTGACATATGGAAGTTACAGAAGGATGACGAGTCTTGGTTGTTGAAAGCTAGTGCCAGCTTTGACTTGGGAAATATTTACAGTTTCGACTCCGTTGCTGCACGAGGGGATGAGATATTCTTTGTCATCAAGGAGGGTGCACTTGATTCACGTTGTTATAGATCTAATGTACGTACAATGTGGCCCTTGAGACTTGGATGGAGTTTTATGCGTTTGAGTTGGATTCTCCATTTGTGATTCCTTTCAGTGAAAGCCTACTCCAATGTAGGTATTAAATTAAAAATTTTGTTACTAGTATACTTTTCAATATTGATGAAATCGTTTTTCTGTTTCTAGGGGTGGGGGAGGAGATGAGGCTTTTCGAAAATGCATTTTTACGCCATTCTACTAGAGTTTGGTTTGTTTCTACATGTCATGATTTATCCCAAAATGTTTCTGCTAAAAAATCATAAACCTGAAGAAGAGGAGTCCATCTTCTAGTGTTTGATTGATCTGATGAAACATTCCCTATTTAAAAACGATAAGATTATGGTTGCAAAGCATGATAAGGTGGAGATATAGGGAGTGATCACGCCAAAAAGTTGTTGATGATCGCGTCTAGTCCACGTCAGCAGCTGGTCTTCGGTCAGAATGCCTCGGCTCTCAAAAGGCTTTGATGTTGGGGACCTAGATGCAGTTGACGAGCTGTTCCACTTACTGTTCTTGACAAAAAGACCACCGTTAGGTGTGTCGGAGGTTTTCCCGACTCTGACCCTCCGGTGTTAGAATCAGTGTTTGAAATAAATGTTCTTGACAATAATGGGTCTCAACTAACCTTAATGAACAGGTGTTATAAAGTTCTGAGTAATCTGGAATAAATGAGGATTTGTGTCTTGTGTATGGTTGTAGTTAATGTCACTTAAACTTTTTAATGAAGGGGATACCTTGGTATTTATAGGTGGAGATGAAGTGTGGAAGAAGATATGTCTTGCCACCTGTTACTCCTGAAAGAGACTGCTCATTAATGATAGAAGCTTTCTCTGATAAGAGATAAGTTGCCAGCTATCACGGCCGTGATAGCTACAGTGATGAATATCTGGGCCCAATAGGAATGTTTTGCTTCCTTCAGTCATCTTGTTGGCATTTAAGGAGACATTAAATGATGATGTTGACATCTGCCGAGGACAGCCTGGTCGCTAGCGAGGTGGCCCTGAATCCAGCGAGGATGATAATGCTCCAGGTCGGCTGCTGGTCTAAACGAGGAGAATCTTTGACTTTGCTCTCCTATCCGTGATGCTCGCGAGCTCGCTCCGAGGATACCGATGTTGACAACTGCGAACCTTGACTTTGCACCATAGGTTCCACCTGGAGCTGATATGGCAGTGACGTGGCATGGCCATTTTAGACCGATCCCATCAGTAGCCACCGAATCCTGGGCTGTAAGGATTTATCCTTCAGGCGAGGATTCAATGGAAAGGGACCGATCAGGCTATGTTCCGAGCTGCTCCTATACGAGCCCTTCGACCTTCGCCGAGCTTGCGGACAGACCGCGTGTTTTTTCAAATTGATCTACGCAATTTTTTGGAGAAGGTACGCCCACGTGGGGTCACATTTGAATCATCATTGGCGGGGGACACGATGAGAAATTACATTAAATTCCCATCACTTCTTTCTGGAAAAAGACGGCTGCACGCGATTAATCTAGCGTGTGGTTACCATGGCCAGGCTTGTAGAAGACGCCACGCAATTAGACCCGCGTGTCTTGTTCCGGGTCAACCCGGTTACCCATAGTATAAAAAGGAAAATCACTGTTTGATTTTCACTTTTATCAAAAACCCTCAAGAACCTCAACCGTCTCCGGCGAAAACAAGTCCATACCCTTACTCCGCCCGTTCAACCAAGCTTTGATTCTGTCCATTCCGGCTGATTTCACGCAACTTTCCTCCGTAGGTTAGTGTTATCCTTTCCTTGTTTTCATTTGTTGCCTGTTTGTTTATCCCATTTTGGTCCAATCTCTGGTTTTGAAGAAGTTTCCGTTATCCCTGGGTTTTCGAACCGTCATCTCCATCGTTTAACTCCGGCGTCCTTTCTGTTCAGGTACTATTCACCTTCTTGCCGTTCATACGTCTCCTATACATCAGGTATCACTCTCCTTCCTTGGCTTTGTAGAAGATTTTATCATTCCTGTAAACATAATGTCGTTCTTAGAAACTGGTTTTGATCGCCCCGAGGAAACCATAAGCATTAGTTCCTCGGATTCGTCGTCTTCATCGAGCTCGATTTCTTCGTCGAGCTTGAATTCTAGTAACTCGCTAGGTCATAATGTCTTCGCTCGATCACCCTCTAATGGAAATATTTATAGGCAGTCCCAAGGTCGCTGGGTCCCCGTGGTTCCCAGCGATGCTGAGGTATTCCTGATAAGCCACGGTGTAGAAGTAGAGCATTTTTATGTAGTCACCGACGACTTTCACAAAGGACCTAGCCTCCCCATGTCATCTGCTATGAGGGTTCTTCGACCTGATGAGGTCTTACACGAGCTCTGGGACCAATTCTTTACCATAGACAAAATAATAGGTCGGACGAAAGCCAAGAGAGATAAAGAGGCTCGTGAAGCTCTCGCTGCAGAAAAGGCTCAATTTCGCCAGACTAAAGCTCGCAAGACCCATGTTCCCCACAAACGATATAAGAAGATGGCCGCGGGGCCCTTATCAGCTCGTCCTTACGCGTCATCTAATATATCTGCTTCTGTGCAGATGGCGAGGACTAGGGGAGGAACTTCCACGTCGGGACGACCTGATGCCGACCAACCCAAAGCCAGAACCCGCAAAGCCCCCAAGTCCTGGGTGAACCAAGCTCATTCTCGCGATTTGGAAGTCTGGAATACGGCTTATAATCATTCTTTTGAGGATTTCCGAGGATCCCTTCTTCCTGGCAGGCTCGATCTTTCCGAGCTTCGTGGCCTAAAGAGCCGAGTTGGTATCTACCTCAGTTTTTTCGAGGTGGGCCTTCGTTTGCCTCTGGACCCATTCATCTGCTGCTTTTTGAGCGAGATGTCAGCACATCCTTTGGACCTTTCTCTAAATATGGTAAGGATGCTGACAAGCTTCGCCGCGGTCTGTCGCTTGCTAGGGTTTGAGCCCTCCATAAATCTCTTCCGCCATTACTTTCTTCTCTGTCACACCCAGAATAATACCCTCATCCACTGCAAATCCCATAACTACGGGATCAAACTTTTCAGTGATACCCCCAACAAGGTGTCGGGCTGGGCTGACAAAGTGATCGGGATAGAGAGTAGGAAGGGTTGGAATTTCCCCTTCCCTACTAAGAAGTATGAGATTCCTGCTCATAGGAAAAACGAATTGGATGCTTACGAGCAGAAGGCCAAAGCTGCCATCGAGCAGGAACTGGGGTTTGTGGGAAAGAGCTCGGCCCGTCTTTATGATTGGCAGCGCATCGTTCAAAGCGAGGAGCTGCTCCGGGCTGCTGGGATTTCCTATAAGGCCCTCAGCGATGTCACCCCACTTTGTACCATGCCCGAGGTGTTAAGTTTCCCGGGCTGGTATTTTCACCAAAATTTTTGCTTCTGCGAGGATTGTCCCGTATGCCGGGGAGAATTTGAGAAGGAATGCGACCTTTGTAAATATCTTCTAACTTTAACCAGCTCTCTTAATTTGTTCATAATGTCTACAATCTGCTCTCTTTCTTGCTGGCGTAGTTTTCTCCTGTGTTGGCAGCTATGTTCAACTTTCAGAAGTTTATAAATTCCAAAGGCGGGCTGGCCAATGCTGCGAAGGCCCGAGCTTCTGAGCTCCCGACCAAGCTAACGGCCGCACAGGAGGCGAAGAAAGCGGTGCCTCCCCCAACCGTCGATGTCCAACCCGCTACTGCTGCTGTTGCCGAGGAAAGTGGCAATAAGACTCTTTCCAAAGGCAAATCAAAGCGAGGCAAGTCTCCCTCGTCCTCTGGTCCTCGCAAGAAGAAGAAAGTATTAGTGGAGGCAGGGCTAGTTGACGAGGAGGAATCAGAACGCACGCTCAGCGTGGAAGAGTTGGGGGGTGCTGACGAGCGGGCTACCAAGGATCCTTCCCTATCCCCGCCGGCCGCAGATGCTGAGGCTGAGACTAGCTCGGACACTCTGCCCCTGTGGCTAAAACCGGGCTTCGTGGTGCCCACAAGCCGAGCTGGTGGTACGGAGTTAGCTAGGGCCATCGGGGATGTGACAATACTTTCAAATGTGCTGTCCTCCATAGACCGATCCGCCCCTGGCATTGTGGTTAGTCAGGGGATTATCCTTCGATGCCTAGATGAGAAACTGGCGGAGAAGATGAGGGAACAAGGCCGTATGCGAATGCTCGGCGCTGCTGGCGTTGCTCTTGGCGAGGTATGCAATTTATCTGTTTCCTTTTTAGCGGGCATGTACCTTTCGATCTAACTGAGCGACCTTATTCTTGTACAGCTTGCTACAGTACTTCATTCCCTAGGCACGGAGCTTTATGATGCCCGTGACGATGCTAAGAAGCTGTCGGCAGCCAAGACACGTCTGAATAGTGATGTTACCAAGTTGTCTGAAGGGCGCCGAGCTGCAGAGGAAGAGGCCAAACTGGCTAGGGAGCAGGTCGCCGTCTCTGAGGCGGCAAAGAAAAAATTGGAGGCTGATCTTGAGCGAGTTGACTCGGTGAGGAGGAGGCTTGCTGCTGAGAAGGACATGCTCGCCTCGACAAGCGATTCTTTGGAGCCAGCGAGCTTCTACGGCTGAGGAGAAGCTGATCCAAGCAAACCTCCGAATAGCTCAGCTGGAAGGCGAGCTCGCTGCGGCGAAGGAGAATCCTCCTCGGGACCAGTGTATCGCTGAATACACCAAGTCTGATGCTTTTGGGGCTGCCCTAATCCCTTATTACATTCGAGGTAGGGAGCATATATTGAGGGTTGCGGCAGCAACTGGTATCAGCTTGGGTACTTTGCTTGAATGGGGGAAGGCTGAATTCTTCGGTGCTTTGGCGAGGAAGGGGCATGAGATGGTGCCGTTTGCTGAGGATGAGCTCGTCACTCTTCGTGCTGATGATGCCGAGGATGGCAAAGAACCATGGACTCCTCCCACTCCTTATAGTAATAATTATAGGAGTGTGATGGAGATTCTTGAGAATGACCCGGAGGCGACCTTTGATGGTGATCTAAGGCTCCGATCTTTTGAAGGGGAGAAGTCCAGCCAGGATGAGTTTAGTAAGGCTGTCTTCGAGGCTTGCAAGGACCCTTAACTTTTCAGTTTTCCTCGCTGCGTCGAGGTGTTTTAGCTGAGCCCCCGGGCTTTTTGTAATGAACAAACTTAACCTTTGTTTTTGCTTTCTCTGTATGTAAATACTCGTATATTATTTGCTTTTATTCTCTTGCTTTTATAATCTCGTTTTGACGAGGATGTTTGCAGAAATAGAACTCTAAGTTTCCTTTTCGAGGAATATCTTTAATAGAGCTCGTCTTCCTTTTGACTTCGTATTCGACGAGGTTTTTTTAGAGAATGGAACTCTGAAATTCCTTTTCGAGGAACATTACTAATAGAGCTCGTTTCTTTTAGATCTCATATTCGACGAGGATTTTTCAGAAAGTAGAACTCTAAGATTCCTTTTCAAGGAACATTTCTAATAGAGCTCGTTTTCCTTTGATCTCGTATTCGACGAGGATTTTTCAGAAAGTAGAACTCTAAGATTCCTTTTCAAGGAACATTTCTAATAGAGCTCGTTTTTCCTTTGATTTTGTATTCGACGAGGATTTTTCAGAAAGTAGAACTCTAAGATTCCTTTTCAAGGAACATTTCTAATAGAGCTCGTTTTTCCTTTGATCTCGTTTTCGACGAGGACTTTTACACAATTTAAACAAATTGAAAGAAACTCAAGACTTTTATATATATGCAATATTTTTACACTGATTTCTTGATTCCTTGATAACAAAATCTATTAACTATTGATAATATCGTCTGAGATGGTCGGCGTGCCAAGGGTTCTTCAAGTCCTTTCCTTCTTGGTTTGCCAATCGATAGGTGCCTTCTCGGACCACAGCCGTTACTCTGTAGGGACCTTCCCAATTTGGTGACAACTTATTTCTGCTCGCATTTTTCCCTGTTACTTCGATCTTTCTGAGTACCCAGTCTCCTATTGAGAAAGACCTTGGCTTGATCCGTCTATCATGTTGGCTCTTAGTAAGCTTCTTATAGTTGGCCATTCTCATCCTCGCTTCGAGCCTTCTTTCTTCAAGTAGATCTAGGTCGAGCCCCCGGGCTTCTTTGTTTGTTTCTTCGTTGAAATAAGTTACTCGGGGGGTAGGAAGGGCCATTTCCACAGGTGCCATTGCTTCTGACCCATAGGCTAATGCAAACGGAGTTTCACCCGTGGATCCTCGTACCGACGTTCGTATGCTCCATAAGACCGCTGCCAGCTCGTCCAGCCATCTTCCTTTCTTATCATCCAGACCTTTCTTTAAAGCCCGTAGAATCTGCTTATTCCCTACTTCTGCTTGGCCGTTTCCTTGTGGGTGAGCCACTGAAGACATCAACTGAATTAATACATTGTAATCATTCTACGATGTATACTACACCGCAATAATAACCAAATGCTCATCCACCGGGGTGGCTAACTCAAACTCAAAACTTCCAAATTCAAACTTACATACTACGCACGTGACAAACTACTAGTCGTAAACAGCAAATCACAAGCTTACAACAATTCATGTTCAACTGAGCACGATGACTCATACAAACATCAATACATATCCAACCGTTACATAATGAACGATGCCCGATCCACACAAGATGCGCAAACATATTCAAGCACATCAATTCCATTTACTTGTCCATTCCATTTGTTATAGGGTTAGGCAATTTCTATCTAACATGCTATCAACTTAGTCTCGACGAATATCTCTTGACAACCAAATCAGGGGCCCTTCTGAAGTGGCTTCAAAAGCTTCCGTCGTAGGGCGTTAGGGACAGGTGATACAAATATGCCCTTTAGAATCGGTCTCATGCACATAAGTAGCAAAATACAAGCAAATGCACCTGTGTGACACAATGTCTCTAGTATGCACAAATGTCGCATTCCATGATGTGATATGCAAGAATAAAGTGTCTAAGTCAGTACGGACTCCTATACTCGCACTATCATAACTCGACACTCCACGATAAACACTAGCAGGCTCGTGACCCAGCATCTCTGGTATTCCACCCCTATTACCTCAACTTATCACAAATCTCAAGCCTAAGACGTTCCTTAAAGCGTCTGGCTTATACCTTTCTACGACTAACAAGATCACCCAAGTTGGCCAAATCACAATACTAAACCTTCCAAGCAACTTACTCTAGTTGTCATCCATCCAGCGAAGACTTAAAGTGCACTTACCAATCTCTATAAGAGAAATAACATATTACAATTACTTAGTCCCCGCTCTTGTGAGCGTAAGAACCCAACAATTCCAGTCCTACTTGGACTATCTCCACAATTCACCAACATCCAATCTACACTTAAACACAAACACTCGACGTTAATCACTCAACCCAATACCCAAAATCACCTAGCCGAGGATCCTATCCTGGCGAATAGCTAACTTAAGCTCTAATACCAACTGTGACGCCCCGAGTTCGGGATTCGGTATTAAACCCTACTCGGTGCGCCAAAATAAAAGAAACAACTAAAGTCCACAGAAGTGAACGAGCTACACAAGCTCAAAACCAAAACTATGCAGCGGAAAACCACAACTAAATAAAACCTGAGTTTCAAAAACTCAAATAACAAAACTATAACTAGAAAACCTCCACGGCTAAACACAAGCCTGAGAATGATACTAACATAATCCCAACAATAAACCTCGACGGCTAAATACAAAAGCCGGAGAAACAATAACGCTAAATACTCACGAGCTAACATGCTCGGAAAAATTTCAATAATAAACGGCTCGACATCGAGTGTCGGCTCCAAAATAAACATCAATAAAAAGAGTTACAAAACAATGCTACCCATAAGTAAAGTTTACATAACTTTACATCAACTATCTTTCTCACTGAACTAAGAAATATAAGTATAAATAGGCTCCGAAAAGCAACTACCCAAAGATTAATCTGCCAGCACCGCAGGTCTCACCGACCTCAGCATGTCCTCCTTCGATTATGAATCTAAAAGAATCAACACAATAAGAGTGAGTCTACAAGACCCCGTAAGCCACTATAATGTATTGTATGCTAGGAGTATGAATGCAACAAGAAACCAAAACTCTACATGTAGCTAGTCTAAGTAGCACTTTTCTTACCTAACATCTCAGCCACCAACCGGCAAGTCAAGGTACTATTCTAACTTGACCAATAATCAACAAGCTATCACATACAACTATATGACATGGCATGATGCTCACAGTAGGAATAACATGGTAATAACATTTATATACCATAATGATCATGTATCATATTAAAAGTATACAAGTCACATAAATCACTTAGCACTTTGGTGTTCACATAAGTGCAACTTAATTAAGCCACATCATGAAGGATATTATTTCTCTTTCTTCCAACTTCGCTGTTCTCGCAATACACGAGAAAACATATGTGCCTCGATACCCGTGTACGTAGTATCGACGTCCCGATTAATACCATCGAGTTCTAACTAGCAAACCAAAGTCGTGCGTATTGCTACAACAATGGGCTACATCCCACCGCGGCCAACAGTGAGGGTGTGTGCAAACCGGTACGGCGACTTATAGCGATTACAAAACAAATTGAAGACTATAGGTCGTCCCACCTTGATTAAACAACAAATGCCAGCTGGACTCAATGCAATGCACAAGTAGATATTTACTCGTCATTCTCAACAAATCATCATGTGTTCTATTGAATCACATACCAAATCAACTCACTGTGCTTGTAAATACTAAACACACAATCAATCATCAAAGTAGGATGATCGTCCTACGATCAATCATCAAAGTAGGATGATTGTCCTATCTCATATTAGAGCAATCACATCATGTCTGAATCACTGAACATGTAAACTAAATAAGACAATAGGCAAAGTAGGCCTATTGTACAATTCAAGCACCAACAGTGTCTGCGCTAGTTAAACACATACATAACCCTAACGTAAGGTAAGTCTACTCGTACTTACAATCCTTAATTAATACATATCTATTATACTCAACTTAGGATCCTTATAGTATCCTATAAGCACTCAATGTATTCTATTGAAGAGGTAACTATATACTATTAACACTTGTTTATACAAGAGTGTAGCTCAGCTTATTCAACGTAACTTGTAGTCAACTAATGTTTGACTAAGTCAACCAAGGTCAGAGTTTTACTAAGTTATGAACCCATCAATTCGTCATCCCACATGTTAGGGAATTCATATATCTCATGTAGGGATTAATGCTATCCATTACTCAACTCCGTAGAGTCGATTATACCCGTTAATAAAATTACACATTATTCGACGTTTATTTATTACGTCATATTCAACTCCGCCAGAGTCAGTCACGACTAGTATATAGTTTGTATGGTTCTTAAATATAAATTTACTATCTCATGTTGACTCCGCTAGAGTCATTACTCATTTTCGTAACATCGGACGAGCCATAGTATCATCTTTAATTAATTACGTTAATAACAATCTTTCATATTTGGTTTGTCTACCACCCATAAACTCTCGCAAGTGCATCGCGAGTAACTACTTATAACAATCCCCAGAGTTTTTTTTTTTTTTTTTTTTTTTTTTTTTTTTAGGAAACAGGGACGGTACCCTGCAGAATTTTATTAAAAACAAAAAAATAATACAAGAGGGGGACAACCAGCCTTGCCCTTATAGAACCGGGAGGACAAAGGAGCCTAACCTCAGAAAACAAACAAAATAGAAAACTATTTCCTAAAACTATATAAACCAATGAAATCATGATCAAGCAACTGACGAACATCGCGATGAAGAAGCTCCCGATTCTCATAGAAAACTTTCTGTTGGTGCGAATACGCTTCTAAAGCTAGCCTGTCAGCCACCTTGTTTACTTCTCGAAAACATGAACCAAGCCAAAAGAACCCAAATTCTTCTTGCAATCCCTAAGCTCATATTCATAACGCCATGGAGCTCTATGACAACCTTTTAAGACCGACACAGCAACAAAAGAATCAGATTCAACAATCACCTGCGATAAACATAGGTCCCGACAGAGAGCCAAACCATCACGAAGAGCATAAATCTCCGCAGCCATGTTAGTACCTTGACCATAGAAGCTTGAAAATGCACGAACCAAAGAGCCATCGGAATCTCTAATAATACCACCCCCAGTGCAAAGACCATTCCTAGCCGAACCATCTGTGTTCAATTTAAATTGGCCAACCTCCGGAGGAATCCATTTCAACCATTGACCCCTCCTCCACGAAACAGAGATACAAGGCAAACGAAGCATTTGTAACCGCCTTTTCCCATACTATCAAGAGAAGACTTTGGAACGAACATAGACAGCATGTCAGAAAGATTCTTTCGAATACTGATTATAACCTTACTGACTTGCATAGGACAACCTTCGTAAGTGGCTTTACACCTAGCCTTCCAGATTTCCCAAATAGCAAAAACAAAAATACCAAGGCAAACCACTCCAACTTGATTCCGAAGGGAATGCCCATCTGTCCAAATATTCCATGCATGCAAAATTGAACCATACCTTGAGATTTTATTAAAGGGCGAGCGAAATACTCCCAAACGCCTTTAGCAACCTCGGATTGAACAAAAAGATGATTCAAAGATTCTGTTGAGAAGCAACACAAAGAAGAAACACACTTGGAAACAATAGGAACTCGGCGCCAGGCAACCGCAAGTCCACCGGAACAGCTTGGAGGAACAGCTTCCAAGCGAAACCACTCACCTTCAATGGCAGCCACCTCTGCCAGATTTTCGAAGCCCAGTGAGGAGATGTAGCTGTGGAACGTGTAACCTGCCAGAAGTCTTTGGTGAAGAAATCTCCAGACCGAGAAAGCGTACACACCAGCCTATCAGGAACATTAGCGTCAAGGCAGACGTCAAGATTATTGAAACCGAGCAGGAACCAAAGGCAACAATGCTTCTAGATTAGCTAATCCTCGCCACCGTGAGCTTTAAGTCCATAGGTAAAGGGCCGATTAAGCGCACACCACACCAATTATCATTCCAAAAGATCGAGAACCCGCGCCAACCACCCATTGATCGTGATGAATAACCTTGGGCAACCGGACAGAATAGACTTCCAAATATGCGTGGAAGAGGCCGGACTTGACAAACCATCGTTAGTCCCATACTTATTATTGACAAATCGCGACCATAAGCTTTGATGTTGAAGCGCATTCCGTGCTAGTTTGGCATGAAGAGATTCCATAATATGTTTCAAAGATCGAAGACCTAAACCGGCTTCCAAGAAGGGAAGACAAACTTTGTCCCAAGCCACCCAATGAACTCGTCTATCTCCAGCAGAGCTCCAAAGAAAATTAGCCATCCTGCTTTCAATTGCTTTGATGATCGAGTTTGGAATTTTGATCACCGCAAGTGAATGAATGGGAATACTGCTCAACACTGACTTAAGAAGAACAATTTTACCACCAAAAGAAAGAAGACGAGATTTCCACCCCTCAATACGCGAGTAATACGACGCGTAAGATCTTCAAAATAAATACGTTTCGGCCTTCCTTTAAACAGAGGACACCCAAATATTTCATGGGCAAGCGACGATAAGAGCAACCAGACCAATCTCCAAGTAACGCAATTTTCCGATGGGAAGAAGTCGATGGAGCATAAAATCCACTTTTCTGTAAATTAATGAGTTGACCCGAACTTCGTTCGTATTGGACCATCAAACGTTTAAGAGCCATCACTGAGGTCTTGCTAGCATTACTAAAAATCAACATGTCATCAGCATAAAGCAAATGCGAAATAATTAAACCACCTCTACCATGCTCAAACGGACGAAACTTCCCCACAAATAGCACCATTAATGTTAACCGATAAAATTTCTGGGCTAAAATGAATAAAAGCGGAGAAAGAGGATCCCTTGACGCACACCACGAGTAGAATGAAAGAAACCGAAACTTTCCCCATTAATCCGAAAGAATACCAAATCGAATTAATAATACGGAAAATCGATCACGGCTTGTCTCAAAACCAAAAGCCTCCAAAGCACGCAAAGAAAGTCCCATTCAATCCGATCATACGCTTTGGACATATCAAACTTAAAAATAATGTTACCTCCTCGCACCTTGTAATTCAGCCGGTGAACCATCTCCTGAGCCAGCACAATGCTTTCCTGGATGTTACGCCCCTTAACAAACCCTGACTGTTCTGGAGAAATAAGATTTGGGAGAAGAGAGGCCACCCTAGTAGCCAAAATTCTAGAAATAACTTTACCCACAAAGTTGCATGTACTAATAGGACGCAAATCACCCAAATCAAGGATTGTCTACCTTTGGAATTAGAACAAGTTGTAGCCGTGATCCCTTTTGGTAAAATACTACCACGGAAAAACTCCGAATCGCCGCCACCACATCCTCTTTAACAATATCCCAACAACCCTGGAAAAACCACCCTAAAACCATCCGGCCAGGAGCACTAGAAGGGTCTAAATCCTAAGATTGCCAAACCTCATCCTCATCCGAATACGCCGAAGGAAAATATTATCTTGATTATCAATCCTTCGAATCACCCCTTCAAATAAAGAATCATCAATTTCATGAACTGAAGAGGAAAATAAATTTGAAAAATACCGAATAGCCATTTCCCCAATCTGAGCATTATCACGACACCAAGTACCATCAGGAAGTCTAAGCTTGACCGTATTAATACGCGATCTATCTTTTATGCTAGCATGAAAGTACGAAGTATTCCTTTCACCATCCTGGAGCCAATTTTGCCTCGGCCTTCGTGAAGCATTTCCGCATCCCATTTCAATAATTGACGAAGCTCATTATTCCTTTGAGCAAGCCGATCCGCAATGTACTCATCCCAAGAGTGTAAACTAATCTAATTGCAAAACCATATCCCGAATAAAAGAAATCCGCCTCGAACATGACCGAAAACCGACCGGCCCATTGCTTCAATTCTGCGTAAAAGATGTAATTTCCTGGACAATACTATCAAAGCTGACCCCAAAACAGGTCTTCCCCACTGGTTCCGAACAAAAGACAGAAAATCAGGATGATCAAGCCACATGCGCTGAAAACGAAAAACTCCTTTCGGCTTCAAGAGAGAAGGAAATTTAATAATCCGGGAATGATCGAACACACTCTACTCGATGAAGAACGTTAACACTGGAAATAGAGCCATAAATAGACCATTTATCAAAACCCCGTCCAATCGAAGCCACATACGATCACTCCCAACATGATTATTACACCAAGTATAACAACTACCTTCATACCCAAAGATCCATCGACCGGCTTGACCAATGAAATCATTAAAATCACTCATACTAGGAAAATCACAAGACCCCCTAGTTTCTCCGACGAATGAGAGATAATATTGAAATCACCACAAACCACCCAAGGTTCATGAAATTGCATGGAAGTGTCCACCAAATCAGCCCAAAGAATTTGTCTCTCACCTCTAGTACATTTAGCATACACAAAAGAAGCCAACACTGAATTACCCCCTATCACAAGACGAACTGTAATATGTTGATAAGAAGCACCCACAAAAGAAACACCCAAACGATGATCCCAAAGCAACCAAATATGCATATTTAAAGGATTATGATGCATACTACCTTCCATATGAAGCTTCTTAGCTAACTTGTCCAAACGGATTCCATCAATTTTCGGTTCCAACAAAACTATAAGCATAGTATCATGTTGGGATTTAAGAACTTTAAGATACTCCATCGATTCCCTATTACCAACCCCCCTAATATTCCATACCATAACTGACATAGGAAACTGATAGGGGAAATAAATTAGTGAGCCTTAGAAGAGGCCCTAGTAGCACGTTTGTTTCTCGCAACAAACAATCACAACAACAATCACAACAACAATTCACTTCCGTCGAATTCTCTAATTATTGGAGATCAACAACAACGATATCAACAATACATTAACATATATTCAAGACTGCGCACTAGTACTATTAAATTCACCAAATATTATCCAAAACTCCAAATATTACAATTATTTCATATTTAGAAACTAGACATCTTAAAATACATTTTTAGAAACTAGACATCTTAAAATACATTTCACCACTTTGAATTACCTCATTGGGACATGTACTCATCAACTTATGTTCATATAAAGTAAGTGCTACGAAGCAGTTTTTCTTACTAACAGACTACTCAGCGCAGCGATGATTCGTAACGCGATTGAGGTACTTCCCGACCTCGGAATTCAATGAAAATTTACAGAGAACTACTTAACATATATAGGAATAACATATCCAAAATTCAACGAATTCTCAATAGCGGATTTGTACCAGAATTTTTCTAAAGATAGTCCAAAACAGGGACAGAATTTACTTCGAAAATTATGTATTTAGCTTCCAAAAATCATCAATTCTTTCTCCAATTAATATATCCAACTTAAATGAACAACTAATATATCATATCGTCATTTGGAGCAACCAACTCATATTTCTTCCAAGAAATGAACACAAGAATATCATCTAACACAACCTACATGCTTTACTCTTCCAATTCAACTCATAAACATACAAAACATTATAGTTACTTACTTTTACCGCAAATCCTTCACGAAATCAAGGGGCTTTGGTTGGAAATGCACTTCTCAATGACCTCTACACTTCTACGGAGTCCAATCATCGAACTCACACTCGATCCAAGCCCGAATCAAGCTTTCTCTCTCCGAAAATCCACTTTCTCTCACTAAAAACGTGGGTGGAGATGAAGGTCCGTGATTCGACAATGGATCGTGGAAATTTCTTGGCTAGGAATGATCCCTTCGTCGCCCTCTACGCTACGGTGAAGACGAATCGTCGATCCGACTCCGGATGCTCAAGATATTGCGATTTTCTCTCTCTACTCTCTCTCCTCTCTAAACTCATGGTTGGACATTTTTTTGGGGAAGAAGAAGAAAATATCTCTCCCCACTTAACCAAGAGAGAGTAAATCAGATTTTTGGTCAATGGGTCAAAGTCCAAGTGTATAGGTGTCAAATAGTCAACAAGTCCAAAAATCATTTAAGCTGTCAAAATTGTGATTTTTAGTCAACTTCAAAGATGTTCCTAGGATGATATACAAGTCTAAAAATTACAAATAAGGTATGGTTGGAAAGCTCTTTGAGTCTAGTTTACATAGAATCAAACGGTTTGCAATTCCGAGTTTTCTACACGAAGTTGTGGCCAAATTACTACAGGTTAGTAAATCTGCCCGATACACGCGGCCGTGCAAAAATGTGCGCGGCCGTGCAAAACTTACTGGCACTCTTGCACGGCCGTGTCAAGCAAAGGCGCGCGGCCGTGCAAACCTTACTGTCCAGTCCCACTTCTATTTATCTCTATTTTCTCGGTTTGATCACTTGGCCACTCCTAGGTGTGATTATACAACACGTATAAAACATCTCAACGATATCATGGATTACATATTAAGGTGTAATCAATCTAACAATTCTTATAATTATGAATTGAGAATATGAAATAAAGCATTATTCAACTATCACGCTAGTAAAGCAAGTTTAACATATAAGTCACACATAAAATAAGTAAATCATACATAGGAGGATTCAGGGTGTTACAAGGGACCAATCAGGTCAACCCCCCACATATCAAATGGCCAAGCCGCTACGACAGGGGTCTGAGGGACGGCGGGCAGGCGAGGAATATCAGAAAACTGCCGGCACTTGTCGCACTTCTTCACATATGTTTCAGCATCTCGCCTTAGGCTTAGCCAATAGTATCCGTGGAAGATAATTCTATCGGCCAAGGTCCTCGCTCCAGGATGGCCTCCGCACACGCCTTCATGAACCTCAGCGAGGAGATCTTCGGTCGTCTCGGGACGCACACATTTGAGCAACGGTTTGGAAAATGACTTTCTGTAAAGGGTCTCGCCGATCACCGTGTATCTTGCTGCTCGCTTTCGCAAAATTTGTGCGAGGTCATTATCATCTGGAAGCGTTCCCAACTCGATGTAATCCTGGATCTCATCTATCCAGCATCTGGGAGCAGCGGCAATAGGCATTGCGAGTTCCTTATTGACAGAGGGTAATTCCAAGAATTCGATCAGTACTTCTCCACGGAGGTCTTCTAATTCACCAGAAGCCAATTTTGATAAGTAGTCAGCACGGGTGTTGTTCATTCTATCAGTTTGTTCCAAGCTCCAGTATTTGAAATCTTCCAGCAGCCTCCTCGCCAGCTCGCAGTATTTTGTTAAGACTGGGTGAATAACCTCATACTCCCCCAAAATTTGCCTTACAACGAGCTGGGAATCACTGAAGATGACAAGGTTTTCAGCCCCTATTTCCTTTGCAAGCTCAATGCCCGCGATGAGCGCTTCATATTCGGCCTGATTGTTGGAGGCGGAAAATCTAAATCGGATCGCCTTACTAATTTCATTACCCTCAGGCGAGATTAGAGACAACCCGCTCCACTGCCTTTCTGACTAGCTGAACCGTCTGCATGCATCGTCCAGCAGATCGCTGGATTTTTCAGGATTTTAGTCTTCCCTTTATCCCTCTTCGACGAGCTGGGAGATTTGTCCGACGTGCTGGATTTTTGCAGCTTGGTCGTTTCTTCCTTGTTTTCGAACGTCGTCTCTGCGATGAAGTCGGCCAAGATCTGAGCTTTGATTGCTTTTCGTTGCTCGTATTTGATATCATATGCCGACAATTCCACCGCCCATTTCATCATTCTCCCCGCAACATCTGGTTTGTGGAGGATTTTCCTCAAGGGCAGATCCGTGTATACTACTAGGGCATGGGCCTGAAAGTAATATCTTAGTCGTCGAGCTGCCACCACCAGGGCCAAAACCACTTTCTCGACGTTCAAGTACCTCGTTTCTACGTCGGTCAAGGCGTGGGAAACGTAGTATACTGGTCTTTGGACCCCTCCGTCCTGCCTTAGTAAAACGACTGCGACCACCGAGTCTGAGGCTGCAAGATATAGATAGAGGATTTCAGCTGGCACCGGGCTGGATAATATCGGCGGGCTCCCGAGACATTCTTTCAACTCCGCAAATGTTATGTCGCAGTCCTCGTTCCAAGAGAATCCCTTTGATCCTTTGAGTATTTTGAAGAACGGCAAGCTTTTCTCTGCGGCTTTAGCGATGAAGCGGCTTAACGCCGTAACACGCCCGTTCAGTTGCTGAATTCCTCGGACCGATCTGGGGGCCTGCATGTCGACCAATGCTTTAATCTTCTCGGGATTCGCTTCGATTCCTCTAGCATTCACCATATAGCCCAGAAATTTCCCCGCCTTTACTTCGAAAGCACATTTGGCGGGGTTGAGTTTCATCTTATTCTTCCTTAGGTTGACGAAGGTCTCGTTTAAGTCTGAAATGTGGCTGCCCCCCTTTGTTTTGATGACCATGTCATCAATGTATGCTTCCACATTCCGTCCGAGCTGGTCGCCAAACACTCTATTGACCATCCTCTGATAGGTCGCCCCGGCATTCTTCAGCCCGAATGGCATCATGATGTAGAGAGTGCCCCGCCGCCGAAAGGCGGTCAATCTCGATCGGCCACATTCGGATTTGATGATATCCAGAGTATGCGTCGATGAAGCTCAAAATCTCGTGGCCAGCTATGGCATCGACGAGCTGGTCAATTCTTGGGAGGGGATACCAGTCTTTTGGACAGGCTTTATTGAGATCAGTAAAATCCACACACATACGCCATTTCTTGCTCGTCTTTTTCACCATGACCACATTAGCCAGCCATGTGGGATACAGAATCTCTTCGATGATCCCTGCTAGGAGCAGTTTCTCAACCTCCTCCTTAATTGCGACCTGCTAGTCCGGGGAGAAAACCCTAGGTCGCTGCTGTATGGGGATGGCACTTTCATCTACGCTCAACTTGTGCATTGCGACCTCCTCGTCTATCCCCTCCATGTCTTCTACTCTCCATGCAAACACATCTGTGTTGGCCCGTAGGAATTGAATGATGTCTAGTCTTTCTCTTTGAGATATTTCCAATCCTACTTTGACCTTCTGATCCGGGTATTCAGGGTTTATTATGACTTCCTTCAGATCTTCGTGAGGCTTGATGTCGGGCTCATCTCTGTTATCCAGGCTTTCTACTACAATTACCCCTCCCTGGAGCGGGCTTCTGGTGCCTGTTGCTAGCCTCGATCTATCTTCGCCTTTTTTCTTCTTACCGACGATATTTTTGGCGAGCGAGCCATTCTCCCTGGCTCGCTTTGGTTGCTATGAGGTACTAGCCTTGTTGGCCCTTTCCTCGGCAGCCCTAGCTCTCTCTGCCGATCTCGCGGCTTCATCGTCTCCTGGAGGTCTCTCTCTTGTAATCTCCCTGGGCAACTCGGTTTGTGTGGGAAGCCCGGCCTTTCCTTTTAATTTCTCCTCGTTTTGTCTGATTTGCTTCAGGTGGACGAGGGTACTTTTAGGATCATTCTTCATTATTCCCACTCCTCCCGCTGTTGGGAATTTGATCCTCTGATGGGAAGCTGAGGGGACCATATCAAACTTAGTCTGGGCCGGTAACCCCAGTATTGCGTTGTACGGAGAGATCAAGTCGAGGATATGGAAGGCAATGTCCTCGGTTCTGGCTCTGTCACCTTCTCCCAATGTAACTTGGAAGGTCATAACGCCCTTGACCGCCACTTTGTGGCCTGTGAACCCCTCCAACCGTACTCCACTAGGAACCAAGTGGGCATCTCGGTATCCCAATGCTCTAAAGCAGTCGTAAAACATGACGTTCCTCCCCGCTCCTGTATCAATCAGAACCCTTCTAACAAATCGGCGCCCGATTTGGACGCGCAATGTTAGGGGCTGCTCTTTGGCTGTTGGATTGGTCGCTAGCTCGCTGGGGTAGAACGTTATTCCTTCCTCGCTTCTATGGGGGAGAGGACTGAATACTTTGTCCAGGCTGTGTATAGTGTCTTTGAGCTGCGTTATACTCCTTGTATCATCCAGAATAGTATGAAGCTCGCTCTCTTCGTCGGGGTGATGAATGAGTATTTTGCTCATTCATTTGGGTACTTTCTAGCTTTAATCTTTGTAAATTCTCGGGATTTTTGTTATTTAATGTTATTCTTTTAGTGTTTATGAGATTTCAGGGGTTTTTGAAGAAATCAAGTGAAATCAAGATATTTTGGAGCTGTTTGAAAACATGGAGGGGTGAGAGTGTAAAAGGTAAAGCGGCAGGAAAGTGGAAGAAATTTCTTCTTGCCGGTGTGCGCCTTGGCGTGCTCAAGTTCGCGCCCTAGCGCATGCCCCTGAAGTTTGAAAAAATCGAATTCTTCAAAGCAAAAGTATCGAGACCTTCCGCGCCCTAGCGCACCTTTTCCCTCGCCCTAGCCGCGTGATCGCCGAGATGATTTTTTCGTCGTTCCAATTTTGAGTGGGGAATTCCAAAGTCGAAGAAAAGATAAAAAGGGGAACGAGAGGCTTTGGTGAGGATCGCAACGAAGCAACTTTGGGAGTGATTTCTATTTCGATTTTTATTTCTTTCTTTCTCTCCAAATCAAATTGAAGAATCAGACATTTTTGTAATGAGTTTGATGAGGAGCTAAATTCATCTTCTAGGGATTGGAGGTAACTAAGTATCAAAACTTTGATGTTATTAAGCCTTTATTTCTATTCAGTTTATATATTCTAGTCTCTACAAAGTTTACTTAATTGAATCATATCAATTGTTTTACGAATTGTATTTCGCTTGTTTTGATTATTTGATGTATGAATTCATGAATGATCAATGTTCTTAATTCATAACTTGCCATACTTTGTGAGATTGACTTTGAGTGATACATGATCATTGTTGAATTCAAGGCTAGGTTCAAATTATTCTTTTATATTTTATAAATTCGTAAATGTTGTGTTAACGGATCAAGGAGATACAACATTTAGGAGTTAAAAAGATTGCAAATCGTGATCAATGCGTCCCAATCTTTGCCTTAGAAAGAATGAACCCTAGAATTGACCGTGACCTTAGAATAACATTAAAGTGAGATACAAAGTGAACCCCAATCCCTAGGCTTTCCCAATTCCTGAATTTTCCCAGTTGAATACAGTTGTGAATTTCCTTTAATTCATTGTTTTATTATTAATTTAGTGTTAGTCAAAAAAATCCAAATCATTTTTGTTGTCTTTAAATTGTTTTCTTCAAGTTATTAGTTGAGTTTTCTAAATCAAAACCCTTGTCCTTGTGTTCGACCCTTGTATTTGCACAATTATACTACAATTGATTCGTGCACTTGCGAGGTTAAATAAATCTTCCATCAAGTTTTTGGCGCCGTTGCCGGGGACAATTGTTTGTTTTGACTTAGATAAGCTTGGTTTTTAGCTTGTTGAATTCTTGTAATTGAATACTTGTATGCACGGTCGTCGTTCGTTGAATCCTGTCCTAGCGGAATTTAACGACAACATTGATAGAGTGGGTAGAAACAAAGGGGTGGACACAAACAAAGGTGAATCTTCAAATTTCGAATCTAAAAATCCTGAATTGAAAGAAGATAATCCTACTGTTAAAATGGGTGAACCAGAACCTGCGCGATCCATGAGGGATTATGCTCGTCCTAGGATTAACCAGTCCCCCTCTTGTATTGTCTTGCCTACAGCTGCTAGGAACTATGAGTTAAAGAGTCTTCATTTTAATATGCTTCCGTCCTTTCATGGGATGGCCACTGAAGATCCTTTAACTTTTCTGCGTGATTATTATTCGACTGTTCAAAATTTTCCGTTGGGAAATTTAACTGAAGATCAGTTGAGAATGCGTTGCTTTCGATACTCGAAGGATGCACGAAAACCTGGTTCATGTCATTGGCCCAGGTAGTTTGACCACTTGGGGGGGTTTATAATACTTTCATCAATAAGTACTACCCTCATCCCACATTGTCCGAAATGCGAAAGAAAATTGTAGGATTTAGTCAAGAGCCGGAGAGGCGTTTCATGAAGCATGGGATAGGTTTAAACTAATGCTAATTCAATGTCCGCATCATGAATTTTCTTTGCATTTGCTAAATCAATCTTTCTATGATGGTTTAACACAAAACTACCAAGCGATGGTAGATAATGCCGCAGTGGTGCTATGGGAGAAAGGACTCCGAAGAAACAAAGGATTTGTTTGAGATGCTTGGTGCGAACTCTCAACGAAAAGTGTGAGAGGTAAAACCAGGGTATGTATGAGGTAAATTCTTCTTCTTTTTCTTCTTCTTCCAATAGTGAAATGGCTATGCAATTAGCTAGGCCGACTTCACAAATGGATTCTCTCTGTCTTATTCTAAATCTCGATGTAAATGAAGCATGTTCGATTTGTGGTATTTATAGTCATGTTACTAATATGTGCCCATCTCGAGAACAGTTTCTGAGTTTTGGAACAAGCTAATTCTATGAACTCATTTCCGCAAAGGGGCGGAATGATCCTTACTCAAACACCTACAATCCGGGTGGAGGAATCATCCCAACTTTTCGTGGAGCAATCAACATTCTCAAAAACCTCTTCATCCACCTCAACCTCAACCTCGTATCAACCTCAAGATCGCCAGCCGGTCCAACCCAACAAGCCTTCATTGGAAGAGACTCTCCAAAGTTTCATAATGGTGAGTCGAAAAATCAGCAAGAAAATGAGCAGAGGCACAAACAACACGAGGCCTCATTTCGAAAGTTAGAAGCACAGTGGGTCGATTGCAGAATCTTTGCAAGGGCACAAACAGGCACGTTTCCAAGCCAACCGAACAAGCCAAAGCGGTCACCACACTCCGAGTGGTAAGAAAATCGGAGAAGAGGTAAAATCAAATCCTGTTCTGAAAATACTTGTGATATGCCCGAAAATGTGGGGAAAATCAAAAAGAGGATCATCCTCATGAAAGTGACAAAGTTCCTTTCCCCAAACCTTATGTGCCTCCGGTTCCATTTCCTGGTAGATTAATGAAAAACAAGATGGATAAACAGTTTTCGGAAATTTATGAAATGCTTTCAAAAGTTAACATAAATCTTCCTTTGCTAAATGTGATTAAAAATATTCCATCTTATGCAAAGTTTTTCAAAGATCTTAACACTAGGAAACACCGGTATGAAAAAGATGAGAAAGTCATTGTTTCTGAAAATGTTAGTGCTGTTCTTCAACAGAACCTTCCACCTAAGTTGAAAGACCCCGGAAGTTTTAATATTCAAATAAGTTTGGGGGATTCAAAGAAGGTGAAGGCAATGTTAGATCTAGGTGCTAGCATTAATTTGATGCCATATTCTGTCTATGTGCAATTGGGTCTGGGTGAACTAAAACCCACTACAATGTCCTTACAATTGGCTGACCGTTCGGTCAAACATCCACTGGGCATTGTAGAGGATATTTTGGTTCAAGTTGATAAATTAATTTTGCCTGTGGATTTTGTGGTGTTAGAAATGGAGAAAAATGTTAGTAGTAATCATGAAGTGCCTATTCTGCTTGGGCGACCCTTCATGGCTACTGCTAATACAGTGATTAATGTGAAAAATGGCAAATTATCCATGTCTGTGATGGATGAAACAATTGAAATTTCTGTGTTTGATGCCATGAAATTGCCAAATGATAAAAATGAATGTTTTTATGTTGATGAGTTAGAGTCTCATTCTTGAGAATTTGGAAAATGAACTTGTTTGTGATGAGATTGAATTTTTGCTTAATGGATGTGTTGATGGGGATAGTGAAGAAGTGAAAGAGGTTAGAAAAGTTTTTGAATCACAGAGGAGAAAATCCCTAGTAATTCTCCTGTTGAACCATTAGGACATTTTAATCCTAAAATTGCTCCATCTGTTGTGTCACCTCCGAAACTTGATT
This sequence comes from Platycodon grandiflorus, assembly GCA_016624345.1. Lineage (NCBI taxonomy): Eukaryota > Viridiplantae > Streptophyta > Magnoliopsida > Asterales > Campanulaceae > Platycodon > Platycodon grandiflorus. Next base: position 61,126,274 of record CM028363.1, read on the forward strand.
TGAAACAATTGCCTGAGTCTTTGAAATATGCATTTCTTGGGGAGGGTGATACTTTACCGTCATTATTGCATCGATTTGACCTATGAGCGGGAAGAAAGATTGCTTGGTGTTTTACGTGCACATAAGGAAGCCATAGGATGGACCTTAGCGACATCAAGGGTATAAGCCCTACTATGTGCATGCATAAAATCCACCTTGAGGAGGGAGCAAAACCCTCTAGAGAGCACCAAAGGCGTCTTAATCCTCACATGGAGGAAGTGGTAAGAGCGGAAGTGCTCAAGCTACTTGATGCGGGTATTATATACCCAATTGCCGATAGTAAATGGGTGAGTCCGGTACAAGTGGTACCGAAGAAGTCTGGAATCACAGTGGTCAAGAATGAAAAAGAAGAGTTAGTGCCAACCGAACAATCACAGTTATAGGATGTGTATCGATTTAAGAAAGCTTAATGCCGCAACTAAAAAGATCACTTTCCTTTACCTTTCATTGATCAAATTTTAGAAAGATTAGCAGACATGCGTATTATTGCTTTTTAGATGGTTTTTCGGGGTATAATCAAATTCCAATTGCCCCCGAAGACCAAGAAAAGACAACTTTTACCTGTCCCTTTGGCACATTTGCATATCGGAGGATGCCTTTCGGTTTATGCAATGCTCCAGCTACTTTTCAGAGGTGCATGACCTCTATCTTTTCTGATATGATTGAGAGGTCTGTTGAGGTTTTCATGGATGATTTTTCTGTGTTTGGTGATTCATTTGATGTGTGTCTTGAAAATTTGACCATGGTTTTGAAAAGATGTTGTGACACCAACTTGACTCTTAGTTGGGAAAAGTGTCATTTTCTAGTGAAGGGTATTGTTTTAGGTCATATTGTTTCGAAAAGGGGGATAGAGGTTGACAAGGCCAAAATTGAAGTAATTTCTCGACTTCCTCCCCCTGTGTCTGTCAAGGGTGTTCGAAGTTTCCTAGGGCATGCGGGTTTTTATAGGCGTTTTATAAAAGATTTTTCTCAAATTTGTAAGCCTTTAAGTAATTTGCTTGCCAAGGAAACTGAATTTGTTTTTGATAAAGAATGTCTTGAGGCTTTTAACTTGTTGAAAGATAAATTGACTTCGGCTCCCATTCTTGCTAGCCCGGATTGGTCTTTGCCTTTTGAAATCATGTGTGATGCTTCTGATTTTGCAATAGGTGCTGTGTTAGGGCAAAGAGTTGATAAATTACCACGTGTAATCCATTATGCAAGTAGAACACTCAATGATGCACAACTTAATTATACCACAACTGAAAAAGAATTTTTAGCTGTTGTGTTTGCTCTTGAGAAATTTCGTTCTTACTTGCTTGGATCAAAGGTAATTATTTTCTCTCGATCATGCTGCATTGAAATACTTGTTGACAAAAAAGATGCTAAGCCAAGATTAATAAGATGGATGCTTTTGTTGCAAGAATTTGATGTGGTCATTAAAGACAAAAAGGGATCGAAAATGTGGTAGCCGATCATTTGTCTAGGTTGGAAAATTTGCCTTTACTTGAGCGTCAATTTATTGATAATGCTTCTCCGGTCAATGAAAATTTTCCGGATGAACAATTATTTTCAACTCAAGGAAAAGAGCCGTGGTATCTGATTTGGTCAATTTCATGGTGTCGAATGTCATCAATCCTAGTTTTAATTATCATGAAAAGAGGAAGTTTTTGTCGGATGTGAAACATTATATTTGGGATGAGCCATACTTGTTTAAATTGTGTCCGGACCAAATGATTCGAAGGTGTGTTCCGATGAGGAACAGAGAAGTGTGTTGGCATTTTGCCATGAACACCAATGTGGTGGTCACTTCGGCCAAAAGACAAAGACGGAAGGTGCCGCAGTCAGTCTCTTTTGGCCTTCCTTGTTCAAAGATGCATATGAATTTTGTCAACATTGTGATCGTTGTCAAAGAGTAGGTGGGATAAGTAAGAGAAATGAAATGCCGTTAGTCAATAACTTGGTTGTCGATATCTTTGATGTTTGGGGCATTGATTTTATGGGCCCTTTCCCAATATCCCATGGTTTTGCTTATATTTTGGTTGCGGTTGATTATGTTTCAAAATGGGTAGAAGCCATAGCAACTCGGTCTAATGATGCTAACACTTGTTGCAAAATTTCTTAGTGATATTGTGTTAAGCGGTATGGAACTCCAAGAGCAATCATTAGTGATCAAGGGACCCATTTTGTGAACAAGATTTTCAAGAATCGATGAAGAAGTATGGGGTTGTGCACAAACTTGCAACTCCATATCACCCGCAAACATCCGGCCAAGTTGAGGTGAGTAACCGCAGATAAAGAATGTGTTAGAGAAAACGGTGAAACCAACAAGGAAGGATGGGCTTTAAAGTTGAATGATGCTCGTGGGCGTATAGAACAGCTTTTAAAACTCCCATTGGAATGAGTCCTTATCGGATCGTTTTGGGAAAGCTTGTCATTTGCCGGTAGAGTTAGAGCATCGAGCTTATTGGGCAATTAAGGAGCTCAATATGGATTTGGCATTAGCGGGTGAAAAGAGGTTGCTTGCCCTCAATGAATTGGAAGAATTCCGTCAAGATGCATATGAGAGTGCTAAGCTTTACAAAGAAAGGACCAAGAGGTATCACGACAAGAAAATAGTTCCTAAGTTCATCGAAGCAGGGATGAAAGTCTTGTTGTTTAATTCGCGGTTGAAGTTGTTTCCCGGTAAGTTGAGATCTAAGTGGACTGGACCATTTGAGGTGGTGACTGTGTTTCCACATGGTGCAGTAGAATTAAAGAATTTGAGAACCGGAGAAAATTTTAAGGTTAATGGGCACCGGGTGAAACCATACTACGAAGGGGTGTCAAGTTTAGAGGTGATCGAGGAGGTTACTTTGAAAGATCCTGAGTGAGAAGGAGGAGCAACGTCGGGCTAACGACGGTAAAAAAAATGCGCTTGTTGGGAGGCAACCCAACTTGGTAAAAAAAAATTTTTTTTTTTGTTTTTAAATTAGGTAGTAGGTTTTTTTGCTCTCAAATTTAAGTCATGGTATTTTAAATTTCAAATTTTGAAGAAAAAGCATGATTTAAATTTGGGGGTGGAACACAATTAGTTTAGTTGTTTTGTTAGTTGTTTTTGATTTATTTATTTTATTTTATTTTAATTTATTTGATTTTACTGATTTGTTGTATGTAGTGTTCTTGTCCAATTTGTCTGATAGCAGGTGTTGAGGTAGCATGTCATAGTGGAAAGCACAAAGTTTTTGAAAAGTATCGGAGATTAGCGCGCCTTAGCGAGCCTTCGCGTGCCCTAGCGAGAAACTTCAGAATTTGTGGTCTCGAAATGCTCAAACTTCGAGAGATAGTGCGCCTAGCGCAGCTATCGGATCGCGCCTTAGCGCAGAGGGGCCGAGTGTAAATATCTTGCGCCGGCGTGCGCCCTAGCGCAGATTTGGATGCGCCCTAGCGCGAGTTTATAAAAAAAAAAAAAAAAATTCTAACAAAACGTCTAAGTCCTAGCGTCCAGGCCGCTTCTTCACGTTGCTTCGTTGTTGTTCTTTTCTCTTTCTTTCTCAATTCCCATCTCCATTCTCCTCAAATCTCCACGCCATCTCCTCCCCAAATACTAAACAATCCATAGCCGCTCACTCTCTAAGCAATCCAGCGCGCCGCGATCTCTCGGTCCAATTTTCTTCTTCTACTACGGCCTTCACCACAACAACCCTTCTTCTTCCTCCATTATTTCTTCCATACTCTCTCATATGCCATTTCCCTAATTCAATCAAGCTCGGTGAAGGGAAATTTCACCATTGCGCAAGTGGAAGACATTTTGGCTATTGGGATTCTTCGGTTTGGGGGTACATGGTTATCTACAGTACAATACCAAGTAAGAAATCTTTAGTCAACATTAACTGGTGATATAATTGTACAACTGTGTTGGTGAAGGTGGAATTTTTGGTTTGTGTTAAGTTTGTAGTTGTTTTGTTGACTTAATTTGTGGATGGTGTGGTCTGAGATTGAATACTTTGTGTTAGGTTGTTCCCTCACAATTTGTGTTAAGTGGTTGGTGTGCATAGTATTTGTGGTGGCATTTGTGTGACTTTGGCTAGTAATTGGGCAGATTGAATACTTTGTTGGGGTTTGAAGTTTGTATTTTGAAAAAAAAAGATGCCCCCTAAAAGTCTTCGTTTCTAAAGTGCAAAAGACCGGGCGACAATGCATCATCATCACCAGATTTGATAGAGCTAGATTTGTCAATAGTGAGGCTAGTAGAATCTTTTCGATTTCTTGGGTACTAGGACACTTTTGGCTGAAAGAGGGATAAAAATTCATGATTTTTGCCTAAGAACTAACTGGAGAATGTTGGCGGCTAATCCCGAACCTGCCGTTGTCCCTATTGTTAGGGAATTCTATGCAAATGCGCTTGAGGGATGATAGTAGGGCAATTGTGAGGGAAAGGAAGTGGACTTTTCAAGTGCAAGGATTAATGCATTTTTTGAGTTAGAAAATGTTGCTAATGATGCTTTCCAGGCCAATCGTAATTTGCCCCTGTCTGTTGAGGAAGTGACCTCACTCTTAGTTGGAGGAGAAGTTGAAGCAGAATGGACGTATTACGCGGATGGGAAACCCCGACACATAAAAGAATCATTTTTGGATTGGAATGCTAGGGGTGTTCATAAATTCATTTCTGCTCGACTGATGCCATCTGGGCACACTTCAGAGGTTACATGGGAAAGGGCGGTGTTGAATTACACCATTCAAAAACAAGAAAGAATTGATGTAGGGGTGATCATAAATGATCAGATTTTGAGCGCAATTAAACAGGAAGGAATTCAGCCTATTGTTTTCCTAATCTTATCACGGAATTGTGCCGATTGTCAGGGGTAAGATGGCCTCAAGGATTAGAGATTCTGCCTGCTAAACCAATGATCACTTACAAATTAGTGAATACTGCGCGTGCTCCCGTGGCGCGAGGCACGAGTAGAGGTAGAGGTGGGCAGGACGACCAAGCGGAGGAGGCTGAGATTGTTAGAGATGAGGGAGGGCCCGGTGGCGAATTTTGCATCAAGAGTTGATGCAATTGAGCGGGATTTCATTCGATGCAACAGACGGCTTACAATTTCGTGGATGGGTGACGACTGTGCTTAGAGAAATGGCGACTCACACTGGTATAGCTCCTGAGAGAATTCCTCCGTGGCCGCCTGTGCATCCAGACCAGACAAATCGTGACTGAGGGGTAATTTTTGATTCTCGCCTTTACTTTTATTGCATTCACAGTGGGGACACTGTGCAGTTTAAGTTTGGGGGTGGGAATTGATAATTAATTTTTGATCTGTTCTGTTTTTCTTAGTACTTTGTTTTGTTCTGTTTTAATTCTTAGTTAGATAGTTAGTTTCTTTGTTAAAAAAAAAAAAAAACAACGTTGTTTTGAGAGTCTTGGTTTGGGTTGGTTGTTTTCGCCGATGATGATAATTTGTTTGATGGGTAATGTTTTGCGGCCAACAATGCATGTGGCACTTGTCTAAGGACTTTTAGCTTGTTAATACCTATGGGACTTTGAATCTCTACCTTTTGTGCACATTCACCCTGTTTCGATATATGGATAAATTTGGTTGACTTTATAGAGTTTGCGTGCACATTCTATCCCTCCGGTTTTTATAGTATGAAGAAAAATTGCTAGAGTATTCATGAAACTGTTAAATTATTTTCACTCCTTGAAGTTAGGCCTAAACAGAGTTTAAGTAATCGAAAGAAGAAAAAAAAAAAAAAAAAAAAAAGAAACATTTGCGTAAAGACTCGGTTCTACTTCGTAGCCTTTTTAACTCGAGTTAGTAAGCTCTTAGGGGTGTTTCTACACCTAATGCCTTAAAGTCATCTGGCTTGAGAGTCATTGGCTTAACACTCGCTACATGGGTTAATTAGAAAGCTTAATGAAGTGACCATTGCACAGTCCGCAAGTTGGTTTGAAAAAAATAAAAAATAAAATAAAATAAAAAAAAAAGAAAAAGAAAATTTCGGTATTGCTACTCTTGTTTGTAGTAACGAATGGGAGTGAATATTTGTTTTTCTGTTTCATGAAGCACTTTGATATGTTTATATTGGAAAAAAATTTGTACAAGTGAAGTCGGAGGGAAATCTTGGGTACTTGGCTCTATAAGGAATTTCAAGTTTTGTAAATTTTTGAGAAATGGGTGATGCACACACACACGGAGATTTGAAGTGAAATTGGTACATGATGAGTGAATTTTAGACTTGTGTCATTGTGTTGTTAATAATAGCATTTCGTTATTGTTCTTACCCTGAGGCGTTGTGAAGTATTCAGGCATGACCATTGATTCGCAATATGGATGTTGTTTTGTTTATTCTCTGTCTTTAGTGTTTTCTTAGTTTTCTTGTTTTGCTCGAGGACAAGCAAAGTTTAAGTTTGGGGGTATTTGATGAATGAGTATTTTGCTCATTCATTTGGGTACTTTCTAGCTTTAATCTTTGTAAATTCTCGGGATTTTTGTTATTTAATGTTATTCTTTTAGTGTTTATGAGATTTCAGGGGTTTTTGAAGAAATCAAGTGAAATCAAGATATTTTGGAGCTGTTTGAAAACATGGAGGGGTGAGAGTGTAAAAGGTGTAAAGCAGCAGGAAAGTGGAAGAAATTTCTTCTTGCCGGTGTGCGCCTTGGCGTGCTCTCGCGCCCTAGCGCTGCCCCCGAAGTTTGAAAAAATCGAATTCTTCAAAGCAAAAGTATCGAGACCTTCCGCGCCCTAGCGCACCTTTTCCTCGCGCCCTAGCGCGGATCGCTGAGATGATTTTTTTCTGTCGTTCCAATTTTGAGTGGGGGGAATTCCAAAGTCGAAGAAAAGATAAAAAGGGGAACGAGAGGCTTTGGTGAGGATCGCAACAGGAAGCAACTTTGGGAGTGATTTCTATTTCAGATTTTTATTTCTTTCTTTCTCTCCAAATCAAATTGAAGAATCAGACATTTTTGTAATGAGTTTGATGAGGAGCTAAATTCATCTTCTAGGGATTGGAGGTAACTAAGTATCAAAACTTTGATGTTATTAAGCCTTTATTTCTATTCAGTTTATATATTCTAGTCTCTACAAAGTTTACTTAATTGAATCATATCAATTGTTTTACGAATTGTATTTCAGTTGTTTTGATTATTTGATGTATGAATTCATGAATGATCAATGTTCTTAATTCATAACTTGCCATACTTTGTGAGATTGACTTTGAGTGATACATGATCATTGTTGAATTCAAGGCTAGGTTCAAATTATTCTTTTATATTTTATAAATTCGTAAATGTTGTGTTAACGGATCAAGGAGATACAACATTTAGGAGTTAAAAAGATTGCAAATCGTGATCAATGCGTCCCAATCTTTGCCTTAGAAAGAATGAACCCTAGAATTGGACTGTGACCTTAGAATAACATTAAAGTGAGATACAAAGTGAACCCCAATCCCTAGGCTTTCCCAATTCCCGAATTTTCCCGTTGAATACGATTGTGAATTTCCTTTAATTCATTGTTTTATTATTAATTTAGTGTTAGTCAAAAAAAAATCCAAATCATTTTTGTTGTCTTTAAATTGTTTTCTTCAAGTTATTAGTTGAGTTTTCTAAATCAAAACCCTTGTCCTTGTGTTCGACCCTTGTATTTGCACAATTATACTACAATTGATTCGTGCACTTGCGAGGTTAAATAAATCTTCCATCACGGGGTTATTTGGTTTAGGAGTGTTTCTGGCTGGTGGCGTCTGGCGAGCTCCTCCTAATTCAAATTTTCTCAGAGAACCCCGATCTATCAACCTCTGTATTTCCCGCTTCAGCTGGTAGCATTCTTCCGTATCGTGCCCATTCTCTCGATGGAAAGCACATTTCTTCTCAGGGTAACGGAGATTGCTCGCGTTCAATAACGGACGCGGTCTCTCAATTCTCTTCTCCCGGATCAGCACGTTCATGATGTGCTCCCGAGTTTCATTGAGGGGTGTGAAGTATTCATCGGCTTTCGGGGTTCTATCTCTTCCCCTTTTCACCCCTGTCTTTGGTGACACCTCGGCGACCTTTGTCTCTGCCGGTTTACTTCCTGATGACGAGGTCCCTTTCTTCCGTATTCTATCTTCCAGGATTGCTTCGGTTTCTCCGATCTTCTGAGCAGTTAGATACATTGCCGCGCTGGTAGCGGGTGCTCGGAGGTTGAACTCGTGAGTCATCTGACCGGGCTGGATTCCCGCCTCGAAGCAATATATTATCATTCTGTCTGGAACATTCTGGAGTTCCTCGGCAACCAACCTGAACCTTTTCAGGTAATCTACTAGGGGTTCATCCTCGCCTTGTTTGATTTTAGCGAGGTCGGACTGGCTCTTGGGAATGTCACCAGCTGCGGCGAACTTGCTCAGAAAAGCCGCCTTAAATGCATGCCAGTCCGAGACCGAGCCCTTCTCTAGCTCCTCGAACCATTTCAACACTGCCCTTTCAAACGTGCTCAAGAAGGCCATACACCACATGTCCAATTTATTCGAGCATATGCCCATTTTCGCCTCAAAACTGGAAACATGCTCCCTGGCGTTTGTCTTCCCCTCATATGGCTTTAGTGTGGGAAGCTTGAGGCGCGGGTCCGGTGAGATTTCCCTGATCCGTTTACAGAAAGGAGCAAACTGGTCCCCCGGCTGAGTAACTGCTTTTCCCGTTTCTAGGGCCTCCAACCTCTCTTGGAGTTTCTTGACACCTCGCGGGCTTGGCTCCATGATCAGGTCGAGGAGGACGCTCACTTCTCCTCGGGCGTGCATGGGAAAGGCTTCCCGTCCGAGCATCGCTTCTCTCGGGTGAAATTGATCTAGCCCTTTGAGACGACCTTGCTTTGTTTTGGTTCTCTTTTCGTCTTCGTCCGGAGGTGTCACGGGACGGCGAGGACAAAGAGATTCTATTTAATGCATTCTCCTTCTGGCGAGCTTCCGCCTCTCCTTGAGTCATCCTCTTCGGCGGGCTGGCGCGTAGTCTGTCATGTGCGCTGACTCGTATTCTGTCGTGAGCGCTGACCTTCTGTGCCTCTCCCGCCGGCCTTTCCATTCTTGCGTGGATGCTTACTCTTGTCGAGCTGGAGCCTGAAGTATGCAGGCGAGATCGACCTTGCGATCCTCTAGCCGGATTTTCAGGTCGAGTTTCTTCTCGTCTCCCGCTTGCCTGAGGAGCTTGTATCCTTCTCGCCAATTCATACTCGCGTACTTCCAACTCCCTCTGTCTCTCGAGGAAGGATTTCTCTTTCCTTATGTGTTCTAGCTCCGCCAAGTCCCATTCCTCCTGGGTCCTTGGTTCGAGCGGAGGCGGAGATGCGAGATTCACACGCACTATCGCCCCAGTGGCCGCGTTACTAGCAGATGGGCTTGCCCTCTGTTGCCCGCTCTTTGTTCCTCTCCCATCTTGGGCTCTTCTCTTAGCTTTTAGCTGGGCAGTTTTCTGTGTCCTCGTGCCCTCAGGGGCTTTAGTTGGAGTTTCTAAAGCGGGGATAAAAGTTGCTTCTACTACACGTTCTTCAACTCGCTGAGCAGAAGAATCCCCTTGAGGAGCTATCACGGGAGTGGCGGGTTGCTGTCTACCAGTGGTCATCGCCTTTAGGTCCCGGCAACGGAACCAAACTGATCACGCCAAAAAGTTGTTGATGATCGCGTCTAGTCCACGTCAGCAGCTAGTCTTCGGTCAGAATGCCTCGGCTCTCAAAAGGCTTTGATGTTGGGGACCTAGATGCAGTTGACGAGCTGTTCCACTTACTGTTCTTGACAAAAAGACCACCGTTAGGTGTGTCGAAGGTTTTCCCGACTCTGACCCTCCGGTGTTAGAATCAGTGTTTGGAATAAATGTTCTTGACAATAATGGGTCTCAACTGACCTTAATGAACAGGTGTTATAAAGTTCTGAGTAATCTGGAATAAATGAGGATTTGTGTCTTGTGTATGGTTGTAGTTAATGTCACTTAAACTTTTTAATGAAGGGGATACCTTGGTATTTATAGGTGGAGATGAAGTGTGGAAGAAGATATGTCTTGCCACCTGTTACTCCTGAAAGGGACTGCTCATTAATGATAGAAGCTTCCTCTGATAAGAGATAAGTTGCCAGCTATCACGGCCGTGATAGCTACAGTGATGAATATCTGGGCCCAATAGGAATGTTTTGCTTCCTTCAGTCATCTTGTTGGCATTTAAGGAGACATTAAATGATGATGTTGACATCTGCCGAGGACAGCCTGGTCGCTAGCGAGGTGGCCCTGAATCCAGCGAGGATGATAATGCTCCAGGTCGGCTGCTGGTCTAAACGAGGAGAATCTTTGACTTTGCTCTCCTATCCGTGATGCTCGCGAGCTCGCTCCGAGGATACCGATGTTGACAACTGCGAATCTTGACTTTGCACCATAGGTTCCACCTGGAGCTGATATGGCAGTGACGTGGCATGGCCATTTTAGACCAATCCCATCAGGGAGGTGACGAACGAGTTTGCACTGGCAATATTCTGTGAGCTGCTTGGCTGTGGTTTCTGTGGTCTTGAGAGCAGCATGTATAATTTGGAAAATGAATAGCCTCTGAAATTAAATTGGTGAATTATTTTCCTTTCCTGTTACCAAATTTTTTGATAACATTTTTGGTCCAGCAATATTTATTTTATACGCGCCTGAACACTGAAATTCCAGAAAGCAACTGCCGAGAAACGTTTTATCATGGGCCGGCCGTGATGTTCAAAAAAAGAAGCTGCTTCCTTTCTCAGGTTAAAAGAAGTTTGGCCATAGGATCTGATGCTAGCTTATGTTTATATTGTAAATTAACTCTTCCCTCTATTTTCATGTACGAGTGAATGTGACACACAATGCATGAAAGTGTTTATGTTTTCCTTTTCAGATAATTACAATTTCTGTAATTTGTTATTCTTTTAAATTTTAATTTTATATTTTTAATAAAAATTTGGTGATTTTGATCAGTGGTCTTTTGGTATGTAGTCGTGAGTTGGTAGTTATTGGAGTTATCCAAGGTTGGGGGTGGTTTTTGACAATGGCCAAAAAGGCTTCAAAAACACTCTTCCAGCTTTATTATAGATAATACTCCCTCCATTCTAACCATCAGGACTTGACCTGATGGCCAGAGCACTGGGATCCCACAATGGAGGTCCTGGGTTCGAACCCCACAGTGGTTAGAGTGGATGAATATCCCTCCCTAATTAATATTAGGCCCCTCTGGGAGGGATTTTAAGGAATTTCAGAGAATTTGAGGGATGTGTTAGTAACCATTGACTTACAATGAGGCTTGCCCCGAGATGGGTGAGCCTCCAAAAAAAAAAAAAAAAATACTCCCTCCATTCTTAAATGAATGTCCACTTTTAGTTTTTCACTAAAATAAACGAAGGTGACTTTTGGGTCATTTTGGTAATATATGTACATTGATGCCTTAATATTCACATATAACATTAAAAGTTCACATCGAGATATGATATGTGTTAAAGGTGAAATTAATAAAATTATATAAAAACTGGACACTTATTTCGGGAAATTTTTTTTTTTAAAAATGAACATTCAATTAGGGACGGAGGAGGGAGTATATTATATCCTCTCTATTGCTGAACAGGTTTATTGTTTACTTTGCAGGATGGAGCTTAGGAATTATGGCTGAACTCTCTACCTGCACTTTCTTTTGAAAATTGCCTGAATTATAAATGCTGGATTAGTTATTCTGATGCGGGTGCTGGTGGTTGATGCCGATCATGTTAACGTTGTGCTCTTTTACATTTGGAATGATGTTCCTACTATATATAGCTTCTGGGTGTTGGCAATTAAGCATAATTTCGGTATATCATGGTTTTTGCCCGAGGAAATTTCATTTTGTCAAGTAGAAATCTGATCAAATTAGTTTTACCGGATCTTATTCTTACGCAAGTTTAAGGGTATCTTACTCGATCCGCCAATGAACTATTTGCTTCCAATGAAGGTGACGGGGATTTAGGGTTGCCGGCCGGCCAAGCATCATTGTCATCTTGATTGGATTGGATTGGATTGGATCTTGTTGTGATTACGTGATGTGCTCAGCAAAATAAAAATTACTGGTAACCTTTGTGTGGGACCATATTCCGTCGAGTATTTAATGTGATTATTAGTGCTCATTTCATTATTGAATCCGTTAATTGTACAAATATTTGTATGACAATTAGCTTGTGGCTTTATGTACTTTTGTTGTGTTTCGAAGAGATAAGTAAATCAACTGCGGATGGCCAAAGCATATGGATTTTTGTTACAGTTAGAGATATATAACCCTATAAAAGCTTCTCCAATGCAGTTATCTATTTAGTAAATAGATTTTTCCAAAAAATGAGGAGACATCGTAATCCTCTACTGGTCACTTATTATTTTTTACTGTTAATCAGTTACGGTATGGAGTAATTTTAATTTTAATTTTTTGTAATTAATTATAAAAAATTGCCATATATGAAATAATGTTTTAAAAGAAGTTTTGCATTGAAGCACATTTAGAAATATGACTTTCTATCTTTTAAATTTTTTGTCACATACAAAAGAGAACTTCTTGTCAAGCAAGCCACATAAAAAAAGCTAGATGATAGTATTTGAGATGCTCTCAGATATCTCTTCAGGATGTGATGGAGGATTATGATACATTTGTCCATATGGATTTAGGCATCTATAACTTGGTTAGGCGACAACACATACACACACACACACACACACAGAGAGCCCTACAAGAGAGAGAGAGAGCGCCCTACGCGAGAGAGAGAGAGAGAGAGAGAGAGAGAGAGAGAGAGAGAGAGAGAGAGAGAGAGAGAGAGAGAGCCCTACGATTGGTTGTTACTTGATAGATATTTTCCATTAAGTTAACAAGCATCATGTCTAAACTTTGATTATTTACCTCATTAGTCAGAGTTGAGCAACATCAACAAAGCTGCTACGTTTTACATGTATCCTCAAAAAATATTAAAACTTAGTAGAGAGAGCTTTATTGCCATTGTAGTTCAAGCCAACTCTCGGGAAGTAATCTTAGGCCTTGGGCTTGGAGATACCTTGGGAAAGAAAAAAAGAAAGAGAAATTGATGAGAGTAATAATTGAGTAGAACAAACACAAGCCTTTTTGAACAGTAATGACAGCGAATTAACCAAGGAAGGCGTTGGTTATTTCGTCTTTGGCCTATTTTAAGCTTTGATACAGACTACAGAGAGGTTCAAAGATCTCAAAACAAGATGAATGAGCTGGTGGATTACTAAAATGAGATGCCAAAACATAGTTACAGAAACATAAACAACGACTAATTGGCCGTACGAATATTTCAATCAAAAGTCTACAGTTTTTTTATTTTTTATTTTTTTAAAAATATTGGAGGGGACATAAACCTTACTCCAACCTTTATTATTGGAGTATTATTTAATGCCTTCAAAGGCTACAATGACTCTAAGATGCCTTTTGGTGTGGCTAGAACAAATTGTTTAAACACCCCTCTCCGCTGAGAGTAGTGAAGTACCAGGGTGGCTATGGTGTAGGGCTTGAACACTCAACCTCTCTGTTAAAGGAAGTGAGCAGTACTAAATGGACCTTTGGTAAGGCTGTTAAGGGAAGTGAGCAGTACTAAATGGACCTTTGGTAAACAATTTTAAGGGTGTCGTTTCTGGTGAGACTTGAACACTCGACCTCTCCGTTAAGAGAAGTGAGCGGTACTAGTTGAACTAGAGCTCATTGGTAATCAAAAGTCTACATACTCCAAAAATATTTTAATAGTCTTGAAGAATTTCAAGAACAATATATTGCTTATGTTGTCGATTAAACAATATAGAGAGATGTAGTAATCAACCTTGTTGGAATTACAGAAACCGACGACGATATCTCTCTGCCAATGCTAATTAAACAAACAAAGCAAGCCGGCACAATTTTTTAAGACAAGCTTTGAATAAATCATTGTGGTTTTCCCATTAGAAAAGGACAGGAAAAAAAGAGATACCTTTGAATAATTGCCTGCCCGCCCTTGGTATATAAATGGATGTAGTCTGTATATTATTGTAGATGAAGTTAATTACTTGTACATTTTAGAGACTGAAAAATTCACCAGCGGATGGGATGGAGAAAGGTCCGAGCAAAGATGGGATGTTTCGTTATGCAGACAGGTTCGACAAAGTGTTGATGTTTTGGGGTAGTTTGGGTAGCATTGGAGATGGATTGCAGATTCCTCTGATGATGTTTGTTCTCAGCCACGTGATTAACGACTATGGCAACCCAAATGCCACCGTCTCCATGAGCACCGTTAACAAGGTACGTATTTCCAGGCAGGTTTCGCTTTCCCTTGTGATCAGTGTGATTGATTATTATTGTCATTTTCATCTTTATTTCAACGCGATCATGAAAATGACAACGATGTCGCTTGCTTGTTAGTTGTTACCTTAAGAGAGAGAGAGAAAGAGAGAGAGGGAAGATGTTTTTTACGGGACAGAAAATTATGTTTGTTGCTTTTGGCACCTTCGTTCCTATCCCAAACTTGCCTTAATTGCCTAGTCCACCATAGGCTACGCTAAGACTCCTTCATGTTGCTAATGCTATGCTAGTGAGTTTACCATGATATGATGTTTTACAACCATTAATAATACGCTTATACACCACTAATATTATGTTTATATTACTTAAATCAAATTATAAAACGAACTGAGCTGACACAATTTAGTAAATCTTGAAAATATCATAGCGTGATGAAATTAGCACAACAGACACCACATGAAACGAGTGCCATAAAATTTAAAAAGCACGTCATGATTTCTGGCATTATACTATCAACGTCTCTAAACGAGTGTTTTTATTTTTTACTAAAATTTAAAAAATTGACTTTTGAGCTATTTTGGTAATGCATGTACATTAACAACCTTAATATCCACATATAACATTAGAAGTCAAAGGCATGATGTGTCAAATGTGAATTTAGTAAACTTAGAGCATCTCCAATACCAATGTGAATGTGAAAAAAATTGGTGCAACTAGAATTGATATCTTCTTTGAAAAAAAAATCTTTTCAACGCAAATGTGAAAAAGTTTTGTGAATATGACATGACAATTTTTTTTTTTTCACATTGTGGATGAGAAATTTTACATTCTAGTTGAGGGTACGAAGATATCCTAATCATTATTTTTTAAATTAAAAAATAATTAGATCTCATCTCTCTCTTCACTTTAGTTGTGAGACCCATGCTACATGAGATCAAATTCACATTTGCATTGGAGAGACCTTTTCTAATTGAATGTGAAAGAAAGAGATAAAAAATGCCACATGTAATTGAGGGTACTGTTAATTACCCACAGCCACGTCAAATCAAATTCACGGTTACATTGGTGATGCTCTTATACAAAAATAGGCACTCATTTAGAGATATATATACATATATATTTTTTTAAGATAGACACTTATTTAAAAACGTAGGAAATATTTGATTTGATTTTGCTATCAACATTTAAATACTTTTTTTTTTTAAGAAAGACTATCACTGTTATGAGAAACTTACATGAGATGTTGGGATAAGAGTGGGTTTGGGAAATGCAAAGTTACAAGCTGCATAAGAACCTATTTTACTACAACTCAAAGCTCAATAATCAAAGTTCTTTGATTTGACACGAAAATTAAATTTTATATTAACATGAATTTTCATCAATTCAGAATATGATAAATTAGCATTTTTCTTAATTTTTATATCATCAATATTACCAGTTTTTAATTCTTATGTTGCTTTTGTGAAGATTCTAGTATCTTTTTTATTCCATCGACATCTAACCGATAAACTCATTCCTTAAAAACTTAATTTTTATAGTATCAAACATTGCCAGTGAATTGACTCTTAAATTCGGTTGATTAGGTGCTCGACTCAGCAAGCTCAAAAAGAAGAGAAAAGAAAAACCATTTTTCAATAATCAATGTATACCTTGTAGAAGTTTTATACCCTAGATATGCATTGCATGCCTGGTGCTTGACAAAATGCTTCAAAGTTTTTGAAGCACTTGAAATGAACATTACTGCTACGGACACCCACAGTACTATTAAAAAGAAAATAATGAATGAATCTCACTTTCATCTTACTCATGAAACCCAATTCATTTATTTATGGGGTAAAAGGGTGATGCGTCAAGTGCCCCTAATTGCTGGTTAATTATGTACTACTCTGTCCCTCCGTCCCAATACAAGTGTCCATTCCAAAATGAGCGGCCCTTCTTGTTCATGATCATGAACAACGAAGGACACAACTCAAAAGGAGGCAGTAGATGGAGGATATAGAATTGTCGGCACAATAAAGTATTGTTCCTACATAAGCACAAGTTATATATTACTGTCTTGATCATCTAAGCATACATAATATCTGGCTATCTAATAATTGTCTGTATCCTGTTAAGTCATTTATTGAAGTTTGATACGAACTCACAAACAACTTTGTTTCTGTTTTAGTATTCACTCCGGCTGCTCTATGTTGCAATTTTAGTTGGCCTGTCAGCTTTTGTTGGTATCTTTCTTGACTCAAACATGTTCTTTTAAATGTCTTAAAGATAACATCCAATCTGGAGCTTGACTGTCTTCTTTTTCGCGGGAAATCTTTTTTGCAGAAGGACTATGTTGGGCTAGGACCGCAGAGAGACAGACATCTCGAATGAGGTTGGAGTACCTGAAATCTGTCCTCAAACAAGATGTTGGTTTCTTTGATACCCAAGAAGCTGGTTCTTCCACTACTTACCAAGTCGTTTCAACTATTTCCGCTGATTCCAATTCAATCCAAGTCACCATTGGCGAGAAGGTTTCATTTCACATGATATTTTACCCCCTTCCTTTTCTTGCTTAAAATAAAACAACTACGTACCAAGTCATTTCAACTATCTGCTGGTTTAGTGGTTCTTCTTTGCATTCTTGGTCTATATGAAATTTAATTTTCCTTTCGATGTAGATACCCGACTGTCTTGCTTATATGTCATCCTTCTGCTTCTGCCTCATATTCTCCTTTACATTATCGTGGAGGCTTACATTGGCTGCTCTTCCATTCTCCTTATTGTTCCTCATGCCGGCTCTTGCATTTGGAAAGCTAATGATGGATGTAGGAATGAAGATGATTGAATCTTATGGGGTTGCTGGTGGGATTGCAGAACAAGCGATTTCATCAATAAGAACTGTATATTCCTATGTTGGAGAGCATCGAACCCTTGAAAAGTTCAGCAATGCACTGCAGACGACAATGGAACTAGGAATAAAGCAAGGTTCTGCAAGAGGATTAATGATGGGAAGCATGGGGATTATCTATGTTAGCTGGGCATTTCAGGCTTGGGTTGGATCTCTTCTTGTGGCTAGACATGGAGAAAAGGGTGGAGACGTTTTTGTGGCTGGATTCAATGTCCTCATGGGAGGATTGTAAGTAATTCCTTATTCTACGTACATTCCACATGATGACATGATAGGATAAAGGATATATGGACTTTCACTTGATGAGTCTAGAACTTAATATGTTTTAGTTCTGCAGGAATATCTTGACTGCACTTCCAAATCTCACTGCCATCACGGAGGCAAAAGCTGCTGCTACCCGGATTAACGAGATGATTGATCGGGTTCCAAGCATAGACTCCGAAGATAAAAAGGGGAAGGCTTTGTCATATGTGAGAGGAGAAATTGAATTTCAAGGTATCTATTTTAGTTACCCATCAAGGCCTGATACACCTATCCTACAAGGTTTGAGTCTTAGAGTTCCAGCTGGGAAGACTGTGGGTCTTGTTGGAGGCAGTGGTTCTGGCAAGTCCACCACTATTTCATTGCTTCAAAGATTTTATGATCCCATTGAGGGTGAAATTTTCTTGGATGGGCACAAGATAAAAAAACTTCATCTCAAGTGGTTGAGATCCCAAATGGGTCTGGTTAACCAAGAGCCCATTCTCTTTGCGACAACCATAAAAGAAAATATACTTTTTGGGAAGGATGCAGCAACAATGGACGATGTAGTAGCAGCAGCAAAGGGTGCAAATGCTCATGGATTCATTTCCAAGTTGCCAGATGGATATGAAACTCAAGTAAGTAATGTCCACCCTTAATTTTTCCAGACTTTCCACAATAAAACTAATTTTTAGCTCGACTTTCCAAAGTTGAATAGGAGCTTTCCAAGATCAAGTATTTACTTTCCGTTATACAGGTTGGGCAATTCGGATTTCAGTTATCAGGAGGGCAAAAGCAGAGAATAGCCATTGCGAGGGCTTTGATAAGAGATCCAAAAATCTTGCTGCTTGATGAAGCTACAAGTGCACTCGACGCAGAGTCTGAAAGGATCGTACAGGAGGCCATTGATCAAGTCTCTGTTGGGAGGACAACAATTGTAATTGCACATCGTCTCTCGACAATTAGAAGGGCTAATCTAATATTCGTCCTTCGGTCAGGGAAAGTAGTGGAATCAGGTTCACATGATGAGCTTATGCAAATCAATGGTGGACGGGGTGGGGAATACTTCAAATTGGTGCAGTTACAACAATCAGCAACGCCAACTGAAGTCAAAAGTCATTCTAATCAATCTAATCATCAAACGATGCATATTCCTTCGAGTCCAATGAGTGCGAGATCAAGTGTACCTGGCACTCCAGCAATGAATCCATTCAGCCCAGCATTTTCTATGAGTGCACCGTACTCTGTCCAATTTGATGCCTATTATGATAGTGACAATGATGACTTGAAGCAGCCAGCTCATCCTGCTCCTTCCCAATTGCGTTTGCTAAAAATGAATGCACCGGAGTGGGGAAAAGCTCTATGTGGATGCATAGGGGCTATTGGCTCTGGAGCCGTTCAGCCAATTAACGCCTACTGTGTAGGCGGACTAATATCAGTTTATTTCCGCTCCGACAAATCCTCCATAACATCTCATGCAAGAGTCTACTCTTTTGTTTTCTTAGGGTTGGGGCTTTTCAACTTCTTCACTAGTCTCCTCCAGCACTATAACTTTGCTGTCATGGGAGAGAAATTGACAAGAAGGGTACGCGAGAGATTGTTGGAAAAGCTTATGACATTTGAGATCGGATGGTTTGATCAAGATGAGAATACGAGTGCTGCTATCTGTTCACGTTTATCAACCGAAGCTAATATGGTCCGTTCCCTTGTTGGTGACCGTATGTCATTACTAACTCAAGCATTCTTCGGGGCAGTCTTTGCATATACTCTAGGACTAGTCCTTACGTGGAGATTGGCTCTTGTGATGATGGCAGCACAGCCGTTGCTCATTGGGAGCTTTTACTCTAGGAGCGTTTTGATGAAGAGCTTGTCTGAAAAAGCCCAAAAAGCACAAAAGGAAGGAAGTCAACTTGCAAGTGAAGCTGTCATCAACCATAGAACTATAACTGCTTTCTCTTCTCAGAAAAAGGTAGTGGCACTCTTCAAGGCCACCTTGGATGGCCCGAAGAAGGAAAGCATAAGACAGTCCTATTATTCTGGTTTTGGCCTCTTTAGTGCCCAATTTTTGGCGGCAGCATCAACTGCATTAGCTTATTGGTATGGGGGCAGGCTATTGACAGAAGGGTTAATAGCTCCAGAGAGACTTTTTCAAGCTTTTCTGGTCTTGCTATTTACGGCTTATACCATTGCTGAGGCAGGAAGCATGACTAAAGACATATCTAGGGGAAGCAACGCCATTAGTTCAGTTTTTGCGATCTTAGACAGATATACTGAGATCGAGCCAAATAAATTGAGAGGGATTGATGCTATGAAAGGGAATATCAGGGGCCGTGTGGAACTGAATAATGTGTTCTTTGCGTATCCATCTAGACCTGATCAGATGATTTTCAAGGGTCTGAACCTTAAGATCAGGGCAGGAACCTCAGTAGCACTTGTGGGGCAGAGTGGTTCTGGCAAGTCCACCATTATTGGGCTTGTCGAGAGATTTTATGACCCACTGAAGGGCTCAGTGCTTATTGATGAACGGGACGTAAAGGACTATAATTTAAGAACATTGAGGTCACATATCGCATTAGTGAGTCAGGAGCCAACTCTTTTTGCAGGAACTATTGGTGAAAACATTGCGTACGGGAAAGAGGGTGCGAAGGAGTCTGAAATAAGGAAGGCTGCAATGCTTGCCAATGCTCATGAATTTATAAGGTATAAACTCCACTCTAATCTGCAGTAACTGAATTTCCCTCGAGAACAGGATTTCTACGAAAGCTGCTTCATGCCTAACTATTCTATATTTATATTTTACAGTGGAATGAAAGATGGGTACGATACTTACTGTGGAGAAAGAGGGGTTCAGCTCTCAGGAGGTCAGAAACAAAGGGTAGCGCTAGCTCGTGCCATTCTGAAGAATCCCTCGATCCTGTTGTTGGACGAGGCAACGAGTGCCCTAGATACAGTATCAGAAAGCTTAGTTCAAGAAGCACTCGGGAAAATGATGAATGGCAGAACATGTATTGTGGTGGCTCACCGTTTGTCCACTATACAGAAATCTGATTCCATTGCTGTGATTAAGGATGGACAAGTTGCGGAGCAAGGGTCACATTCTGATCTCCTCTCTATACGTGGTGGAGCATACCATTCTCTTGTGAAACTACAAGGTGTAAACTCTCCTTATCGGTAAAATGCTACAACTGACACAATAATATGATATATTATACTACTATATGATCTACAAATCCTGTAGCTGAAGCCATAGAATTGTTGTCTGAGATTGTGTATATTAAAGAAAGAATAGTGGTGGCTTATTCTGAAGGATTTCACCATGTAGAGAGATCATTGCTTGGTTTTGTTGTTATTCATTTTTCACTTTTGACTCGACCCAAATAATTGAGACTAAGGTTGACTCGAGTCGAGTTGGCTGCTAGATGATTATGTGATTATTCACTTACGTAGCCGATTCATGTAATGCTTGCATTTCTTCTTGCATGTTTACAACGTGCTAGATTCAGCGATATGATCGGTATTTTCTGAGGCTTTATGATGAAAATTTAGTTTTATGATCATAATCTTTATGGACAAGATTTGGGAAAGTTTGAATTGAAAGAATGAAGCCCAAACAGGCCGTGTTTTACTTGAACAGATCCGAAAGTAAGCAGGCCAAAAAAAAAATTAAAGTAGGGTGAATTACAGGCCGATTCCTTTTTAAACATTTATAAACGCTCTAGTTCACTTATCTTTTTTAAAAATCGGAAAAAGACATTTTTAGGGCGAAAAGACGATTATGCCATTAATGAAAGAAAAACACGTGCGCTTCAGTAACCCAAGGCATCGCGATGCACTACTTTGGTATCGCGATGCACCAAATTGGGGCATTGCGATGCAACAATTGGTGCATCGCGATCATCGCAGTGCGCTTTAGAGAACCAAAGCATCGCGATGCACTACTTTGGTATCGCGATGCACCACTTTTACAAATTGGAAAATCGCGATGCAACAATTGGTGAATTGTTGCATCGCGATCATCGCAGCGCGCTTTAGGGAACTTGATTTTCGTTTACCTTTCGGGAGCGTTGCCCCCGAACCCCCATGAGGGACGCTGTCCCCTCGACCCCTGCGACTTGACCGGGCAGGTCGAACCCCGTTGCGTTGCCCAGCATACTGCGATTGGCGAATTAAATCAGTCCAAGAGCATCTTCCTCTGTTTTCGAACAGGACACTGTCAAGCTTGATTTGAAGCTCAAAAATAGTGTTTTTTGGTAGAAAAATTGTTCACAAATATAGTACTAAGTTAGGATAATAATATGAGATTGATTTTAAACAAATTCGAAACTTAAAACAGATATTTAAGTGGCCAAAATAGCTCAAGAACAAAGAAAAATGGAATGAACTCAAAAAATTTGAATTTGATCAAATTCGTGTTTTATGCATGAAAATTGATACCCAAACAAGAGAAAAGACTATATTAACAACATGAAATCATTTATATATCAATTTGAATCTCAAATTTGAAGCAACGATGTTGTTGAGGGTATTTTAGAAAGAAAATTTTCAAAATGCCTTTTAGCGATTAAAAAAAAAGGGTGTACTGAAGAGAAAAAAAAATTAAAAAAAATGAACCGACCAACAATTTCTCCTTTAAAGTATGTAGCGTAGCCCAAAAACAACTAACTGTACCCACACTATCTCATTCGGCTGTTGCCGACAGGTCCTTTAACTAGGCCCTTATGTAGAGCTTATGCCCTTTGATATAGAAATTATTATTTTGTTTCGATGAGAAAATTAACAAAAAAAAAACTAACTAATAATTGAAAAATATATTAATAGACATAGTATTTGGAAGTAAACTCTGTAAAGTATTCCAAAATTTAATTGTATAATATTGGTAAAACTGGTTAATTTAGCTTTTTATTCATTGGGAAAATGTTACGGTTT
Organism: Platycodon grandiflorus; assembly: GCA_016624345.1. Classification (NCBI taxonomy): domain Eukaryota; kingdom Viridiplantae; phylum Streptophyta; class Magnoliopsida; order Asterales; family Campanulaceae; genus Platycodon; species Platycodon grandiflorus. The sequence continues at coordinate 61,148,589 of CM028363.1, forward strand.
TTCTATTGCAAAAAGTTTTCCAAAGGAAGTTTATAAATACTGCCCCCATCCAGCGTAAAAGATCAAACTGCCCCTTAAAACTTAAACCTTAAAAGAAATATTTTCATTCACCCCCCATACTCTCTCATTAACTCTCTCTCTCAAGTGTTCTTGAAAATTTGCCAAAAAAGATACTTTTTTTTTTTGTGTGTCAAAATTACTTTTTGGCCTTATTTTTTTTTTCCTTTTTTGTTTTTCATTTAAATGCATTAAATTTAAAAACAATGTTTTTTTTGTAGAATCTGATTTTTTAAACTATAAATAAAAAGCATTTTTAATTTAAAATAGTTTTTTGTGAAGAATTTTGTTTTTTTAATTGTTGCACTAGCACTTTTTAAAATTTAAATTTTATTGTTATTATTGTTTATGTATAAAAATACTCATGCAACAATAAATCTGATGCATTTAAAAAAAATAAACGAATTAAAAATCTAATGAATTTAAAAATAAAATAAAAATCTATTAGAATCGTTTTTTCTTAATTATTGTTGATTAATTTAAAGTAGTTTAATTTTTTTTGGAAAAACATGGGTCACGGCTGTACTAGCCACCTGTCACTAGGACATGCGCTTCCTGCCGATCACTTGTCTCATCTTTTTCTAAGTTTTTTAAAATTAAACGCATTAGGTTTTAAAATAAAATTTGGATTAAAGGGACAAACAACTATACTGACCACCTATTCATTTTCTTCCAATTTTTTTTTGTTGATTTTTTTCACTTAAATGCATTAGATTTAAATTTATTAATTTTTTTTTTTGAAGAAAAGTGACTAGTGATCGCGGGGACGCCTGCCCCAGTGACATGTAGTCAGTGTATGTCACATTTGCTCAATTTTTTAAAACCACTCTAAATCTTTCAATAATAATTAATTAAAATTTTTTTTTTGACCATGATGTACCATAAAATAGTCGTCTCTTTAAGCCCCATTAGGCCATTATCATAATAAAATTGATAGTTACAACCGTTACACCGTATGATCTCTCCAACGGAGGAAGAAAGCCAATCAATTATGGTGGCACTACATACAATGGGATAATTATAAAAATGACCAACGTACTATCAGTTAGTAACCGATTTCATCTCGTACTCCCAATATTCTAAAATTGACCAATGTACTACCAATTTGAGTCCAATGTGGTTCTTCCCGTTAACTTTCCATCCAAATTTCTAACAGGACTGCTAACGTGATTAACGGAGCTAATTTATGAAGGGTATTTTTGTCATTTCCTTTTGGGATAATTATAAAAATGACCAACGTATTATCAGTTAGTAACCGATTTCATCCCGTACTCCCAATATCCTAAAATTGACCAATGTACTACCAATTTGAGTCCAATGTGGTCCCTCCTGTTAACTTTCCATCCAAATTTCTAATGGGACTGCTAACGTGATTAACGGAGCTAATTTATGAAGGGTATTTTTGTCATTTCCTTTCAAATCTCACCACCCCACCCACATACTCTCTCTCTCTCTCTCTATATGGAAAATACACTAGATCTGATCCAGCTCACGTCTTGGCCATAATTTGTAAAACAGAGTCAGTAAAGAACTTTCCAGCTCAGTCACCCTTCTCACTATCAGTCCACCAAACGAGTCCCTAGCACTACTAAACCCAGCAAGCACGGTACCAAAAGAACCACCCAACCAGACCAAACCCCAAACTCCGGTGGCCACAAAGAAGACGACAACCGGACAACACCCTCACGCTCTCTCACCTTTACGAAAACCCGAAACCCTCAACAATACCAAAATGCCACCAGCAAGCTCACCAAAGGTAGAACCTTCAAGAACCTACCCAAGTGTATACTCTCTCTCACACACTCACACACTTACAAAGAGAAGAGAGAAGAGACTCAAGTCTAACTGTAGAGAGAGAGACGGCTGAAGACCCAAAATCTAACCCTAGATTTTTCTCTCAGCTTTAATGACGCAAGGAGGGAGAAGGCAGGTATAAATACGACGGCTGTAGGGCAGGAGCAAGGGGTGTGCAAAGGAAACCTCCAAAAGCCTTCAACAACGAACCCGATGATTCTTCCGCCGCTAACCTCACTTAACCCTCCGATACCTACATGGTCGGCTTCATCATCGTCAACATCGTCGCTACAATACTATTCCTAAGACAATGAGTGACCGAGAAATGGTGGGTTTCGTTGAGAGGATATTGACCCAACCAAGTCGGCACCGACAAGGCCAATTATGTTGTTGAGTTGTTGTTGGACATGTTCGGTGACGTGGGTGGCGACGGTGGTGGCACCATGGTTGTTGGAGGAGGAGAAGATGATAGCGGTGGTAGAATTGAAATTGAGAGAGGTGGAGGGAGTGGTGGGTGGTGGTGGTGGTAATGGGGAAAGGGTAGGAACAGAGGCAGGTGGAGGAGACGCCGATGAGAAGGGGGTTTGGGGATAACAGTCTTTTAGCGGAGACCAAATATCTCTTAGACCACCTTCATTTTGAACAAAACCCCTTCATAAATTAGCTCCGTTAATCACGTTAGCAGTCCCGTTAGAAATTTGGATGGAAAGTTAACGGGAGGGACCACATTGGACTCAAATTAGTAGTACATTGGTCAATTTTAGGATATTGTGAGTACGGGGTAAAATCAGTTACTAACTGATAGTACGTTGGTCATTTTTATAATTATCCCGAAAGGAAATGACAAAAATACCCTTTAAATTAGCTCAGTTAATCACGTTAGCAGTCCCGTTAGAAATTTGGATGAAAAGTTAACGGGAGGGACTACATTGGACTCAAATTGGTAGTACATTGGTTAATTTTAAAATATTGGGAGTACGAGGTAAAATCAGTTATTAACTGATAGTACGTTGGTCATTTTTATAATTATCCCTACCTACAATATACCACCATACGCATAGAACGACAAAACAATGTACACACACACAGACAAAAATAAGAAGGTTATATTATACTCCTATGATCCTAATTAAAATTAATTGGACACCAAAATGAATGCAGTACAAAAAGCTACCAATAGAAACACAGGGGCACCATAACCAATAATACCCCCAGGTGAGCCGGACTTGAGTCTAATGCCTTTTTTCTTGACTTTCTTACCACTGTCGTTGACCGCCACGTCAGCGCCCACCACCAGCTTATGCCTCTTGGTCTTCCAAGCCATGACCTTAAACCTCACCGCCGTCGACAAATCCACCCTGAAAACCGCCGTCGACCCATTAGAAACCGCTGCCAAAGCCTCATCCCAGGGCACCCTATAAGTCTCCGTAGTGTTTTTCCGGTGAGTATTCTTTTTATGCCCTTGATAGAACCTAGGCAATGTGTAGTTGGCTATCGGAAGCTTCATATTCGTGCCATTAACGTAATAAAAAGTAAGGTTGAGGTTGTCGTAGTAAATACCCTTGTCCTTGTTCTCGTTATCTAGCTTGAGGTCAAGGTAAATTGAGTGGTTTGAGGTTAAATTAGCAGTTTTGTTGAGGGCAGGAACGTAAAAGTCTTGGATGGAGCAGACTGGGTTTGTGGTACGTAGGCTCAGCCACATGAAGAGGGCGGTGAGGCCAGAGGTTAGGATGAAGCTGAAGCAACACCGGCAGCACCCTGCGCCGCCGGCGGGGTCGGACATGGTGAATGTACTTGGCGAGGAAAAAGTTTTATTTATTTGGGAGAGGGGTAATCAACTGGGGTGGAGGGATTCGAATATTGTTGGGTTGGGGGAGAATATTTGGGGAAATAATTGAAAGGAGCGCTCTTTTTGAAAAGAAAATAATTGAAAGGAGTGCTTTTCCAGGAAATTACTCCGTTACCAGGGTGGTACGTTCATCGGTCTGTCACCGCCAAAGTTAGAGATGTTGATTTTAGGGTTAATTACACTATTAGTCCCTTGACTATGAATTATTTTACCAATAGTCCTTTAACAATTTTTTTTCAAATTTTAATTCCTTGATTATGAAAATTAGATACAGTTGGTCCTTTTATTGGATGCCGTTAATATTTTTCCGTTAAGTCTGTCATGTGCCCATCATGTGCCTTTGGTTAAGGGTATTTATGAAATTTTATGTGCAAAGATATTTTCTAATACTTAAAATAATATATTCTTTTCTCTCTCTCCCTCACCCCCCCCAACAATATCTCAACCCCCATCCCTCCATTTTCTCTCTCTGTTTCTAACTTCCTTCCCCCCCAACACCCCGGCTCCGACATCCTAGCCCTCATCCCTCCATTTTATTTCAAGCTAGTTGGAACCCAGACTAGTAGAAGTGAAGACCCGCCAGTGATTGCACCCATCACTTCCCCCCCACCCCTACCCCCACCCTCAGCTCCAGCTCCGGCGAACCTCTCTGTCAAAGAAATCTCTCTCTCTCTCTTTCTCTCTCTAAAACTCTCTGTCAAAGAAGAGACCGTTTCATCCATCCGGTGGAGATTCCCTGACGACAGTTACTGTAGATCACGTCTATCCGTCGAAAGTCCCGATCCCAACCTTCCCCGTTTAATTCGTCGATCCCGGTTTCGTTATGGGAATTGAGGACAAAGATTCATATCTTCGTTGTTCGCCGTCTTTCATCCATAGGTTTAGATCTTAGTTTTGATTTCCATTTCATCTCTGGGTTTCGATTGTAGATCTGGGTTTGATTTTCATTTTGATCCGAACTCTTTGAGCAAATGGAGATGGCCAGACGGCTAGGGTTAGGGTCGTACTCTCTACAGCTTTGGTGGTTAGACGGCTAGGGTTAGGGTTTTGAGAAATGTTGATTTGTCTCATTTGCAGCGGTGGATTTGAAAGTTGAATATGTTTGGATAATTGAAAGGAAGTAATTGGAAGTAATTTGAGTGATTTGAGTTTTCATGGAAGTAATTGGAAGTAATTTGAGTGATTTCTTGAGTTTGGTGGTGGTGGTGGACTGGCAGTGGTGGTTTCTTGAATTATTAGCCAGAGAAGATGAGTTGGTGGTGGTGGTGGACTGGCAGTTTGAGAAGATGGGTATTAGGGCCTTTTTTTTTTTTTTCTTTTTTTCCCTAAAGTTTTGCACATGAAATTATATAAATACCCTTAACCAAAGGCACGTGATGGGCACATGACGGACTTAATGGAAAAATACTAACTACATCCAACAAAAGGACCAACCGTATCTAATTTTTATAGTCAAGGGACTAAAATTTAAAAAAAATTATTAAGAGACTATTGGTAGAATAGTCTATAATCAAGGAACTAATGGTGTAATTAACCCTTGATTTTATTATTGTTGAAAAGTGTTGCTGCCAACAAAACTTTAGATAGAGAATTTGGTAGACAAATATGAGACTTCAACACTAAGGCAATACTTTAACTTTGATCAAAGGATCTTATTATTTATACAGTTTACCTTTGGATCGTAACGATGTTATTTACGGACTTGGAGAGCTCAAATCATTTTTGGAATTAGGTTGATCTCATCTTGATGTGATTAAGGTTGCTAGAATATAAAGCAATAATTTTCATTGTATTTTGACCCTTTTTCTAATAGTTTAAAACATGATATTTATTTTATTTTTAGTGTAGTTTATAGGTTCTTAAGTGGTATCTCAGTGGTAGGGTTGGAGTTTCACAAAGTGTGAGGTCTCATCTTCTCACGCCCTCATAGGAAAAAAAAAACTTATAGAGGAGTATTATTTCTTACAACTAGGACTTGCCCTATACCACGTTCTTAAAACAAGAAAAAACGAACTCGTTTTCCCTCGCAAACCATGCCAAAATTTTGGTGCGATTGTTGGGTTTCAAGCATTTTTCCAACATTGAAAAAAAGTTTATTTTTATTTTTTGTGTATCAAAAGGCTCCATTATAAAAAGAAATGCAATATTTCAAACCAATTACAAATACATGTTGAACTACCCCAATTTTAATGCAAGGGCAAAGATGTAAAAGTATGCTCATGGATTATTCCAATACGCCGGAATCCTCTCATGTCAACAACCAAACAACATTCTTATTCACCGCCTATCAAAAATCAAATTGCGAAACGAGAGACTTAGCCTTGATGGTCAGGTAACATCCTTCCTAGAAGGGGGACGCTTAAGTCCTCAATCAAGGATAGGACGACCAAGTCACTACCTTGGGTGGGAGGGTGACGAGTGACGACTAAGACCATCCCTCTGAGGGAAAGATTTCTCTTGTCTAGCCTAGCCACCAAGGATGCACCTCCAACTGAGGCTCAACTGGAAGGCAGCAACAAAATATATTTGAATCACCGAATCCTAGCTTATATTCTTCGTAAGCCAAATAAACTCCACAATCTCAGCCTCAACATTGATAACCGTCTTTACTATAAAAGCCTTATCCAAAAATGACCACGTCACACACATACACACACTTGAACTCTTGCCTGAAATATACCCGATTTGCACTAGAGCTGTACTAATTCTCACGTCGAAATTTTATAGCAGGGATCATCTCACTGCTCAAGCTAATCCGATCCATTTTGCAGGTGTTCAAGTCACACAAAATCAAAATATCTAATTACCTTAATGAAATTACCCCAGACTGATTTTTGGACGAAGCACATGTATGAAAAAAATTATGATTAAAAAAAAAACTGCATTTCCAAATACAGATGCATTAAAAAAAAAGTTGAGTTTCTTCCAAATGATAAAATCTTAAATATTGACTAGTGCATTAACCACTCTGTCCCCAGACCTTCTAGCTAAGCATTTCATGTATGATCTGATGCAATGCTCCGATCAACTATGAGGAATCCTCTAAATAAACTTGATATAACTGCAAGAATGAAGAAGAATGGCCTTTGACGCAAAAGGGTGGGTGGGTGGGTGGGTGGATCAAGCTTGTTATCTGAACTATCCACATCAATTAACCATGTCTAACGACTTTCTAATGTGGGTTTACTAATGGCTCATAAGTGGGATTGGTACTTGCCTACTTGGTACACTTATGGTGGGTCACATAGGAAAAAATATTGAAGTTAATCCTGATATTGATGATATGGTATCACAATTCTTAAATATAACACATTAGTAATTTTGTTGATATGGACAATAAGATTAAAAATAAAATTACTGATGAATTATACTGTTATCAAATAGTATCACTACACCACCGTTAAACTCAATATTTACTCGATGCAAAGATTATAGCTCAGATTTTTTGAATTTTTTTTCTTGAAATAGAAACCTTAACAAGAGCGAGAAAGAGAATGAGAAAATAAATTGTCTCCAATATACCGCGTGAAAAGCGACAGTTCTTGGTAATAAATTGTTAACAGTACTTTTAACAGCAAAATTTTTGTCTACTGGAGTAATTAGAAGCCTAATTACTATATATATATATATTGTACTTGTAACAACAAAACTTTTGTCTACTAGTAAGAACTTTCCGCGGTGTTATAACATAAAACAATTAAACATTCATCGTTCTATCCAAAATGCTTTGAGACCACGTACGGGTGGGTAATTAATTTGTTCTCGTTCTCGTTTAATTTTTAACTTTCTCTCTATTTATTAATTCCATCAACTTCTCAATATTGTTTTCCTACTTTTTCTTCAAACGAAAATTTTAAAAGTACTAACTTGAAAACTCTTAATTATACCAAGCATATATGCACACCGTGAAACTTTGAAAAACATTGACATTATCAAAATTGTTGAGTGCCTCAAAATGAGAAAGAAATCCCAAATAACGTTGTTTCAAAAATAAAAGCAATAAACTCTCAATAATGTCCAAAACATATGATGAAATCTCGATTATACTATTTGAACTAATCCTTCCTTTCTTTAAAAAAAAAAAAAAAAATTCACTTTTATATTTGGTTTATGTTAAAAATATACAATTTAATTATTTATTTTTTGACTAATTAAATGATATTTTTTTGAGACAAAGGAAATATTGCATTATAATGAGATTTGTACTAAACTAAATAGAATAATCATTTCTGTACCAAACTAATTAAGCGTAAAGTTCCCAACATTAATGAGTTACCAACGACAAAAATTCTTAAAAAAATAAAAAGGAATTACAACTAATTTGCATAACATGAGGCAAAATAAAGTATGTATATATATATATATATATATATATATTAGCTTAGGTTTTCTTAATTTCTCTCGATCCCCTCTCCCTCCCAACCTTCTCTTAAGATCAATATTTAGAAAAATTAGTTATTCATTTTCGTAGAAGCATCATCATCGTCTAGTGGCACTACGTACCAAGTACCCATTACCAAAAACTCATTCCATATTTTCTTTTATCAATTCGGAGAACTCTCTCCCAATATTCATCATATTTATTTAAATGCATGAAATTCTCTCCCATTTATTACATGTATCTAAATGAAATTACTAATGTTATTTTCACATTCATTATCATCCCAAATGAAAAGGGCAAGTTGTTCAAATCAAAATAAATGTAATGAATAAGTATAAAATATAATTAAGTAGAAATTACAACTCCCAATAAAAAATTGGATCCTTCAAATTATTATTATTATTATTATTTTTGGATGTGTTGAAACTTTAAAGAATACCACGATAATAACAAAAGAAAACGGACTACTCATAAAAAATTAGGAGAGAGAAAACTAAGTCTACGGTTAAATAATCAAAACCAAAATACTACTTGAAACGACCAACGGCAATACGCGCGCAGGATAGCAACAAACTCCTGGCGCACCGGACTTAATCAGCCTGATGCCTTTCTCCTTGACTTTCCGACCGTCATCGTTGACCTCCACATCAGCACCCACCACCACCTTCCGCCTCTTGGACTTCCAAAGTATGTTCTTGATCCTCACCGCAGTTACCAAATCCACCCTGAAAACCGGCCTCATTGATCCGTTCAATACCGACGCCCACGACACTCCACGGGTCTCGACCAACTCTCTCCGGTGGGTTTTCTTGTTAAAACCCTGGTGAAATCCAGGAGCGACGTAATTCGCGACGGAGATACTGGCGTTGTTGGGGCCGTAAGAGAAGGAGAGATTGAGAGGGGCATAGTAGAGACCCTTGAGTACGTTGGGGTTGTCGAGCTTCAGATCGAAAAAGATTGTGTGGTTGGTGGTGGAATTGGATGATTTGTTGAGGGCAGGAACGTAAAAGTCTTCGATGGAGCAAATGGGCCGTTTTGGGCGGAGGAATAGGAAAGTTAAGAGGAGGCTGGAACCGACCGTCAGTATGATTTGGAAACAGCAGCAGCAGCAACCCTGCCGGCGGTCTTCTGCCATATTATTGGAAAGACAGAAAGAGAGTGTGTTTGTGGTGTTTAATTCCCGGTGACAGACGGTGGAGCAACCGGGGCTATTTAAAGATCATTTGGATTTTGGACTAATATAAGTATATAGATGTAGTACGTACGTACGCGTGTGACCGCGTGCTACTCCGTGTTACTCACTCATTCCTAAATATCGTCTTTTTAAACTTTATTAAAAAAAATTTTTGTTAAACAGGGTATTTTTAAAATGTAAATTTAATATATATTATATTTTAAAAAAATTATAAAATATTACAAATAATAATCTTTATAATTTAAAAATATATAAGCCAAATTTACATTTGAAAAAGAAATATAATAATAATAGTTTAGGAATGAATGAAGTACTTTATTGGAACATGTTGGTTAGGTTAGTAAATCCATAAACAAATGGATTCCAAGCTTCTTTGAAGTGTCTTGGCTTTTTCCCCCTTTTCTTTATTCGGATTCAATTCCAGGTTAAGTTGGTTGGAAGGAAAGCCAATAGTGGTTTGTTTGCCTAGCACCTTTTTGAGAAAGTAATTTGGTTTGTTTACAACAGTTTCCGTTGATCAGATTGACTAATTAAAATTGGATATAATTATAAGAGTTGGATCGACCAATTAAGATTATAATTATAAGATTTTTTTTTTTTTGAAAACCTATATCTACACTAAACTCCCAAAAAAATTCCAACGAAATTCGACTTTGGGATCAACAGCAGGAGAGCGAGACTTTAACCAATAGAGTAATCACTGAATCTCAAAATTATAATTATAAGAGTTAAATCGAGTGAGAGTTGACATGTGTAGACTTTAAAAAATTATGTTTAATTTGTCACTATATGTATCATTATCGTTAGAAAAAATATGACCAATACTTAAATGTTAAAATGAATTTTAAATGTGTTAGTTGCCGTGTTGGATTCCTAAAGGTTATTAAACTACAGTAGTATATGCCACAAAGGGTATTGATGGTTTTGGGCCTTTTGGCCCAAGAAAAACTATCCACTCTATTTTTCAACAAAACAATTGCCATTAGTAAAAAGGGTGAATTACATGTCGGTCTTTTTTTAATATTTTAATTTGTTCTAGTTTATTATTTTTTTAAAATAAAAAAAACTTTTTAGTCAAAAAGACAATAATACCCTTTATAAAACTAAAACACGCATGTATCAGGTATTCCAAGACATCAGAATGCAACAATTGAGTATCGGAATTTAATTTGAGATGCAACAATTAGGCATCGGGATGAAACAATTGGGCATCGGTATGGAACAATTGGACATCGAGATAAAGTGCCACTTTCTCAGATTAATTTGAGTATCGGGATGCAAAAATTAGGCATCGAGATTAAATTTGGAATGCAACAATTAGGCATCGGGATGCAGTGCCACTTTTTCAGATTAATTTGGGCATCGGGATTAAATTTGAGATGTAGCAATTGGGCATCGGGATGCAAGAATCGTCCATTCACGAATTCTTTCACTCCTATGGAAAAACACAACGCTTGCTTGAAGGCTCAATATTATAAGGCAATGAGTTTTCTTCTGCTATTATAACTTATAATTACAGTCTATATAGCTTCTTACATATTTATTACTCCATTTTTCGATCAATTCATGAATTAAATATGTACAGTTTGAAGCGTGGTTATGAATTAGCCATATATTTTACATCGTGTTTTGGCTAATGATCTGGTTTTTTGATTCAAAACAGTTTATTGTAAAATTTGGAGGAAGTGCTGTCCTAAAGAAGGCGAAAATTCTGCTCCCCTCTAAACGACAGTGGAGAACTGAGGAATTTAAACGCAAGAACAATTATGAAAGAAACGGGGGTATTTTAAGAATAATTTTATGAAAGTGATTTTTAGCGATTAAGAAAAAAATTATAGATTGAAGAGAATAAAAACTTTTTAAAATGGACCGGTCACCAATTTTTCGAAATAAAAATGGGTACAAACAGTTCGATTAACCGATAAAAACCCCAGTCAGAACATCAAAGGCTATATGGGCTGGTCCTCCTAATACTGGGAGCATTACGCCGGCCCATATTAATAAATCTAATTTCAATGGCTGGACAAGGCTATATATGCCTATTCCACAAGTTACAAGTGGGTCTAGGAAATTTGGAAATAACCAAACAAACATTTAGCAAACAACTGCATACATTAAACAACAGGAAATTGCTGGTCGATCTACTTTCTGAAACTTTTTTTCTCTTCAGTTTACCCTTTTTTTTTAATCACTAAAAGACATTTTGAGAATTTTCTTCCTAAAATGCCCTCAGCAACATCGTTGCTTTAGATTTGAGGTTCAAATTGATGTATAAATGATTTCATGTTGTTAATATAGTCTTTCCTTATGTTTAGGTATCAATTTCCATGCATAGAACACGAATTTGATCACAATTTGATCAAATTCAAATTTTTTGAGTTCATCCCGTTTTTCTTTATTCTTGGGCGGTTTTGACCACTTTAATCTATGTTTTAAGCTTCGAATTTGTTTAAAATCAATCCATATTGTTATCCTAAATTAGTACTACATTTTTTCACAATTTTTTAACCAAAAAATACTATTTTCGAGATCCAAATCAAGCTTGGCAGTGTGCTGTCCGAAAACAGAAGGAGGTGTTCTTGGACTAATTTTAGGACTTTAATCAATGATTTGAGTTTGAATTTTGTATAATATCAATACCATACTGTTATATGAAGTCAATACCCTGTTTGTATGTAAATTTCCCAACAAAAAACAACCATTTTGATCAATTTTGATATTATATTAAATTACTGGCCCGCTTATTCCAATCCTCTTTAGCCTGAATCCAAATCTTGGCCTTCTCTTCTTGTTGATAGCCACTCTGATTAACGACTGGGGAAACTTTGGACTCAAGGTGGGATTGAGGATGAAAGAAAATAGCGAATGCACTTGTGGTTAAGACAGGTCTTGCATTTCCTACCTAATGCAAAGCTTAATTCCTCTTTCGTCTCGTTCTCATCCTGCCCAAGCCTATTGTTAGCACATATTCCTCCTCAATCCAGTTTGCTCTTAACCACATGGCTATGGGCAGGCGAATAGTTCTATTTGACCTAAATTTTCCCGAGATTCCGAATGCCTTAGGAGTCGATCGACTTCTCGGTCTTATAGATCATGGAATCAATGTGAAGTCCGGTGAGGAAAAAAAAAATGGGTGGCAGATATCATTTCAGAAGAGAGAACACCTCCTTTGAACCATTCGGGTAAACATGAGTTAACGGGTCAACATACATCAATTGCCAAAAATGCCCATTTAGGCTAGCTTTGCCCTCACGTTCGTAATACGACCAGCCGGCTACCTCGAAAGAGCAGTAGGATGACCATAACCCGACCTAATTCATGATGAGCCCACCAACTTCCTGGCAAAATGCCGCGAAAGAAAACCTGGAAGGTGAATAGCATCTTGACTATCAACGAGGTAAAGCAGGTTCTGGATGGGGGAAATCCCTTTGCCGTGAGAAGCCTACAGTCTCCTAATAAGATAAAAGAAAAGATCTCAAAACCATACCAGCTCTCCAGAATATTTTATATACCTAAACCGAAGATTCCAATTGGTTTTCTTAAGGAAGTCAAACCTCTTTTTCTTTCAAAACCTTTTTGTCAAATTGAAATTAGTTGCGACAGGGCCCCCATCGAGGCGTCAGCATGTCACGCCCCGACCTGAAATCCTATACGGACACCCGAGTCGGTGCGTGGTCTGAATTCTGTAACAATAATTAGCAGTGAAAGTTCTGCTAAAAATTGGAGGTCATTTATATTTTCAAGCCAACATCTCATATATTACTGTCTCGAGTCATTGATCTTGAAACATCTTATAATAACTTAATCAGAGTTACACAGCTGGGTGTAATGGCATGACAACTTGTGCCAACTACTAATCATACATGCGTAGTTATACCACATAACCTTAACAATCGTATCTATCCCACCGCTACGTAGCTCTATAGAGCTATTGTCCTGAACAACATCTCAATAAATCCCTTCTAGTATATCCCACAGCGTCTGCTCTATCTGCTTACCAACCTCAGGAAAATAAACAAACACAGAGTTAGTCAAAGACTCAGCAAGTTACTAAATGCAATTACATGGCATGTGATCATGCAGCATGTCAACATAAGATATAATAATGCTTTACAACTAATCTCAGTTAAAAGCTATATCACAATAGCAGATAATTCCATATGCATGATAGGCTCAGCTGCCGCCAACCATCCCAAACTAGTTGGAAACCGCGACCACCTCATACATATGAAAGCACATTATAATACCATGCAATATCAGAGGCTCACCAGCCGCCAACCGTCCCATACCAGTTGGAGACCACGACCAACCGACATACATGGCTAACATATAACAGATAACTTACAGTACTCTTATCAATGTCGAGATATGCCTCACATCCTTCTTCACTTTACATCATTACTTTTCTTGTCTATACATGTGCTGCTATTGTAGTGCAAGTTCCTAAATGAAAACCTTTTTCATGGGCGGCTCCACCTCTACGGGTAGCCCTTTCCTCATGACTGGTACCATGGGTGGCTCCACCTCAACGGGCAGCCCTTTCCCCTGTGTCTAATTGTCGTTATTTACTGACAACAATCAGGATCGTAGTATGCCAGTGTCGCCCTATTGGTTACGACAGTGGAACTACCTTCTACCATGACCAGTGGTAGGACCATTACTTGTCCACGGTTTTCACCGCGCATCATGATTTTTATCATGTATAACTTGTCCACGGTTTTCACCATGCATCATGATTTTCATCATGTATAGCTTGTCCACGGTTTTCACCGTGCATCATGATTTTCATCATGTATTTCATGCATCAATACATTCCCCAGTAATTACTGCTGGTTCTCATTATCATAAACAAGTAGATGTTTACTTGCTATCATGCTTTAATTTTATGAACAAGTAGGTGTTTACTTGTATTAATCTCATGCTCACATATACAAAATATTTACTTCTAATGCATGTTAACATATCACATATCATTATGATCAAGCAGATGTTTACTTGCCATTAATTACTCTGAGCACATTACTGGTCTCATATACATGTCATTTACTCTTTACACATATCATTATGGTCAAGTAGATGTTTACCTGTCATTAGTTAGTCTGTCGTAGTGCTTGTTAATACTAAGCACATTACTAGTCACATACACATGCTATTATTCTCTGCATATACCATATCACATGTCATAGCCCTTAACATTTATCTGTAAGCAGCTATCATTACTTTACTAAACTATCTTTGTTCCTGTTTTACAATAGATCCCATTACTATCATCATATTAACCATTATTTGTGACGTGATACTTTGTATCCTGTACTCATTTCATGTCCACTTCACTGTATGTCATAGTATTTATAACATTATAACGTTATTAATGTGTCTCCTTAATATTTTAGGGACACTTCATATAATACCCACTAATCATATCACTTGTTAATAACTAGTACACATATGATCATGGCATGAGACTATCTTTAGTTTATCATGCATATACTTTAAAATAGGAGGGGGTTAGTAACTTACCTCCTTTTTGAAAGGATTCTCTTATTAAATATATCGCTCCCACAGAGTTGGTTCGTCCAGATTTTTGAGCAACCATTTATCCCAAGCACGTGTTACTTTTACAAATAGTATATGAACTACTTGTCTTTTATAGCATGAGAACTATTTTTAGTCTATCATGCAATATTTAAAAACGAGGGTTTAGTAACTTACCTCTAGCGCTTTTCCTTAATTAAACTTTACCCGAAAATAATCTACTCATCGAACACATCGTTTTTACGGAAATCAGTTTATCCAAATTCTGAGTGGTTGAGCATCAAACGAGCCTCGCCGGAAATGATCTACTCGTCGAACACGTCGTTTCTACGGAAATCAGTTTATCCAAACTATGAATACCCGAGCACCAAATGAGTCTCACACCCGAGAGAAGTGAAAGAAGTGTGTGTTTTAGTGTGTTGTGTGTGAAAAGTATATGAACAACAAGGATTTTCAAGCCCTTTATATAGGCCTAAGGTAAACAGGTGAGTCACCATAGCAGCTGCCACATGTCGAGCCCACAACGACGACTCATCAAATCATAGCACGAGATGTCGTAACAAGAGAAATCCTTAAATGATGACTCATCATTCTTGTTGATGAGTCAATACTTAAGCATGAGGTGTCATCACAAGAAATGGTGACTTATCTAGCCAAGCACGAGGTGTTAAATTTATCCGATTTCATCTTTGTCCACTTGTTTGATCTTATTTTGTTTTGATCTCATCATCTGACTCATCATTTCTATCTAAATCTTGACATTATCCCTTTCTACTCAACCTTATCCAATTTTCCTTGTTCCTATCCTCTTTCGTTCTTATCATGTTCCATTCTTTTCCATTCCTTTGATCTTATCATTTTATTCTTTTTTATCCTTTTGTGATACCTATCCAACTTTCAAACTTATCCAAATTTTCTGTCTTCTAGCGCCCAAGACATATCCAAATAAATTTAAAAAAAAAATCCCAAATGACTCTAGAATGATTCTAATACCCGATATAAGATAAATTAAAGTCGGGGTCTTACACAGCATATCTGCAATAGGCCAAGGAAACTTCAGCCCTAAGCAAAGCTTCCATCTTCTGGTTCCGTTTCTATTTTAGTGTGCGCTTCCGGCCCAACAAATACGTTACTTAGTTCCTTGTTATGAGTTCTGAATCCTATACTTCTCTTGGAGAATCCCTAGGGCTATTCTTGAGCGAGCCAAATAGGAGCCATAGAGCGAGAGTCCTATGATAAGTTCTCATGTCATCAAACTACGAGACTCAATCTTGTGCCTGCCGCCCAAGATAGTATTGCACCAAGGCCTCCCCCGATCCTTGATCTTGAAGTATAAAGAAATTGTGGAAGTAGTTCACTCTGACTAATACCTAAGAATCATCGATAGGAATGCTTAGGCCAATCTTTCTTGGGCATCGGGATGCCTTAAATTGGGCATCGGGATGCCTTAAATTAGGCATCGGGATACCTTAAATTGGGTATCGGGATGCCTTTAATTCTCCAATTGTAATATGTTGGGCAACGTAACGGGGATCGACTTGCCCAGTTAGGTAGCAAGGGTCAAGGGGACAACGTCCCTCGTGGGGGTTCGGGGGCAACGCCTTGGTTGCTCATCGCGTGGGGCAACTCCTTGGTCCCTCGTGGGGGTTCGGGGGTAAACGAAAATCAAGTCTCCTCCAGCTGTTGAAATTCAAACGGTACCTTGGTTGCTTATCGCGACGCCTTGGTTGCTCATCGCGATGCCTTTGTTGCTCATCGCGATGCCTTGGTTGCTCATCGCGATGCCTTGGTTACTCATCGCGATGCCTTTGTTGCTTATCGCGATGCCTTGATTGCTCATCGCGATGCCTTAGTTACTCATCGCGATGCCTTTGTTGCTCATCGTGATGCCTTGGTTGCTCATCACAAAGATTAACCCATGCGATGCCTTGGATTACTCATCGCGATGCCTTAGGTTACTGATGCGCGCGTGGTTTTTTTTTATTAATGGCATAATCATCTTTTCGCCCCAAACATGCCTTTTTTGATTTAAAAAAAAAATAAGTGGACTTGAGCGATTACAAATATTTAAAAAGGGACCGG
The DNA here is from genome assembly GCA_016624345.1 of Platycodon grandiflorus. Lineage (NCBI taxonomy): Eukaryota > Viridiplantae > Streptophyta > Magnoliopsida > Asterales > Campanulaceae > Platycodon > Platycodon grandiflorus. The sequence goes on from CM028363.1 coordinate 61,165,482, forward strand.
CCTGTAATTCACCCATTAAACAAATACCAGCAGTAAGGCATGTAAATGGTTAACAATATTGAAGGCTAGCCAAATTCATCCATCCCTAATTTGAACTTGCTTCCCATAAAACTCTTAAAACATAATAATTTATATACACTGATCATGAAGGTTTAATTAAATTTTTTTTTAAACATTTCGGTTCTTCTTGTTAGAGCCGGCAAAATTGGCCCGGCCCAATGGGCTGGCCTAGCCAACCCGACTTTAGGATGGGCTGGGCTCTAGTTTTTAGGCCCGATGCAACTATGGGTTGGGCCGGCCCGGCCCGATTTTAAGGCTCGGCCCGATGGGCTTACTTATGGGCTGACAAAGATGTCAACATTAGTGCAAATTAGCCCGAAATAATGCGTCGGCCCGCGGGCTGGCCCGGTCCAACCCGATATTTAGAGAGGCTGGGCTTTAGTTTTAAAGGCCCGATATAAATTTAGGTCGGCCCGGCCCAGCCCGATTTCTAAGCTTGGCCCGATGGGTTGGGGTTGGGCTGGCCCGGCCCAACCCATTGCCAGCTCTACTTCTTGTACATCAAATACTCTTCCCATCTTAGAAAAGTCAAATTATCTTTACCAAGTCAAAATTGAATTTTTCTTTGGGACGGACGGAAACTCTAAAAAAACATATACCTGTAATGGTACCCCTACAACAGCATGTCCATTTTTCCAATGACATCTATTTAGGAACAAAGAGAGTTGTTGAGTAATATAGCTGAAGAATAAGGCCACTTGATTTTGAAACTGGTTCCTCATTTGCATGTTAATGTTACTGTAAAGGCCCGAACCCGAAGTCCGGTCTGTCACGCATAGCCAACGCACTGGCCCACTAAGAACCTGGGTCAACTGGCCCACCACAAGCCACCCAACAGTTCATGAATAGGTTGGTGCCCAGTGGTAGTGGGTGATCACTTATAAGGCACACACAATTCCCACATCTACCCGATGTGAAGGCCCAAACATCTATCCGATATGGAGGCCCAAAGGATCGGCACCCCGGGTGACCACATCTACCCGATGTGGAGGCTCTACCCGATGTGGAGGCCTAAAGGATCGTCATCCCGGGTGATGTGTTCCAACACATTCGGAACTTGATACCATTTGTAATGACCTGAACCCGAAGTCCGGTCCGCCTCGCATAGCCCACACACTGGCCACTAAGCAACTGGGTTAACTGGTCCACCACAAATTACCCAAAAATTCATGAATATGTTGGTGTTCACAGTTACATTCATGTTAACTAAATACAAAGCATGGAGTTATTACTCCATGCTCGAAACTGAGTGTCTTTTCTTTTTCTTTTGTCTTTTCTCTCTTTTGAGAAAATTAAGAAACTTGATTTATAAGCAGGGAAGAAGCCACGCTAAGACCCAAGGGGTTAGAGCATTCATAATGGATGCATTTACAAACACTTCAAAATTAGTTTTAGAGAATTTTACTTTCCTTAAGAGCATCTACAGTGGTGACTCTCTATATCATACTCTAATTACCTCATTTTTTGTTTCAGTTTTACTTTTTCAACACTCTAAAAAATAATTCACTCCAACAAGCATTCTTTATACGACCCTCTAAAAATTAACTCCCTCTGTCCCTAAATTATTATCTTGTTTGACCAGGCACACGGATTAAGAAAAAACAATTGACTTGATTATTAATATTAGTTTAGTGTATTGTTTCCTTTAATGCTCAAGTGTATGTGCCTCATAATTAAAGTAGGAAGAAAAAGTAAGGGTAAAATGGTAAAAGTGATGATTTAAAAATGAAAGTTTCAAACAAGACAATTATTTAAGGACGGACAAAAATGGAAAGGAAGACAATAATTTAGGGACGGAGGGAGTAATATCTTTCAACTCAACTAACAAACCTAACTACCATTATATTTTTCCTCTTTTATTTATATTTTTTCACCATAATTAAAATAAAATATTTTAAAATTTATATACTATGAAATATATATTGTACTATCTCCATTCCTAAACTATTATTTTGTTTGACCCGGCACACAGATTAAAAAAAATATAATTGACTTGATTATTAATATTGGTATAATGTGTAATTTCCTTTAATGCCCATGTGTATATGACCCATAATTAAAGTAGGGAGAAAAATAAGGGTAAAATAGTAAAAATGAGCTCATAAACTATGAAAATTTCAAACAAGACAATTATTTAGGGACGGATAAAAAAAGAAAACAACACAATAATTTAAGGACGGAGAGAGTATATTTTAATAATTTTCATTCAAAAATATTAAACAAGAGTATATTGTGCTCAAATAAAGTGAGGAGAATGTGGAGGATTTGAATCACTATTCATGTTAAAACTCACTCTATATTTGAAGGGTGATTTAATTAGTTTTAGAGGAAGAGGGTGGACTAGAGGGAACACTGTGGGATTAAGGGAGGGTAAAATACTCTAAAATAACTTTTAGAGGGTTGTGGATGCCCTAAGCCTACAATGGATGCATTTACCAACTCTCTATCTCTAAAATTATCTAAATCACTCTCTCAATATAGAGAGTGATTTAGAATAAATAGTAACTTTTTTTCTCCATTTCTTTTCTCTCTCCACCCCTGCCCCTCGCAGAGTCTCCCTCTCCCCACACTTTCACACACACACACACACACACACACACACAAAGAAAAATCTGTTCTATCTCTCTCTTGTTTTTTTTTTTTTTAAGGGGGCGAAACCCTCTAAATTTATTAAAAAAAAGAATTAAATATATTAATAAAAATTGAGAAACTTAATGACAGTTGTAATTAAATTATTAGTTTTGTCACATATGTATTTTAGATAATTGAAATTGAAATTGAAATTGAAATTATTAAAACATAAGTACTATAATTTTTATAGAATATAAAATTTAAAATATTTCATTTCGATTGTGCTAGAAAAATAAAATAAAAATAGAATAGTAGTTAGATTTGTTAGTTGAGATGAGAAATATTTAATTTTTGGAGGGTTGCATAGAGCGTGCTTGTTGGAGTGAGTTTTTCTTTAGAGTGTTAAAAAAGTGAAATTTGAACGAAAAATAAGATGTTTAGAGTGTGGTATAGAGAGTTATTGTTGTGTTTGTCCCTTCATATTTGGAAATGAGCCATTAAGTATCCTTATATCTAGAAGTACTATTTTTTAAAAAAATCAATTTTGACTATGTGGAATTTTTGACTGCCATTTGAACCAGATCTAGATAATACATACTCCGATCCTTCAAATAAATTTCTGGCTCGCTATTGCTTTTAAGCATTTTTTTAGCTTTACTAACACATATACATAAATATCTTTAGATACCTAAAACATTGCAAATGAAAATTCAGAAATGATCGTTGGTAAAGCCGAATGTAGTAACTTCATCAAAAAATTTGGGAGCAATTTTGTTTTCCAAAAAAGAACACTTGATTTGGGATATATAGTGGAGTGATTTACAAATAAAAATTTTGAAGAACAAATTAGCCAAAATATATCGAAAAGAAAATAAACCTTTGGTTGATCAAAACAATATGAACATTAGAAAAATCTCAACAAAGTTGCAGCAGGAAGTTTTGCTGCTAGCTAGATGTAATACTCCCTCCGTCCCTAATTTATTATCTTCTTTTTCTTTTTTGTCCGTTTAGAATAATTATTTTGTTTAAAAATTTTTCTTTTTAAGACATCACTTTTATCATTTTACCCTTACTTTTTTCCTATTTTAATTATGGACCACATACACATGAGTATTAAAAGAAATTACATATTATATACCAATATTAATAATCAAGTTAATTATTTTTTTTTAATCCGTGTGTCGGATCAAACAAGACAATAATTAAAGTACGGAGGGAGTAATAATTGTGCATGTTACTTTTAATTTCTATCTTCTGCATGTAATGTCCACATACATGGCAGTAGAACGAATGCTTGCAACACAAAAACAACTTCTGATATATAATAGCAGGAATATGAACGAAGGTACTTTTGTACAAAAGCAAATGATCTGTAAAAGCTAAACTCAAACCCCGACATTTATATATATGATCTTCACATTTTGAATAATAGGTACTCCCTCTATATATTCCAAAGCCATAATTCAATTTAAAATTATATGTGCATAATTAACTAATTAATACTCCCTCCGTCCCTAAATTATTATCTTCCTTTCCTTTTTCGTCCGTCCCAAAATAATTGTCTTGTTTGAAACTTTCCTTTTTAGAATATCACTTTTACTATTTTACCCTTACTTTTTCTTCCTACTTTAATTATGGGCCACATACACATGGGCATTAAAGGAAACAACACACTTTTTTAATACTATTCCAATATTAATAATCAGGTCAATTAAGTTTTCTTAATCCGTGTGTCGGGTCAACCCAGACAATAATTTAGGGACGGAGGGAGTATATATATAGTTTATATATTGATTGCCTTATTACATGGCTAGAACTAGGAGCCATTTGAATGATAATGGATTGAAGAGGTACATGTCTTCATGCAAGAAACCTGGGAAGCCCGGTCTTGAAGCCGGTAGATTTTACATCTTCTTGAACTCTCTCTCTGTACTCACGAAATGTAAATCTTCGATAGGCAGAAGGATACTCCTCACTGGTACAACTTTGTATCACAGTGTCGTAGGAAGGACACATGAAGTATGCAATCGAAAATCTTTCTTTTTCGCAATTTGTTAGAACCCTATGTTGGATGCTCTTATAAACTCCATTGCTCCATGCCTGCATGCATTTATACCATAAAACCAAATAAACTGCATTTTAATTAATTAAGCATATATGCACATGGGAGCTAGAAAACAATCCTAGAATAATTTACGAGTTGTTGATTCAAAAAACAACATTGACTTTTGGATCGATAATAATTGAAAAGCCATCATAAATTAAGTTTAAGTAGCACATCACACAATAAGTCAGAAATATAATTATTGTTACCTGAAATAGGTCACCGACATTGATTATTAAAGCATCTGGATTAGGTTTAACACCAATCCACTCTCCATCTTTTATCAGCTGCAATCCTCCAACACTGTCTTGATACAATATTGTGAGGAAGTCGCTATCGGTGTGTGGGACCAAACCGTGGACCTGGGGAAAAAATGGGCATGGTGGGTATCTGTTCAACCGGAGATAACATGAGCTTGGGAAACAATTTTCAACGAAGAAGCTTGAATTTTCGACCAGATTCTCTGCTAATATTGCACCTATAGTTTGAGCCAGCTCCGATACCATTTCTGCAAATTCCTCAATTGCCGAGCTGTAAAACTTATGTTAGGTAAAAACGAAAATTATCTTAAGGAAATCAAATCACGAACACACATCAATCATTAAATAATTATGCATCTATTCTCTTAATTACACTCATAGCTAGCTAGCTATAAGACGAAACTTTTAAAATTCATTAATTATGCATCAATCATTAAATAATTATGCATCTAGTTAGGTTCTTGAAAAAAATTTCTATTAAGATTAAGAGTCCGTTTCGTGCAAGCGTTTTCAAAACGTAGTCTTTTTATTATAAATGCGTTTGAGATATCACTTCAAAAAACAATTTTCTTTTCCTAGCAGCTTTTTAAATTATGCGATTTTGGGAAAAAACTGAGAATTTCAGCGTTTTTAAAATGCAGCTGCGTTTATACGCTCCGTTTTATCCCTGCGTTTTGACCAAGCGCACGATCAAACGGACTCTAATTATGTTAGATACTCCCTCCGTACCTTAATTATTGTATTACTTTCTTTTTTTGTCCGCCCCTTAATAATTATCTTGTTTGAAACTTTTATTTTTAGATCATCACTTTTTACCATTTTACTCTTTACTTTTTTCCTACTTTAATTATGGGTCACATACACATGGACATTAAAGGAAACTACATACTATACCAATATTAGTAATCAAGTCAATTATTTTTTTTTAATCTGTGTGATGGGTCAAACAAGACAATAATTTAGGGACGGAGGGAGTATCTACTAACTTTATGTAGGATTCATTATAAATTTCGTCTGGATCTAAAATTGTTAGAAACTAGTTTTACAGAAATAATACATTGAAAATATGATTTCAGAGGCTGATTTTTCTCAGTAACAAAATCGACATTCATACTTAGTATAGTCCAATATATTAGTATCTGTCAAAATGACAAATTTTCTTTTCTTGCTCAAAAAATGAATTAGATTTTTATAGGAACCAAGAAAGATAATTACATCAGAGAGCCAACACTATATCTGTTTTTGAAGTGTTGATAACTGTGTGTAAGGTAATTTTTTTGTTTTGTTTTCTTTGTCATGTTAGGTTAGTTCATGAACCAAAATTTGACAGTTTCAAGTTTGTTAAAAGAAGAAGAAGAAGAAGAACCAAGTGAAGAAGAAGAAGAAGAAGAACCAAGTGAAGAAGAAGAAGAAGAAGGCAGCTACAAGACCTTTTAGGAAATTATCATTTTTTCACAAAGAAACCAAGGAAAGAACTAATTGACAAACGGGAGTTATGATTATAGAGTTGATCATAATTACAAAAATACTTAAATATAGTCAAGATATTTATGCAAGGTGTAAAGGATAAAATTGAAAGGTTATAGCGATTGTAAGCACATATTTTACTAGTAGACTCTTTATGTAAAAAAAAAAAAAATCCTAATATAGAATAGTAAATCGTTTTGAGTGTAAAGCAGGGAGTATAATACCTAGGGCTGTTGAAATCCCTTAATCGAGAAATGTGGGAAAGAGGAATGTGGAAAGCTTCTGACCATGAAAACTGCATAAGAGAAGTTGCAGTTGGACTCCCCCACCTGTAACACCCCTTTGACAAATTCAATAATCCATTGTCGTCAATAATATTAGCCTTCTTGTTGAATGGCTCCCTGAACAGTTTCTCTTGTTCTTGGCGCACCCTCTCCAAAAGATGGCGAGAAATTCCATGATTCACCACCTGAAAGAAGCCCCATTCCTTTGCAGCTTTGCCAATCTCTCTCACGCACTCTTTTCGACCTGACAACCACACGCTTAGACGGTTAAGATCAATAGTCGGTAGCTGAAGTTGATCATGTTGATGATCATCTGCAGCAAGGTAATCATGAAGGATTACCGTTTGTGGGTTGTTGTCTAGGTTCTCCAAGTCCCCAAAAAGGATCTTGTAGCTATCTTGAAATGGGGGCTGTGAATCCATGCTTGTAAAAGAAGATGGAAGGAATTGATCGAGAAATGCATCTGGTGTATATATTTATAGTAGTAACTCGGCAAGAAATGCTGGGGGTTCCTGCTGAAGATATTTCTGTCAGGCCAAGAATTGAACTAAGCGCATTTGTGGTTTAACTGCAAGAGAACTAGTAATTAAGTCATCAGATATTTGTTCAGATAAATAATACTTACTTCAACTCAGCTTTTGTATCGATTCTCTACTGATACACAAACGGCCACGTTGAGCACTGGTTTCAGTAAAAACATGAAGAAGATTTCTACATCTAATATACCCAATTTAGAAGTGGAGATTACTTTTACCATTTTCTACAAAGAGCCCGTTTGGTTGTGCATTTTGGTCAAAACGCGGGGATAAAACGCAGCTTATTTATAAAAAACAGCGTTTTAAAAATGCAACTGCATATTAGAATGCTGAAATTCCCAGCTTTTTCCCAAAACGTTGCTAGGAAAAAAAGCCGCGTATTGAATTGATATCTCAAACGCATTTAGAAAAGACATACGTTTTTAAAACACAGCGTTTTTAAAACACTTCGTTTTGTAAACGCTGCACCAAACGGTCGCGCCTTACCTAGCAAGTTGTTTCGATAAATTGTTTAATCATAAAGTATCTCCACTCCAAACAATTATGTCTATACCATGAATAAACATATTCTCTCCATTTCTAAAAAAAATAAATAATAATATTCCCACGTTCCAGGCAAACACGCCCCAAATTTGGGCCTAAGCCCGAACTCGTCACAGCTAAATCCAACCTAACTAAATCAAATAAAACAATATATCCAATTTAGTTAATAAGATAACGCACTACGGAAAAGAACCAAAATAAATTGTCTACTGCAAAATAGTATTATACTTATTAAATTACTTTTCTTATAACATTAAAAGTATATAGTATTGTTTATTAACTCAAACCACAACGATACCAAAATATACCACACTTATTTAACAATAGCCAGTTTCCACCCATGCCCATTGTTCTGAAATTTCAAACCTGAGGGGTTTTGTTCATCAATTCTGTAACATGGGGATTATTCCGAATATTTGAAAATCTACAAATCCAAGTCTGAAAGTTTAGGGGGTGAATCTATAAATTTTCCTCTCCTTCACCAAGCCGCAGCCCCCGTTCTGCAATTTTCTTTTCCCCTGTTTCTGCGATTTCTTACTCTGTCTTTTTTTCTTTATTTTTCTCTTCTCTTGTTTGTTCCCGCCCTTCTCTCCACCTTCCAGCGACCATCCTCCTGCCGCCCCCCCTTTCTCCTTTCTCTTTTCCATCTCTTTTACATTCTTTCGCCACACTCAACCCACATACATACGCACACACTCATCCCTTCACTGGAAGGGAGAATAAAGATCCAATTTACATACTTTCGCCATTTATGAACACCCAAACGACAAAGACCTCATAAATATTAGCTTCAATTTTCTGTCTCTTACAGTACCCAAACTTACAAATTAAACTTACATTATAGAGAGTAAAATAACAGTATTACTCTGATCGGAGGAGAAGGGAACACAAGGCATACCTCAATTTGTTCCTTCGCAATTCTCACCGTCCCGATCAAACTCCGTGCGTCGTCTCCTTCTTCTCATTGCGCTGTTCTTTACCCTCTCTCTCTCTCTAAATTTCTTTGGAAGGTAACCTACTTTCTTTGTAACTCAAACCCCTTAACTCCGTTATCCCTCTTCCGGCGAACTCGCTGCTCCGTGTGCTGCGCATAAGTTCCTCTCCGTAGCACGTCTCCTATTCTGTTATTATGTATTATTATTACCAATATTATTACTATTATTATTATTATTATTATTATTATTATTATATATTTACTCTTGAGCTAAAACAAATGGAATAGATACGGGGCAAGTCCAAAATAACAATATCAAAATATATTGAATCCAAATTAGAATTCTGTTACTAAAAGATACAGAAAATTGTTGGCCAGTCCCCTTTTTAAAAAGTTTAATCCTTAAAGTCTACTTTTTTTTTCTTACCAGAAAAAAGGCATTTTGATAATTTTTTTTCTTAAAATGTCCCTATACAACATGAACACTCTTTTATTTTAGAGATTCGTTAAAAAAAAACACACACACATAAACATAAAAAATATTTAGTTACATAAAAAAAACTGAAAACTTGTAAACGATTTCAGGTTGTTAATATAGTCTTCCCTCATGTTTGGGGATCAATTTTCATACCTAGAACACGAATTTGATCACAATTTGATCAAATTCGAATTTTCTGAGTTCATTCCGTTTTTCCTTGTTCTTGGGCTATTTTGGCCACTTTAATCTATATTTAAAGCTTCGAATTTGTTTAAAATCAATCACATATTGTTATCCTAACTTAGTACTATATTTGTGCACAATTTTTCTACCAAAAAATACTATTTTCGATATCCAAATCGAGCTTGACAGTGTGCTGTCCAAAAATAGAGTGAGATGTTCTTGGACTGATTTTGGGACTTTAATCAATGATTTGAATTTTAATTCACCAATTGCAGTATGCTGGGCAACGCAACGGGGATCGACCTAATTGTTCATCACAAAAATCAAGTTCCTTCCAGCAGTTAAAATTCAAACGGCACCTTGGTTGCTTATCGCGATGCCTTGATTTGCTCATCGCGATGTCTTGGTTACTCATCGCGATGCCTTGGTTGCTCATCGCGATGCCTGTATTGTTCATTGCGATGCCTTGGTTGCTCATCGCGGTGCCTGTGTTGCTCATCGTGATGCCTTGAAAAATCAAGTTCCCTCCAGCAGTTGAAATTCAAACGGTGCCTTGGTTGCTCATCGCGATGCCTTGATTGCTCATCGCGATGCCTGTGTTTCTTATCGCGATGCCTTGGAAAATCAAGTCCCCTCTAGCAGTTGAATTTCAAATGGTGCCTTGGTTGCTCATCGCGATGCCTTGGTTGCTCATTACAATGTCTGTGTTGCTCATCGCGATGCCTTGGTTGCTCATCGCAATGCCTTTGTTGCTCATCGCGATGCCTTGGTTGCTCATCACGATGATTAACCCACGCGATGCCTTGTGTTACTGATGCGCGTGTGTTTTTCTTTCATTGATGGCATAATTGTCTTTTCGCCTCAAAAATACATTTTTTCGATTTTAAAAAAAGATGACTGGACTAGAGCGATTACAAATGTTTAAAAAGAGACATGCCCGTAATTCACCCTAAAAGATAATCAGCCCCAAATAACAAATATAACCGACTCAAATGAAGTTATGCCAAAAATCGTTATTATGATAATTTCCTAAATATTAAAAATAAATAACAGTGTATTACAAAGAGTCCACTATTTTATTTTGAGATGTTTCATATAAAGAGTCTATTTTCAAAAATTATGTCTAAAATCTTCATAATTTTATAAGTTTATCCTTTTCAAGTGGTATAAACATATATATTAACTAAGTTCAAGTATTTTTGTAATTATAATCAATTTTAATGGTACTTATATATCTCTTAATTATTAAATATTTCTAACGTGAACTCTTTGGATGAAATGTATGAATTAATAAATTTTATTTGATTCGGCACACATTATAAATAAAAGTAACTCTATTATAAATATTAGAATGCTTGTTGTGCTTTTTTCAATGGTGCTCAAGTGGTTGTGAGGCCTATCAATTAAAGCAAAAATAAAATCAAGGAAATATGACATCTTTTTTAAGGAACGGATAGACTTCATATTGTGAACCACATCAATTTTTTAAAAAAATGGGCGAGAAATTTGAAATTGAACCTCAACCTTTAAATATATTTCATTTATGATAAGTCATTCATTATACAAACAAATGATACATTAACTAGTTGGAAAAAGAAAAAAAAAAAGGGTTAGGCGCCATCCCGTAATTAACATATATATATATATATATATATATATATATATCTCTTCTCTCAATTTCTTTTTAAGTAGAGACAAGTATCATAATTTATATTTTATATATCTCAGTCCATTCTAGAGAAAGTGGTGGTCTTGTATAGTATTATACATCTCAATTTATGTGTCAAATACAAAATTGATTAGACATTTCATCACTTCATATACACATGCAGATCACTGACTGACTAAGAGAAATAATGTAAACTTACAAGTGGTTTGTTACGCACCACTATGCATCATCCATAAACTTTTGGTCAATTAAACTTGTGTGCAAGTTTCAGGTGCTATTTGTGTCGGTGCGTGACACACATTGCATTCGGGTTCTTGGGCTCTTACACACATTTCATTTGAAATATCACCATATGTACGGCCGATGGCACATATCTTCGGTCCTTATAATAAATACTAACGTTAATAGTGGGGTAAATTACAGGCCGGTTCCTTTTTAAACATTTGTAATCGTTCCAGTCTACTCATCTTTTTTAAAAATCGAAAAAAGGTATTTATACAACGAAAAGACGATTATGTCATTAATGAAAGAAAAACACGCGCGCATCAGTAAACCAAGACATCGCGTTAAGTAATCTAAGGCATCGTGTGTGTTAATCATTGTGATGAGCAACCAAGGTATCGCGATGAGCAACCAAGACATCGCGATGAGTAACAAAGGCATCGCGATGGGTAACCGTGGCATTACGATGAGCAACCAAGGCATCGCGATGAGCAATCAAAGCACCGTTTGAATTTCAACCGCTGGAGGGGACTTGATTTTCGTTTACCTTTGGGGGGGCGTTGCCCACGAACCCTAACGAGGGACGCTGTCTCCTTGACCCCTATAACCTGATGACCGGGCAGGTCGATCCCCGTTGCATTGCCCATAGAGCCGTCAAAATGGTTTTAGCCCGTTGGGCCAGCCCGGACCGCCACATAAAATAGGCAGGTTGGGTTGGCAAAATATGAGACCATTTATAAACGGGTCAAACGGGCTGAGCCCGCGTGGGTTGCGGGCCAAGGCGGTCCGGTCCGGGTTGGGGTGGGTTGGCCCGCCAATCTAAGGAGCAAGGGTAAAAATGGAATTTTTTTAAAAAAAAAACCTAGGCAGGACTCACATCCTGTGAGTATAAGAAGTCAATTCATTTTTTTCCTTAATACTAATCTTTTGCAAATTCAACAGCAGCTCCCATTTTTATTTGGGAAGACTTTCATTAATTTAATGTTCTCCTCTGTGTATTGGATTAATTTAAAGTTTTATTTGGAAAGACTTTCATTAATTTTTGGACTTTATATATAATATTTATATCAAAATATCAAATTTTTAGCTTAATAATAATTGTATTAAATTTTAAATTAATGTATTATTTTTTGATGGGCTGGCCCGTTTAACCCACACCCCGCGACGGTTTGGGTTGGGTTGACACATTTTAGGCCCGTCCCCTTAACGGGCTAGCCCGCACCGCACCGCTAAATAGCGGGTTTATAAAGCCCGCGGGCTGGCCCGAACCGCCAGCCCACTTTGACAGCTCTAATTGCCCAGCATACTGCGATTGACAAATTTAAGGCATTTCGATGCCTAATTTGAGGCATCCCGATGCCCAATTTGATATAATATCAAAATCGATCAAAATGGTTATTTTTTGTTGAAAAATTTACATATAAATATGGTATTAACTTCCTATAACAGTATGGTAATAATATTATACAAAATTCAAACTCAAATAATTGATTAAAGTCCCAAAATCAGTCCAAGAATATCTCCCTCTATTTTCGAACAGCACACTGCCAAGCTCGATTTTGATATCGAAAATAGTATTTTTTTTGGTAGAAAAATTGTGCACAAATGTAATACTAAGTTAGGATAACAATATGTGATTGATTTTAAACAAATTCAAAGCTTAAAACATAGATTAAAGTGGCCAAAACAGCCCAAGAACAAAGAAAAACGGGATGAACTAAAAAAATTCGAATTTGATCAAATTGTGATCAAATTTGTGCTCTATGCATGAAAATTGATACCCAAACATGAGGGAAGACTATGTTAACAACATGAAATCATTTATGCATCAATTTGAACCTCAAATCTGAAGCAACGATGTTGTTGTGGGCATTTTAGGAAGAAAATTCTCAAAATTTATTTTAGCGGTTAAAAAAAAGAGTGGACTGGAGAGAAAACCGGTCAATAATTTACTGATAAAACTAATTAAACCTGGAAAACAAAAAAGCTCTTCATAATCATGAACATATTACATTTTCTTTTCTTGGGGGGTAGAGCTGTCAAAGCGGTCCGGGCCAGCCCACGTACTGCTTAAACCCGCTATTTGGCGGTGCGATGCAGGTTAGACCATTAAAGGTCTGGGCTTAAAATGTGTCAAACCAACCTAAACCGTAGCCAGTTGTGGGTTAAACGGGCTAGCCCACCAAAAAAAATAACACATTTTAAAAAAGGGTGAATTACAGGCCGGTCCCTTTTTAAACATTTGTAATCGCTCCAGTCCACTCATCTTTTTTTAAAACCGAAAAAGGCATTTTTGGGGCGAAAGACGATTATGCCATTAATGAAAGCAAAACACACACGCATCAGTAACCCAAGGTATCACGATGAATAATCCAAGGCATCGCGTGGGTTAATTATCGTGATGAACAACCAAGGTATCGCGATGAGCAATCAAGGCATCGCGATGAGCAACCAAGGCATCGCGATGAGCAACAATGACATCACGATGGGCAACCAAGGCATTGCGATGAGCAACAAAGGCATCGCGATGAGTAACACAAGCATTGCGATGAGTAACCAAGGCACCGTTTTAAATTTCAATTGCTGGTTTCGAGGGCGTTGCCCCGAAGCATCGCGATGAGCAACAAAGGCATCGCGATGATTAACCAAGGCATCGCGATGAGTAACAAAGGCATCGCGATGAGTAACCAAGGCATCGCGATGAGCAACCAAGGCACCGTTGCCCAGAATACTGCGATTGGTAAATCATTGATTAAAGTCTCAAAATCAGTCTAAGAACATCTCCCTCTGTTTTCGGACAGCTCCCTCTGTTTTCGGACAGCACACTATCAAGCTCGATTTGGATCTCGAAAATAGTTTTTTTTTTTTTGTAGAAAAATTGTGCACAAATGTAGTACTAAGTTAGGATAATAATATATGATTGATTTTAAACAAATTCGAAGTTTAAAACATAGATTAAAGTGACCAAAATAGCCCAAGAACAAAGAAAAGCGGGATGAACTCAAAAAATTTGAATTTGATCAAATTCGTGTTCTATGCATGGAAATTGATACCCAAACATGAAGGAAGACTATATTAACAACATGAGATCATTTATACCTCAATTCGAATCTCAAATCTTAAGCAACAATGTTGTTGAGGGCATTTTAGGAAGAAAATTTTCAAAGTGCCTTGTAGCGGTTTAAAAAAAAAGGATGGACTGGAGAGAAAAAAAATTTTTGAAAAAGTGGACCGGCCAGAAATTTCTCCTTTAAAAAATTAATAAACATTATATATAAAGCCCAAAAATTAATGAAAAACCCTCCAAATAAAACTTTATATAAATACATAAAGAAAACATTAATCAAACAACCAATATAATTATTTTTTTTATAATCGTAAACATTGAAATAATTGAAAAAAATTTGATTATTTTGAAGTATTACATTCTTGATACTGATTTACTGTATTAGTTTGAAAAAATTGAAAAAGAAAGTAAAATAAACATTAATCAAAAAACTGATTATCACTTTCAAGTTAATGGCTTGAAATGGAAAGTAAACAAATTTTTTTTTTGAAGAAATAAATTTTAAATATTTTTTATTTCATAGTGAACTGTATCTCCTTCACTAATACTAAAGAGATAATAAAGAAGATATACAAGTAAACCCAACATGGAGATAACGAAGGGAATAAACAGCAAAAAATTTGCAATCACAATAGGTATAAATACATTTAAAATTTGAGACAACAAAAAGCATAAAAAAATCGACAAGCAAACAAATTAAGTTTATACCTTGAGTTCTTGGTGGAAGGCTAAAAGCAAGGGGTCCAGTGCAGGCGTGTAGTAGAGCAGAGCAGTAGGGCAGGGCAGCAAATTGGAGTCAAAACGGAGCTGGAGCTAGAGCTGTGAGTGTTGCAGGGTTATGTATGGATTGGAGGAAGACTGAAATGACGGCGAGACGGTGAGTCGGTGACGACGTGACGCGCCGCTGCGGGAGCCGGGAAGTGAGAGAATGAGAGAAGAGACGGCTAGCGAGTTGAGGCGACGACTGATGACTAACGCCGGTGAGATTTGAGAGTGAGCAGAAGCGAGAGGCTGAGAGTGAGAAGTGAGAAAAACTATGTTTCTCATTTGCGCCGCTCATAAATCACAATCAGTAGCCTAGGTTTTTTTTTTACTTTTTCTTTAAATTTGGAATTTACAATTCCATCCTTGCTGCTACAGTATAATTTAAAGGCGGGCCAACTCGCACCGCCCCGCCCTAATCCGCAACCCGCGCGGGCCCAGCCTGTTTGGCCTGTTTTTTAAATGGTCCAATATTTTGCAACTTAACCCGCCTATTTTGTGTGATGGTTCGGATTGGCCCAACGGGCTAAAACCATTTTGACAGCTTTAGAGGGGGGGGGGGACAAATTCAGTAAATTCCCCAGTTGTTCATGGTTTACCGGATCACCCCTCGAACTAATTTACGTGACAAAATCCATTTAAACTACTTTGGTTGATCTCCCACCCCAACTAGACTCCATATGATATTGTTTTTAGAATATGATTGAGTTATTGAATCTGATTACCCGACAACTTAACAAATTGGATTTGGATTTAGAGTGATCCGATCTGATAATAACCCAATCTGATCCGATATAAAAAATATAGTAATACTATTCGTACAGAAATTACTTATGTTGGGCTTTTAGTTATTAATAATTATTATATCAACTATATATGAATTCTTTAGCACAATGTAATATCTTATTAACATTGTCATTCATGTTTGTGTAAGTTGAGAATGAGATTTTTTATGTTTATTCGACCTTTGATTGAGTAAAAGATACATTAATATTATCTTTATTCAATATTTTGATGAAGTTTGAAGAAAATCTAAATCTAAATCCAAATATTTAGAATATATATCGAGCTTTAAAATATCCAAAAAATAATTTGATTTGATCTAAATTCAATAATTTTTTAACAAATCAAAAAATAATGTGAGACCTAACCTAAACAACTAAGCAGCCCCTTGGCAAGCTGTCACATGGGAGTATTACTCTTCCATATCGTCAATGAGCCCCACGCCCTTAGATTCCTTGGGCACACTTCCCACGGACTCTCCAACAAACTCCAACCGATTCTACTAAGACCATTATGCAAATATAAATGTGAAAAAATTGGATTTTATTTAAAATTTATATATTTTTAAAAATAAATTTTTTAAATATAATTGTAGAATATAATGTGTTAATTAAATTATTTTTTATTATTAAATAATTAATTTTTTGACTTTCAATACATATTGTGAAGGAAGATGATTCACATCTTCTTTCATAATGTGCATTGAAAGTTAAAAAATTAATTATCTAATAACCAATAGAAAATAATTTAGTTAACACATCATATTTGCATTCCTTCTCCACAATTATATTAAAGAATTTCCTTCTTTAAAAAAATATAAATCTTAGATGATACCTATTTTTTTTACATTTACGTTTATATTAGTGATGCTCTAACCCTCACTTATTTACGGATAATATCAATCACCTAGGGAGATGTTCCAAATCTATGAAGAATTAATTAATTAATTAATTTCCTTGAGAAATTAAAGAATTGGTAACATAGGAGAAAGTTGTTATGAAGTGTGTACGAATGAGCCCACTAATTAATTAGCAATTGGAAAAGCAGATTCACGCTTCGATAATCGTGCAAAGCCATAAACTTTTGTCTAAAAACTGGGCCAGCAATAGAATAGATGGTTAGCGAATCCAAAACCTCGGCTCTGACTTTTTTCATGCCTCCTCATTATTATTAATGGTCCATTATACTTCTTCCGTTCTTAAATTATTATTCTGTATTTTTTTTTGTCTTAAAATAATTATTTTATTTAAAAAAAATTTAATACATCACTTTTATTATTTTATTTTTTATTTTAATTATAGGTCACATACACATAAATATTAAAAAAAATATATATTATATTAATATTAATAATTAAGTTAATTATTTTTTTAAAATTATATATTAGGTCAAATAAGATAATAATCAAGGTACTAATCAAAATTGCTAAGATGGAAAGTGTATCCGGGTAAAATCTCGCATGTACTCTATTCTTTTCACTCTCACCCTCTCTCTCATAGAAAACAACTAACACATCCCTTCATTTTTAAGCCCTAGTACATCACCGCATTCGTTCAACTTTAATTAAAATCCAAATCCGGCAATTGTAAAACGCCTTATATGTTTCTATGTAATAGTGGCCGGAGGAATTCATAAGAGGCGATAGGGCCGGCTGGATCTGTATATAGTACTCGATGTGCAATTCACTCGATCTACTGCATATTTCAAAATATATATTGACCCAGTTGGGGTTGGAACGGGGGTTAGTTGTGATGGTGTGACTCAAGATGGATGTGGTAGTAGCTAGCAGGGGCTGGCTGTGGAGATTTATTGAAAAATGAAAATGGAAGTGAACACGTTTGCATCACATGGGGTGGTGGGAGTTTAAGGGAATTGTTTTTTAACAAATATGCAATGAAATAGGGATTCCAGTGATGGTGTTGTGGTGGAGGCGTGAGGGCCTCACATGGGGTGGTGGGAGTTTAAGGGAATTGTTTTTTAACAAATATGCAATGAAATAGGGATTCCAGTGATGGTGTTGTGGTGGAGGCGTGAGGGCCGGTAAGAGGGTTAGATCAAGGAAAACAGAAAAGAGATAAATTCTGTAAAAAGAAAAAATAATACTCCCTCCGTTTCAAAAAGATTGACGTTTTAGAGTTGTGCACACATATTAAGAAATTTTATAAGTTGACAAATATACTCTTATTAAATATCTTTAATTTTTGTGCTAGGAGTAGTTGAAAAGATAAATTAGAAGGAGATAGCCATTGGGAGAAGATAAATTATTTAATGAAGAGATGATCAATTATTGAAACTTGTGAGAAACAAAGGTAAATTAGGCAAAACATGCATTGAAAACCTAAAACGACAATTTTTTTGAAACAAATTTTTAGAGCTAAAACGACAAATATTTTAAAACAGAGGGATTAATAATAGCAACAAAATGTCTAATCTAGATTTAAGGAGGCCCTCCACGCCGCCATTTGGACATCATTCATAACCTTCCAAAAACTAACTAACCGTAAGGACGTAAATACCCATGCCGACATACATTTGTTGAGTCAACCTCACAGCCATTTGTTGAGTAATTTAATGACATTTTTGTAATAAAATGAGTCAAAAAGGGAGATAAGCTTAGCATTAATTTTAAGGTCCTTTGTTGTCCATGCTCTTATAGAAGTAGTATAAGAGCCCGTTTGGTACAGCGTTTATAAAATACAGTGTTTTAAAAATGCAGTGTTTTAAAAAACGCAGTGTTTTAAAAACGGTGGTCTTTCCTTATAAATACGTTTGAGATATCACTTCAATACGCAGCTTTTTTTTCCTAGTAGCGTTTTAAAACCGCGTTTTGGGAAAAAGGGAATTCCAGCGTTTTAAACGCAATGCGCGTTTGAAAACGCCGCGCCGCATATTGAAACACATTTTTTGCAAATAAGCAGCGTTTTATCCCTGCGTTTTGGCCAAAACGCTCGACCAAACGGGCTCTAAGATAGTCAGTGTAAATGTGAATGAAAAAAAAAATTATTGAAGATTTATACCTTTTCTTTTAAAAAAAAAAATTAAAAACTTTTGAATGCAAATGTAGAGGAGGATTGTGTATATAATGTGTCAACCAATTTTTTTTGACATTCTCGATGAGACTCTCAATTTTTTTTATACTAAAGTTGAAGATGTGAATAAATCATAATCAATATTTTTCTTATTAAAAATTAACCATGCTTAACTATTTTAGTGATTGGATCCATGATCAAATTCTCTGTTGTTTGAAGATGTCTCTTTTAATTAAATGTGAATAAAAATATAAAAATTGTTAATTACATGTAATTAAGGGGCTGTTTGGTAACCAGACAAGGATAAACATTATTATTAATCTTGGTACTATTAGTGCCCTCATTATTATGTTTCAGGATTAATAATCCAGTTTTTTATAATAATCTGAAGTTTGGTAGTACCAGGATTAGATGCTCTAATCATCTACTTAATCTAGTCTGACATTTGGTAGTAATAGGATATGACTCAGTATTTTTTTTTCCCAATAATAACCCTAAGATACCATCATCTAACTTATGCATATATTGAGTATTTTTCAATTAAAAAGATTTTAAGAAGTATAACTTTAAAAAAATAAATATGAACCGTTAGGGTAGAAAAATTAAACATCAATTTTTTTTCTTAGCTTTTCATATACTTGGAAAAAAATCAATTTCTAATTCCAAACTTGAATAAATATTCATCTTGGTCAATGTTGCTAACAATAGGATATAATTGACAACCAATTAATATGTTACTTTTAAGATTATAAAACGAGAATAATCACTAAACTTAAAAAAAAAAAAAAAAATAGGCAAGACATCCTGTGAAATTCAACAATTGAGGAAAAGTAAAAAAAAAAAAAGGGTCAACAGTTCCATCAAAATTTTACAATCCAAAAGCAAAACATGCTTTACCAATAACATGAATAATACGATTGAAGTTCTATTCTACTAAATAATTTAAATATGTGAAGCACTTCCCATAAAATACCAACTTTAATTTTTTAAAAAGAACCAGAAAAATTGCCAATATCAGATATCAGCATAGTCTTAAATAAAAAAAAAATTGCCGACATAATCATATAGTATCAACATTATCCAAGAAAGATAATAAAATAATCCAAAAAAACAAAAATAATCTATTATAAGCATTGTTTTGGGTGAAGAGAGTTGAAATTTAGTTATCATTATTTTTAAGGATCAACTTCACCATCTCCATGCGAGCTTCGTTACTTTTAAAGCCACGAAAGGCATCGAGTAGGTGAGGCTTCAAAGCCAACTGCATTGCTACACTCACCCGTTCTATAAGAGACAATGCAAGAGGTTCAAGTAGTTCATCAAGTTGCTCCTTTTTCTTACTTTGGTCTTTTTCATGCCCAAGACGACCAACCATTGCTTCTAATGAATCTGCAACTCGTTCCATTGCTTTTGAGCCATTCTCCAAATTCTTGTTCAATCCCTTGCCTATTTCTTCGTTCATCCTTCTACGCTTCCTTCCGGAGAATTCTTGGGTAACTTATTTTGATTAATAGATATAGAAGCATCGATGTCCTCAAGTCCCACCTCAGGAGCATCCAAATCATGAACTTGAGTACTTGTACCAACTCTAGTTTGCTGTAAGTTCTCAGCAACATCAGTAGAAGTCTCAGAAAACTCTCATGTCGCCCTATCGTTGTCCCAAATTTTGCACCAGTCAGGGTAGAACCGGAAATATTTTGTTCTAAGTTTTCTAACAGCTATATCTTTCTATGAACATAAAATAAAAATTAGTTAGGGGGAAGAACTATGATAAAAAAATGAAGATTAAAAGTATATTTCTTAGTTGTAATAAAGTATAACACCTTCATATAATAATTCCAAACATCCTCTTCATTATTGGTAACCATGTTATCACTACTGCTCCACCCAAATCCCGAGAGACCCACTAATGATGATATGAGGCCATGAGATTTTTTCCAATCTTTAAGTTTGGACTCAATGTGTGGGTATGCCATTAAATCCACACCTAAAATTTTCTTCTTTATATCCGCTTCAAGTTGCTTAAGATAACCAGTCTTGAATGTTCGATCAGGCTTCCATGTAGGATTGTTTATATCTAAAAAAATAATACATCAACATTTGCTCCTCTCTGGTAGAGCTGGCAATGGACTGGGCTTGGCCGGCCTAGTGCAAGCCCACCGGGCCAACACTTAATATCGCCCGGCCCCAATTTTAATAGG
This sequence comes from Platycodon grandiflorus, assembly GCA_016624345.1. NCBI lineage: Eukaryota > Viridiplantae > Streptophyta > Magnoliopsida > Asterales > Campanulaceae > Platycodon > Platycodon grandiflorus. The sequence continues at coordinate 61,186,635 of CM028363.1, forward strand.
GCCGAAGAAAAGTAAAGCCCAGCCCAACCCATCAAAGCCCATCGGGCCAAAAAGCCCTTGTTGGAAAAATAAATAAACTAAAAGGAACAATGGTGATGCAAATTGCCAAATTAAATTCTAAGTTACTTACTAAACAAAAGCAATACTATGATTTATTGTTTGTCCTAACTGCTAACTACTAAAGGTAAAATAATTCTATCACCGTATCAAACATTAATTAAAATAGAAATAAATATGATACTATAATGGTCCAGGGCTTTAATTATTTAAGAAGTTAACTTTATTGGTCAGTTAAACCAATAATTAAACGATAAAGCAATAATCAATTTAGAACATATTGCTTCAATGTCTGAGATTGCATTACAACATATATAAATTATAATATCAAAGAATAAAGCTAACTGGATCATTCTAGTTAGCTTTAAAATATAATGATCTTTAATTATTGCTTTTATTATTTAAGAAGTTAGAATTATTTTTTGAGTGAAAATAAATAAATAATAATAAAATAGTGCGGGCTGGGCCTAGCCCAAAAGCCCCGGGCTTTTTTGATGCAAGCCCAATTGAACCATCGGGCCTAATGGACCGGGCCAAAAAGCCCGCTTTTTTTGGGCCTCCAAAAATTAAAGTTTAGTCCATGCAAACATCGGGCTGACTGGGCCGACCCATTGGGCTGGGCTAATTTTGACGGCTCTACTCTCTGGTAGACCAAATCCTTCTAGTTTTTTATTTATTTATTTATTTTTGGAAGGTGGCATCATTGGACTTGTTACGTGGAGGTGCCATAGCTATTGAAATATAAACAAATCATATTAGCAATAAAATCAAATTTCAAATTTAAAGACACATTCATGAAAAGAGATGACAAAGAATAAACAGTGCTATTATAATACGTTCATCAACTCCATCAAGCTTAAAATGAAGTTTTAGATTACCAATACAAAACAAACACAACGTGCCTTGAAATGAAAAATGTTTGTATAAAATTAATATTTACAAAATAACTTGAAAGCATGTACATTAACCATGTATGTCTATCAATACATACTTAGAGTCAGAAACCCCTTTTTCCCTAAGCATATCACAAAGGATGTTGAATGTGTGTCTACTGATCATTTAGAAGTTGTTGATGCATGGCGTTTCAGAATCTCTAACCAACCTATCAATTTCTTCAACTTGCCTCGGAATCTTATCAAACATTGCATATAAACGCTTATCATCATTTCTCAAAAATCCATTTTCAATCGTATAGGCAATAACAGCAGTCATCATGTTGTAGAAAGCATGTACATTAACCAAAACAACATGAATCGCAAGCAAAACTACTATCTCTTCGTCATAGTAAATCTTATGTTCCAGCATCTTTCTTAGACAACATAAATTCATGTGCGCTCTACTGCTCTTCATGCCTGAGAGTTACGGTTCTGTCCTAACATCACCACAATCTCATATGTAGAGCCTCTGATATGGATTATACAAGCAAGCTTATACGAGTTCGAGTCAAATTCATTACAAGTTCACAAGTTAGGTATTATGAGCTACTTGGTCAATTTGATTACCTAACTGAGCGTGAAACCCTGGATAAACTCCACCTGTATAAGGGCCTAAGGTGCATGAGTCTAGTTCATTAAATCATAAAATGGAAAGTTGAAACCAAGAACCACAAAATGACCGTTTATACGGCCTATGTATTTAGAAAAAAAAAATCTCAAACTAAAAAGAAATGTGTACCTCTATTATTAAAAAAACAACTGTCTACATAAAGCTTCTGAATTGATACATAAAAGTTGCACTCAAGATAGTATGACTTCAGTTCAGCCCGTGTACATTTTAAACTCAAGCTTAATGCTAAATTGACATGTATGCATCAGATATTTAGTTGATGACCATGTGTTATGTAGTGTTACCGTGGACTGTTGTTTCTTTAAAGTTGTTTATTATTGGATTAATTGGATTAAATTTATACTTTTTTGGTATATATTTTTATGATTTGATTAGGAATCTACATCATCAATCTTGGGAAGACATGGGAGAAGCTTCAAATGGCAGCTAGGGTTATTGTTGCCATTGAAAACCTACATGACATCATTGTCCAGTCCACCTGGGGGAGTTGATTGTATTTTTGGGCAATCTGTTTCTTACAGAAATACAACATGTTTGTTTTAGTCAAGAAAGAAGATTATATAAACAACAAAAGAGATATACAAGTGAAGGACAAGAAATCCATCGAAAGACAAACACAGAAAAACAAAACCAAAAGACTCAAAAAATCAAGGCTCTCAAATTTTGTTGCAAAGCAGAAACAGGAAAAGAAGAAGAGAGAAAAAGAAGAAGAGAGAGAGAAATTACTAGCCCAATTGATCCTCCCACCGACGATTGGATTGTCATAGTCGTCGTCTTCCTTCGAGAGAGACGTCGCCTTCCTTCGCGAGATAGAGAAATAATCGCTTCCTTCGCGAGAGAGAGAAACAGTTGCCTCCAATTGCCCTACTTTTTTTTTCCAGCGTGTTTTTGGAGTATATATACAAGGGTATTTTTTTGTATTAAAAAAATTAGTGTCGTGCTTTTCTAATCCAGTCTATAATAATACCACCCCCAGGCCACCCCCTGGTTAAATAACGAGGGAAAAAGATGCTTATCCGTATCCCTCCTCTTATTAAGACGGATGCCTAAAAGTGTACTAAACATCCTTATTAATTATTATTAGTTCTATCTGGCCTCTTATATGACTACCAAACGGCTACTTAGGGTATTAATTAACCACTGTCACATGAATTTACAGTTGCATTGATGATGCTCTTACGAATCAATTATTTTCCATTAATAAATTTAGAGATTTTTGTTTTTAAAAGAAGAGTCTATCTCTGTTAAAATAGTACTTGTTTACTCACTATTTTTTTTTTTTTGTTGTTGTTGTTTCTCGAGGTATTCTTATGCTAAAACTCCCAAAATTAATCCTAAGTAGGATGGTGATAAAATTCTGTCAACCAAATTTTAACTCACTAAATTTATTCAGAATAAGTTTAGATTGACAAAAAGATACTCTTTTTATATTTCATATCATGAATTATACAAATTAAAATTAGGATATACTTCATTTGAACAATTAATATGAGTAGAAAATTATACGAATATTGAATTTTTAATTACATATTGAGATTCAACATTTCTCTATTTTTTATAATTTTTTCTCTTTGATACTGCAAAAAGTAAGGATGTAATACATTGTACAAACCCTATTAAGGAAATAGGGTACTAATTAAAAGGTACCTTGTACATACTTTTATAGTGGTAATTATACCATGATTCTTCCAAACAATTTCATAATTTGGACTTGTTTTCTTCAATATTTGTAAACAACGTAATGTCATTCTTTGGTTTTTATTTCTTTTACGTTTTACCACAAATTACAAGTCTACGACTATAAACCATTATATATAAATTTTTAGGCAAAAGAAAGAGAAAGTTAGTATCTAGTTGGTTAGTTATACTGAAAAATAAAAAATTGTGTTAGATGTAGGTTGATGATTATATTTTACTATTCATGGTTAAAAATAAAAATAAAAATTAGGTATAAGCTCATATTTAGCTCGAGCTCGAGTATAAACGAATCTAGCTCAAGATCAAGGAAATACTCGGTAGTCTAATCGAGCTCGAGTTCAAAAATGTGAAGCTCAGGTCTTGAACTTGCCAAGTGACTCAAGATCGTCTTAGCTTGGCTCGATTTATTTTCCAATAATTTGTTTATAAATATTTATTTTGAGGCAAAACACTTCAAAGTTGTAACTAACAATTAGTACATCAAAACTATCCAAATCTAAACAAACAAAAAAATTTCTTCAGAATCATCGAGTTTCTTCCACGATTAAACAAAAATATATAGCCTTAAACAAGTGATGAAGTGACAATTAGGATTCAACTTAGTCTAATATTCACTATTTTGCCTTAAGTATTGAATTCCGCTCGGGCTCAAGTCAGATCTGTGGCTCAGAAACATGCTTGCTAGCATCTCTTGAGTCGACGAATTTGTAGGCAAGCTAAACCTACACATCTTTTCTTAAACTCAGCCCGAGCTCAAAAATTCTGAAACAAGCTGAATTTGAGCATGTCAAGCTCGCACTGTTACGGCCCTAGGTGTAATTTTTTTTTTTTTTTGACGGATTCGTATATTTTTATTTGTGTAATGCTCTATATAAAAATATATCGATCCATGTATATATATATATATATATATATATATATATATATTGTTATAAAAACGAGGATATTCTTGAATTAAATTCCAAGTTTCTATCTTTAATGCGAAAGCGAATCGGTAGAAAATAAAAGTATCAAGTATTTGAAGAAATAATGGCAAGAAAATAAAAAATATAACGGAATCAAACAAAAGGGAACAGAGGATTTACGTGGTTTAATCCACTCCAAGGCAAGCAACAAATCCACTATAAACGATGAGGAATTACAATAGAGAGTTTTCAATGTACTCACCCTACCTAGGACTAGGGTTACAAGGATTGACACGATCCCATAGAGTACCACACCTCTCACAGCCCAAAATAGCCACGCACTATTTTGTCTAATACCGCCAAGACCTCGAGACCCTCGACCACCAACTGTGTCCGTCGTCCGTCTCTCCCCAATTTGTGTCTCTCTCACTTTTGGTCTTGTCCTTTAATTGACGTCTCATCACCTCTTTATATAGGCCCTAAGAAAAACCTTAACAAATTAGGATTAGGACTCTTAATCCATGTCAACGAAGGAATCCTTTTACAACTAGTTGTTGTGCACAGTGGAAGACTAGCAAACAAATTAACAGAATATAATAGGATCAATCACAAAGAAGAGAGAGATTGGGGCCAACGGACTGTCGAAATTTTATTAGAGGCTCACACCTTTCAAACGTTCTAGGTATACAACTATTTATATGGATACAATAGAAAACCCTAAAACTCGTCGCTATGCGTCGCACTATGCGGCCGCATACGATTTTCAAGACTTCCATGCGGACGCACTATGCGGCCGCATGGTTTCCAGAACCTTACGCGGACGCCTTACGCGAGCGCTTAGTTTTCAGTGTTCCATGCGGACGCACTATATATGCGGCCGCATGCTTTCCAAAATCTCGAATAGTCCGTACCGCGAGGGGCTCCGCCCCCCGCACCCCCCCTTTGAGGTCCAATCAAGTCCTACTTCCCTGAGTAATCGAGCTATCTCATTCTCAACACTAGTATAAAATTGTTTAACCTTCTCCAATTAACTCTAGGATTAATTAATACAATCCTAGTTTGTATAGGATTCTAAAATTCTTATGAATTTGAGACATATTTTAACAAATCTCCACCTTGGCTCAAATTCCATCAATCGTCTATCCCTATTGTTGCTTGCCCATCGTGCACCCCACCATGGGTGCCTAGAATTGATCTCGAACACACGAGTTCAAGCGGCCCTTGAACTTGCTCCATGAAATACTACCAAACCGAATATTACCAATTTCTTCACACGTAGCATCTTCACTTTGAAACATAGCATGAGCTCCACCTTGAACGACACTCCCTTGTAGTAAATACAAGTTGTCATTTGTGTTTCCACTCATGAGAAAACGACCACCACGAAAGATTTTCATCTTTCCATCACGAACTGTGTAATTGCAACCTTTCGAATCCAAGGAACCCAATGAAATTAAATTCCTCCTCAAGTTAGGAACATGACGAACTTCAGTTAGCATTTTCAATCCACCTTGAGTCTTGATTTTAATTGTTCCAACACCTTCAATCTTGCAAGAAGAGTCATCCGCCAAAAATACATCACCACTTGCACTTTTGTAAATAGAAAACATATCTCTATTGGAACACATGTGAAAAGAACAACCAGAATCAAGAACTCATTCAGTCCGTAGATTATCACCACCCACGGTCACATTAAGTACATCACCGCTATTCTCGTCATTGCTAATACCACCCTCATCGAAAGTGACAATATTAGCATTAGAATTCAATTCTTTCTTCACTTCATCCTTGAGTTTTTGACAATTACGAACAACGTGACCTATCTCATTGCAATGCCAACACTTTATCTTGGAAGTCTTCTTTTTCTTCTCACCACCACTTGAACTTTCACCGGACGAATTTCTGACATGTTTAACTTTGCTTCCCACATACAAAGCATTACTATTATCATTATTCTTAGAACCATTGTTCATAGAATCATTAGTTAATAATGAAGTTTGTATGTCACCCAAAGTAAGCTTGTCTTTCCTATGCATAACAGTAGTAACTAAATGCTTGAAAGATGGTGGCAAATATTTTAGCAGAATTAAACATTGATCTTCATCCTCAATTTTAACACCGATATTGGCCAACTCGCAAAGTATCTTGTTAAAAGCATTCAAGTGATCATGAATATTCGTACCTTCAGACATCGTGAAGTTGAACAACTCATTCTTTAGGTACAACCGGTTTGATATAGATTTTTCCATGTAGAGACTCTCCAACTTCTCCCATAACGCCTTCGCAGATTTTTCGGAGATAACATTGTAGAGAACATTATCCGCGCAACATCGCCAGATAGTGCTAGCCGCCTTTTGATCAATTCTCTTCCATACCTCATCCTTCATATCGTCGGGTTTTGCTTCCATTCCTTCCAAAGCAATCTCTTGATCTGCTTGGATCAACACATCCCTAACTTTAACTTGCCACAAGTTAAAGTCATTACTTCCGTTAAATTTCTCCAATTGAAATTGCGTAGAATTTCCAACGTCCCCCATCTTCAAAACTCCAATCTCTTGATTCATAATTTCGACTATCCCAAAGCTCTGATACTAATTTGTTATAAAAACGAGGATATTCTTGAATTAAATTCCAAGTTTCTATCTTCAATGCGGAAGCGAATCGGTCGAAAATAAAAGTATCAAGTATTTGAAAAAATAATGGCAAGAAAATAGAAAATATAACGAAATCAAACAAAAGGGAACAGAGGATTTACGTGGTTTAATCTACTCCAAAGCAAGCAACAAATCCACTATAAACGATGAGGAATTACAATAGAGAGTTTTCAATGTACGTCTCCCTACCTAGAACTAGGGTTACAAGGATTGACACGTTCTCACAGAGTACCACACCTCTCACAGCCCAAAATAGCCACGCACTATTTTGTCTAATACCGCCAAGACCTCGAGACCCTCGACCACCAACTGTGTCCGTCGTCCGTCTCTCCCCAATTTGTGTCTCTCTCACTTTTGGTCTTGTCCTTTAATTGACGTCTCATCACCTCTTTATATAGGCCCTAAGAAAAACCTTAACAAATTAGAATTAGGACTTTTAATTCATGTCAATAAAGAAATCCTTTTACAACTAGTATAAAATTGTTTAACTTTCTCCAATTAACTCTAGAATTAATTAATACAATCCTAGTTTGTATAGAATTCCAAAATCCTTATGAATTTGAGACATATTTTAACACACATATATATATATATATATATATATATAATATTATAAAAGAGAAAGCTAACCTCGTTACCAATTAGCTGAGGTTAGTCATTTCCTCACCTTTTTAAAGACAAAATATCCTTAATTTGTGATATTGTAAAGAAAAAAAATTATCAAAAAAAATATTTTTCTTACTCTTTCTTCTCCTCTCTCACGATTTCTCCGTCTCTCACTCTTCCCTAATTGTGACACCAGTTCTGAGTTATCTGTATCTTCTTTGTTTTTTTCCTTTTCTTATATTTTTTTCTATTTTGTTTGTTTGTTTTCATATGTATCTGATGTACATATTCTGGATCTGCTAAATTGTATGGGCCTCACTCCAATAAATGAGCCCGAAATAAATAGGGGCCCGGCCCCTACGAGTATATATAGCCACCTCCTCTCTCAGTCCAAAGTACGTCTCACTTGGCTTAGCAAATATGTTCTGCTTTCCATATAGTCTTGAGACTGACGAACACGTCGGAGGATTTTGGCGGGGAGTCCTCCCCGCCCCTCTCACGGTGTCTTTTTTGCAGACAAATACATGTCAGATATCCGAGATCCGCGGGACGACGACGATCCATTCGGCACCCCCGGTGCCCCTGATTTTTTCGGCTTCATCAGTAACAATGAAATTGGATACAAAGATTGACATTAGAAACAAAACAAAATGCTAGATTAGTTCGTTGATGGTGTTTGTTGATTTGAAGAAAAATTTATGATCCTTTATTTAATCCACCAAAACAGTAGGTCATCAAACAGTAGATTATGTATAATTGAGACCATAGATACACTGTTGGTCAAAATTTATGATCATTTTTTTTTTTTTTGTAGTTTGAATAAAAGCTTAAGGGCCATGGAAATGTCCTTATAGGGTAGCCTAGTGGTAGAGTCGGGGGCTTTACAAAATGTGGGGACTCAAGTTCAATACATTCTCATGCCCCCTTATGACACAAACAAATATATATATATATATATATATATATATATATATATATATAAAGGCCCGTGGAAATTTGGAGAATATGGTTTAAGGTGTTGGGCAATAACATCTTAATGTTGTAATGCCATATAAATAACTGTCATACCCCAAATATCCAAGAGTATAGTTTTTGGGTTCTGCGGTTGGTTACCCTTGGCTATAGTTTAGCCGTAGCCTTAGTTGACGCAAGTGTTAGTGGGCTAATGCATGAACTATACATAGCGAATTGAAGTTCTAGCCAGAAATGTGTTGAACACATAGTCATGAGTGCTGATTTTTTGTGCTTTAAGGGGAATGTCAAGAATTTAAGTGGAGAAGGTTTTAATATCCCGATTCATCATCTGGTAGATATTGAACTTGTGTGTGTGTCTTATAAGCGGTCACCCACTACTACTAGGCACCAACAATCATCCATGAATTTTTAGGCTGGGCCTACTTGACCCTGGTGCTTGGTGACAGTGTATGGGTCATGCGTAGTGAACCAAACTTTCGGGCTCGGAGTGTTACAAATGGTATCAAAATGAGTCTCAGAGAAAAATGTGTTAAATACATCGTCCGACGTGCTGATCCTTTGGGCATTAACAGAGACGTTAATGATTTAAGTAAGGAAATTATAATATCGCATTCCCACGTCAGGTAAATTTGGGGCTTTTGTGTGTCTTATAAGTGATGATCCACTATCAATTGACACCAACATCATCCATAAACTTTTGGGTGGACCTACTTGACCAAAATATTTAGTGGGCTATTGTAGTCCGAGCTCAAGTCAAGGCATTATAATAACTTTTGGTATAATTTTTTTGAAAATATGCTTTAAAGGTGTGAATACCAATATTATACTGTGTAGTATTTTATGTACATTCCTCCGCAAAAGATCCTGTAAATGTATTTCATTATTTTTCTTTAAGTATATGTATTAATTAATAATAAATTAAATTTAAAATATATTAATTAAGTAACAATGTACTTCCTCAGTTCAAAATAAATGTCATTTTTATTTAAAATCACTTATACAAACAAATATTTCCTCCGTCCCTAAATGAATGTCTAATTTTATATATTTTTTATTTCCAAATGAGTGGCATAAATTTACTAATTTCACCTTTGACACATATATTATGTCCTAATTTAGTCTTGTAATGTTATATATAAATATTTAGGACATTAATGTACATTTGCTACTAACATAAACACTATTATGTATTTAGGACATATATCATGTCCTAATTTAGTCTTGTAATGTTATATATAAATTCAAAAATCAACTTCTTTAATTTGAGTAAACAATTAAAAATAAACACTCATTTAATAATAGAGAGAATACAATTTTAGGACAAAGGAATTATATTTATCAATAAACCAATTATTGATCCCCTTAATTTTCATACAACAACTATTATGTATTGTTAGTAATATTTACTTGTTTTATATTTGAGATTATTTGAAATATTCATTTGTATTAAATTTGTTTATACCCATTACTTAGGCTTAAAAGAGTGTCTGTTAATAGGAATGACAATGAGACAATTCGGGGGCGGTTATGCCTAATAACATCCCCATTCTCCAATTTATTTTCATTTCTCATATTCACCCCATTCCCCACCGGAGAATTAGTTTCTACCTCATAACCATTTTCCACTGGTAATGGTTAATGAGGAATTGCCCGTGGGAAATTGTTTAAGGTTTCTCCCGCTATTAAACCTCTAACATATATTAGAATATTTTTGTTTAGGTAGACATAATCTAACAATTAACATTGGTAAAATTTTCCAAGAACGGAACTCACAAAATACACAACAAATCAAGTTCAAAAGACTTGATGAATAAATGATATTTTCATATAAAACTTTTTCATAATTAAGTTATTAAAACTAATATGTTCAAATAATTAAGTACTTGTAAGTCTGTATATTACAAACACACTACTAGTTACAAGAACACACAAGATTATAAGTATAAAAATATTATCAACAATACTTTTAAAAAGTCAAAGGGCGTGCTTAATATTGTGATTTGGTGATTTGTTTTACCACTACTAGAAAAACGCACATTAGCGACGGAAATTTCCGTCGCTAATTATATATTTTAGTCGCTAAATCCATGTTAGTTAGCGACGGAAATTAGCGATGGAACTCTGTCGAAAAAAAAGGGTCGTTGATTGAAGACAGGGGGTTTTTCCGTTGAAAATTAAAGACGGTAATTACCAACGGTGATAAACTTTTGCTAAATATTTTCTCTTTCTAATTAGTGACAAAAATTAGCGACGAAATTTTTCGTCGCTAATTAGTAACTAAATATTCCATGTCTAAATTATCCAATTAGCGACCAACAATTTTAGTGACGGAAATTTCCGTCGATATGAATGAACAAATTTATTAATTTTTTTTAAAAAAAATTTTTGTGCCTGATTTCAACAAATAACATGATATTAATAAAAACATTTCAAAAATTAAAACATACCACAAATTAATACAAATTAATTACAAAATTACCATAAATTAATTATAAAATTATTTAAATTAATTAAAATTGTTAAAACAAGTGTCAACAAATAAATTGTTCAAACTAATCGTTATGAAATAAATTTCGGGAACGAGAATGATCGGGAGATGTGTGATCAGACGGACGGGCTTGACTCTGAAAAAATCGGTCTAGGGTGGCTTGCATATGGGACAAGGACTGCCAGGTGTCAGCGAGCTCGTTGTGGGTTTGAGCCAGATCGGTCTCTAACCTCGAAATGACGCGCTATTGGTCAACGTTCGGCTGGGCCCCTATTCGTGCCGTCGATCCAAAAGCACGCGAAACGATGATTGGCACGTGCGAGGTTACCCTGTGCGCGTCCATCCCATAGCCCCTAACTTCCTTTTTCGTCTGTCCTATGAAGGTGATCTGCTCCTATAATGGTTGACTCTACTCATTCCCGTTACGATCAGTCCTTTCCAAACGACCCTCAGTCAACTGTGCCCTAGTCTTCTCGTACTCAACATGTCATAAAAAAATAAGACAAATATTAAAATACCGTCATATCAATTTGATAGTAAACAAGAATTTTAATACTTACATACGCAGCCTCTGCCTGGGTATCAACCCACTGACCGGATCCATCCTGCCTGGTGTGCGTACCCACAAACACATCAAGGAATCACACATGAGCACCATGTGTACGCACCTACAATCAGTATGTATTACTATTAATTTTTTATATTTCTAAGAAATAAGAAATGAAATAGATGTATAGATTCTAAATATTTACACTTAACCCCCTATTTTTCTTAACCTAATTCTAATTATACTTTAAATTAAATCACTATCATGAATTTCATAGCATCAACATGGCTTCCCAATTACTTTTAACAATATATAGAATAATAAATTGAATAAACATTAAAAATATACACTAACAACCCTTATAGATTCTAAGTATTTACACTTAACCCCCTTATCTTTTTTAACCCAAATGTTAGGTCCAAGGTTGCTCTATATAGGCTAGAAGGGGGGGTTGAATAGCCTATGTCCAATTTTTGAAATTGATTCAAAAATCTTACTTCACTAGGGTTTTATAAATTTTGCAGGCGGAAGACTTGTGAAGCACAGGACAAGTTGAGAATGGCTGATCTTGGCAGGACAAGATCAGCAGTTCTTAACAGATTGGAAATCTGGAAATTTAAAGCAACACAATCAAATCACAATCACACACAAATAGACAGAATATTTAATATGGTTCACACTTATAAATAAGTGCTACGTCCACAACCAAAGTGGTCAACTTTGGATTTGAAAATCGTGTACTAAGTTTTTCCACTAGATATTTTACAAACTAAATCTCTAATGGATTGTGTACAAAAATTTAGTTGACCAAGTGTTTGTGTGGGAGAATTGATATCAATAAGATACAATTCTCGTGAGCTATGAAAAGCTAGGTGTTGCAATCAATGAAGAGCTTTAATGGACTGATAGTCTGAGAGTGAAGCTCTTCAAAGAAATACAGATAGGACGTTTAAGCTTTAATGCACTTGAAGAAGATGAAGAAGATTCAGAGTTGTAGTTGTTAAAGTGTCTTGAATGCAGCAATGGATTCTCCTTTTATATGCAGGAGGAAGCTAGGAGCCGTTGGAGGTCTTCTAATTTGAATTTAAGAGCAATTAATGCTCTAATCTGTTGTTGACTCCTGATAGGCTGGCCTGTAGCTTGCAGTCTGTCTCCTGACACTTTGCTAAAAATAGGCGGTCTGTGTTTGCAGGAGGAATGTCCTTTTCTGAGTGTATGCCAAGAATGGAAATCTTCATTGAATGTGATTTGCAGGTTAACGTTGCATCGAAGTCAATGAAAGCCTCAAATCAGGACATGTCTTCGGCAGTTCTCTTATCGACGTTTCGAGGTTCTTCAACATTGCCGATGAAGCTTGGCCGATATGAGCTTGTCCGATATTCAAACGAAAGACTGCTGATGCATTGTTTGCCTATTGTGCAGAGGACGTCCGATGTCCTATAGGCTATCTTCTTCAAGGCTACTTACAAGTTTGCAACCCTAAACTATTCAAGCTATGCCTAAGTACAAGTTGCCACTCTAACAGACACGCAGGCCCATTAGTCACCTTGTCTTAGACTTAGGTTATGGATTCAAGCAAATCTAGGCTAATTATGCAACAATCTCCTCCTATTTGCTTGAGTCCATGACCCTACGAATACAATATCAGCTGACCATGTTCAAGTCTAGTAATAACATGCTTGTAAGATTGATATATTAAATAAGCATGCCCTAGATGAACTTACATAAAGGTCATTGTATTCAAGAATTACAAAGTGTTTACAAACAGAAATTAAGCATCGACACTTGTAATTAGACCGAATTTAAAGACATGCGAGATAGGCGGAATAGGCAATATAGGACATGTCTTTAAACCAGTGGTTTAAATTTCATGCAATCACATAATAAGCAGTTCATAATAAACATGAAAGTTTTAAAACATAGTCATTGTTAATTAAACAAGTTGTTTAATTACAAAGTTTAGCAAAAAGATTATACAAAATATTATCGGCTGGTTCGAGAGGATGACCGAGATGATGCACGACCTTTGCCTTTGCCTGATGAAGATTGCCCATATGCCCTTGATGCCCATTTAGAGTCAACAGCAGCCTTAAGTCTTGCAATTTCTTCGTTTGCTGCTGCTAGCTCTTCTTTAGTATCGGCCAATTCAGAGGAGAGCTCTTTGTTCTTCGCTGAGCGAGCATTATGCTCAATGAGCTTGGTCTCCGATCATTGTTGAGTCCGGCCATCTCCTCCTTCATGGACGCAAGCGAGGCATCAATAAAGCCGAGGCGGTGCTCGCAGTTCGCGCTCCTTGCGGTAGTAAGCCAAGTGCTTGGCGTGAGATTACGCGTTGCTCGCACGCAGGAGTGAACAGAGCGATTGGCGGGCGTTGAGAGTGAAGCACAAGCTTGTAGCCGCCTTCAACCATGTCGACGACCCGCATCGCTTAGTGGCTATGTTGTTCCAGCTTGGTTTCAAGATGGCAGACGCTTGGATGAAGAGGCCGAGATTTGGTCGGCAAGGGCGCCTTGGCCGGCCGAGATGGATCGTAGGCAGCATCAAAGCGGCCTTTGCACCCTTGGAAATCTCCATCACTTGGGTCATGCAATACCGCACACGGGTGATGTGAGACCGATCTCGCAGAGAGTTGGTGCAGGCCTTGGTCGTCAACGAGATGACCTCAAAATCTTTCAAAAATTTAGGACGCCTCAAGAGATAGGTATCGACGAGTCGATGACTTGTCGATGGTTCCGCGAGGGGAAGGATGGCCGGTGGCTTGGGTAGGAGAGGGTGGAGGATGGCCGGGGAGGAGAGGGATTGGCTGGAGGAAGAGTAGAATATGGTGGAGGAAATGGGAACATAGTAGGGGGAAGGAAGGCTAGAAGACGCGAGGAACAGGAAGAGCCTTTCTATGTAGATGACATATGAAAGGGGTGAATGAAGAAAGGGGGAGGTGAAAAGAAAGGGGAAAGGCTAGGAGAAAGGAAGAGAAGAGGGATGAGAGGGTTGAAGCCAAGGAAAGTGGTGACTACATCAATGAAGCTGTAGACCACAGGGTGATAAAGGATGGAAGGATGGCCGATAATGGTGAAGACCGGGGGTTTAGGCAGAGAGAGAAAGGGGGAGATGTCCGATTTGGTGGGAAGGGGAAGGCCTAAGTCCTTATGGATTGCAACCCATTGGTTGAAGATCATAAGATCTTGAACCGCTGAGTTGTGGGAGAAAAAGAGTTGGGACCAGGCAGGAGGAAGAGGGTCATAGTAGGCACCCCATTGAAAGATGATTTCACCTGGACATAGGCCGACAGGAAATCTCTTGGGGTAGTCAAGGGTGGCCAAGAAGGGTCGAGTCGGTTGGGTTTAGGCCTGTCTCCGAAGGACAGCAGCCCGAACCTCGTGGTGTAGGTTGGCATAGGGGTTGGTTTTGAGGCGTTTGGGAGGAGGCGGTCGAAGAGGGAGAGATAGGTCGTTTGGAGGATGGTGGATGAGGAGGTGGCGAGGTGAGATAGATGGCTCTTGGGTGGTGGTTGTTTGGATGGGAGCAGAGGGAGGAGGTGAGGAAGGGTGAGGTGGTAGGGAAGTAGGCATAGGTGGTGAAGGTGGAGAAGGTGGAGGAGAAGAGGTTTCATCGGCAGCCTCACAAAATGTACCTTCTTCTTTGCACTCTTTTTAAAACGTTTGCCATGCTTGGACTTAGTAGGAGTGGAAGAGGCGAAGTTGGTGATTGAGATGTTGTGGTGGGAACTGGCTGGTGGAGGAACATGAAGAGGCAATGGGTGGATGAGACCTTAGGAAGGCCAAATGATTCGTCCGTGGGTAGGAGGGTTTGTTTGGTTTTGGGTTTGGAGGAATGGGAGGTAGGTTGAGAGGGTTTGGAGAGGTCACGGTTGGAAGGTTGATGGGTCCTTCTCAACTGCCTTTGAGCTGGTGGTTTCTGGTTTGTTTGAGTTTTGGGGTGAGAGAGGAGAGTGTTTAGGCTTTTGGTAGGAGGCTCGGCAGGCTCATATGGATCGTGGTCTAGCCCCGAGGTCAAAGTGTTCAGCGGCAGCCCCAATGGGTGTAGGCTCCTCCTCCTCACCGGTAACCCGGCGGTGTAGGTGACCTTCCTCTTACCCTGTCGGCTTGGGTAGGGGCCACCAGCGCACAGCAGAAGAAGCAGCAGCAGAAGCAGCCAGCGCAAGCAGCGCAGCAGAAGCAGCCAGCCCTCGCCGCGTTGGTTGTCCTTTGGCCATATCATCCCTATAGCGGGTGATGTTGTTGACCGTGAAGACGTAGGTGTTGGACACCTTGATGAGGTCGTCGAAGCGACCAGCTCATCAATCTCCTCATAAACGGAGGATGACATTGATAACCCCGACAAAGGGCCTCTTCATGGACGGGTGAGCTTGGACTTCAGAACGCTCCGGGATAGCATTGAGAAGATGATCTTTGCCCGGCTGAGTTGCTTGCGAAGGACCACGCCTTGGTCCACATCACTGTTGGGAGGTGAAGATGTCCCTCGAGCCATTTTTGAACAAAATGCTCTTGTCGAGCGATGGCCGATATGATAGGGGTTCTCTGGGAAGAGGTTCCTAGACATCTCGGAAAACCTCTTGGCGCACCCTCATCATCTCCTGGCAAGTGCCGATTCGGCATCGGTCAAGTCCAATTTGCCTTCAACAGCGGTCAAGGATTTCTCCAACATCCTTGTAGGTCAACTTGATGTAGTGCCTCGATGTAGCCCTTGATGTAGCTTAAGTTGACAGCTCGAGGCATTAGCGAGGAGGAGGCGAATCATCCTTGTATAGAATTCCTCGCCTAGATAGTTGTAGTGGGTGTCGTTGAGTTGGAACAGGGGAGGAGTCCACACTCGGCCAAATCTTTAGCAAGGCATCACTAGCGGATGTGCAAATGATGGAGTCTCGTCTATAGTCATCCTGGGTGATAACTTGACAGGAAGGACCCCGATTGGGAGCTCAGCACCAATGCAGCCCTGGTTGGCTTTGCGAGGCGGAAGATGAAGTGGTGGCAGCAGCTTTGAGGATTTAGACTTTCCCTACATGATCGGCGATGTGAGAACAAAGATATAGAAATATAGATATGCAAGATATGCAAGAATCGCAGATAATCAAGAAATCAGCAGATATTAACATAAACAAGTACTGTTCAGATCAAAACCCAAAATATAGACAAATTGAACCAAAATATAAGAACAGTTCATCATCTGGGTTTTAAATATCTATCGAGTTTGTCATTTTCAAGCAAACAAAGTAGCATAAACGAAAACATAGTACCACAGAATCTCTACAACACATTTTACACCCAAAAAGCATGATTCAAGCAACAATCGCAATATAGCACGGTTCATCAATGGCGGACAGCTTTAAAACCTTAAATTAGGTCAAAACAAGACCCTAAACGGATTTAAATGAATCAAAAGGTGTAGAAATCCTTACCATTGATGATTTTAAGATTAGAGACTAGAGATTTTGGAGTTTTGAGAGGATTTGAGGATTAGATTGGAAGCTTGAAAGGTTTTTGAAAGTTGAAAATGGCGGTTGTTGAGAGTTGTGAAGAGTTACTGTACATTTTACCCTTTTATACCTCGACAGCCACTAAATGGAATTTGATAAAATTTGAAGTCCGCATTTATTACCCGATGAGTCACCGTACGTATGGCGCCCTTAAGTCCGCCTATTTATCAAAGTCCGCCTATTTTATCAAGATTGCCGATGTGGAGATAGACACTTACCCAAGGTTGTCTATTTACTCTAGCAGAGTTGAGATCGGCGATCACATAGGCGCTTTAATAACAGCTTGATGAAATAACTTAAAGAATTAGCTAGAAAGGATTAAGGATTGAGGTCAAGCATACCAAGCTCTCCTCTTAAATATGCAAACCTGGTTGAATCAAGTGGTTTTGTGAAGATGTCGCTACCGATTCTCGTAGGCACATATTGCATGCCGATGTTACCTTTTTCAACATGATCTTTAAGAAAGTGATATCTCACATCAATGTGCTTTGTTTTGGAGTGCATGACAGATTTTGAGAGATCGAAATTGCCGATGTGTTGTCACACATTATAGGACAATCATCGCTTTGATCTCATAGTCCACTAGTTGCCGTTTGATCCACAAAGCAATTGTGAGCAGCAGCCTACCAGCCTATGTATTCGCTTCGCTTGTTGAAGTTGAAACGAGGTTTGCTTCTGCGGCCCATGAGACAAGTCTATTTCCTAAGAATTGACATGTCCCACTTGTGCTTTTCCTGTCAACTTTACATGCAGCAAAATCAGCATCGAATAGCCTATAAGATTAAAAGATGAATCTCTAGGATACCGATTCCCAAATTGGGAGTATCTATCGATATCCGATGATTCTTTGATTGCTTGTAGGTGAGACTCCTTTGGATCAGCTTGAAACCTAGCACAAACACAAACAAAGAAACATGATATCGTGCCTACTAGCGCTAAGTATAAAAGTGAACCAATCATGCCTCTCAGAGAGTCATGTCCACTTTCTTGCCCTTCTCATCTTTGTCAAGATGGCGCTTAGTAGCCATAGGAGGTTGTCGTTTGCATTCTCAAGACCAAATTTCTTGATGACATCCTTTGCATATTTGGCTTGATTGATGAAGATACCATTTGAACTTTGTTGAATTTGAAGACCAAGGAAAAAGTTGAGCTCTCCCATCATGCTCATCTCAAATTTACTCGCATAAGCTTTTCAAACCTTTTGCAAAGATTTTCATTAGTAGAACCAAAGATAATATCATCAACATATATTTGAACAAGTAAGGAATGACCTTTATGTTTCATAATGAAAAGAGTAGTGTCAATTTGACCTCTTACAAAGCCTTGAGATATCAAGAACTTTGAAAGGGTCTCATACAGGCTCTTGGAGCTTGTTTAAGTCCATAAAGGGCTTTCCTCGGCTTGTAGACATCTTCTCTCCTTGAACAGTCTATGAACCCGGTGGTTGCTCAACATAGACTTCTTCTTGAAGTTCTCCATTCGAAATGCACTCTTTACATCCATTTGATAAACTTTGAAGTCCTTGTAAGAGGCATAGGCCAAGAATAACTGATAGCCTCTAATCTTGCAACAGAGCAAATGTCTCATCATAGTCAATACCCTCCTCCCGTCCGTATCCTTGGGCTACCGCCTTGCCTTGTTTCTTGTAATGTTGCCGTTTTCATCCATTTTGTTTCGAAACCCACTTTGTGCCAATAACGCTTGTCCTTTAGGCCTAGGGACTAGTGACCGACTTGGCATCTCGTCAAATTGGTTTAGCTCTTCTTGCATAGCTTCCACCCACTTGGATCTTCCAGAGCTTCATCAATCTTTTGGGTTCAATGTTAGATACAAATGCGAGAATACATGCATTCATTTCTTGAAGCTTGTCTAGTTTGAACACCAAAGATTAAGATCTCCAATGATTTGAGTGATAGGATGATCTTTTACTTCCTAACTTCGCAGTTGAACTTGTCCTATTGCATCGGCAGAGTTGGATTCTTGAGAAGTAGAAGTAACAAGCTTGGTTTTCTAAAGGGTAGGTTAATTCCAAGGTAGGTTGTATGACTTCGTGTGGAAGGCAAAGGGATTCAGGGTTTTCGAGTGTTCATTTGTTGGTTCGTTTGAGGATTCTAACAAGTTGACTCTTGGAAGATCTTGTGAAGAAGGAGGATCGCCAGATCGGACTTGGGTTTCGCACTGCCTCATATTCATCGAATCATTAGTAACCTTAGGAGCCAAATGTGGCCCAATGAAATCAAATTCATCAAAAGAAACATGTACGATTCAACAACCTTAAGTGAAGTTTTATTGTAAACTCTCGTATGCTTTTGAAAACTTGGCATATCCTTAAAAATTCCTTCATCACTTTTGGATTCAAACTTACCTCTATGTTCTCTACCATTGTAAAGAACATAGCATTTACAACCAAATATTTTAAAGAATCCAATGTTGGGAGTTTCGCCTCTCCATATTTCATATGGAGTTTTGTTATGAAATTTATTTATGATGGACCTGTTTTGTGTGAAGCAGTGCTGTTCACGCCTTCCGCCCGAAATACATAGGCGCTTGGCTTCAGCAATCATTGTCTTTCCCGCTTCAATGAGAGTTCTGTTCTTCCTTTCAAAGAACTCCATTTTGTTGAGGTGTGCCAACCGCAGAGAAATTGTGACCAATTCCATGGTCATCACAATATTTGGCTACACCATTGTTCTTGAACTGCTCCATTGTCTCGATCTCGACATCGAGATATCATCCCGCCTTCCGAGTCGTAGTCTTCGAAGAGTTCAAGAATGATGTCATATGCTTCATCTTTGGAGGACATCATCTCTACCCAAGTAAATCTTGAGTAATCATCAACTACCACAAGAGTATACTTGCCGCCACCAAGACTTGTAGTAGTTACAGTCCAAACAGATCCATGTGCAAGAGCCGAGGTCGGTTGTTGATAGGCAAGGCTTGCTTTTGAAGGAAGATTTGTGTAGTTTGCCTAGTTGACATGCTCGCAGAGACGTGTGATTCAGCTGATATTTTAGGCAAACCAACAACTAGATTGTCTTTTGATAGCTTCTCCAGGTATTTGAAATTGAGATGACTAAGCCTTTTGTGCCACAACCAGTGTTGTCGCTGATGACCTAGCAACCAAGCAAAGATTTGATTTTCTTCCAACAAAGATTTAGGTCAACAAAGATAGACATTCCCTTTTCGAATCCGTCAGATAGTTGAACATGTCTCATTGTCCTTTATGAGACATTGACTTGAGGAAAACCGACATGTTAGCCCTTTATCACGTAATTGTGATATGCTTAGCAGATTGTGCTTTAAACCTTCAACTAGAGAGACTTTGTTGATGGAGAGATTGCCTCGATTATACTTCCATAACCAATGGTCTTCCCTTTGAGTTATCTCCAAATATGACCGAGGGACCTTTTGCTTCAACAATGCTTGAAAGAAGATTTGGATCACATCATATGCTTTGAGCATCCACCGTCTAGATACCATAGATCTTTCTCTTCTTCATTGACACCATGAAGCATTCTGAAATATAGACATTTAAGAATATGGTCCCCTTTTATTTTTGGGTCCTCAAGGTTAGCAACCTTTGGGATCCACACTTGTTTAACCTTTGGAGGAGTAAATCCTCTAGATTTAGGTGTGAATCTCAAGGCATTCATGAATCTCATGACCATGGCATTTGCAGAGAAGAGCATTTGTGAAATCCTTCAACATGAGTAATGATTTCTTTTGAGGCTTCTTAATATCGGCAGCTTTGGAATGATCTTTCGCGATAATTGGCCTATAGGACTTAGGCCGATAATGCCTTTTCTTGTTGATGTTAGGTTTACCATAGGTAGACCTCTTATCAAAAGATTTTGTATTTACAGCACATGTCCTTTAAGCTTTTATCTTAATTCACTCTTTTACCCTTTTATAGGCGTGTTGGGATCGCCTTGCCTTTGACAAATTTAATAGGTTTGAGCCGAGAATTCTAGACTTGCTATTAGTCATCCCTGTTTTCTTAGGGTGACTAATGGCAGTTTTAGTTGCTCGACTCACTATTAGCGAGTCATTCCGCGATTGCTTTCTTTTGGACTTGTCTTTTGTTTTTGGGATAAACAAAAGGAACTTTGTTAAAGCCAAGTCCTTGCCTTTGGGAGAGCTGGTCATAAGAAACTCCTACAACCAATTCTTCAAAGAATCACTTCGTATGTCTCATCCTTTTGAGAACTAGAAGAACTACCTACTTTGAACTCACTTTGGAAACCAATACCGCTTTGTCATCTAAAGTTTTCGGTTTGAGAGAATGGTATCAAAGTTTCCTTTAGAGTTATTCCAAGTATTGACAACCTTTTGAAGGTCATCTTTCTCGAATTTATCTTCTTGATGTGTTCAAGTAGGAAGTCCACTTTTCGATCAAAGCTTTGTTCTCTTTTTGCAATTTGATACTTTCGACTGTCGTCTATCAAGATCTTTGATCTTAGACATCAAGGTTGATTTCTCGAAGACACTAGTTCATGCTTCTTGGCTAATTTCACATAGGCGACTTTGAATTTTGAAAACTCTTCCAAAGATGTCTTTGTTAGCTTTGATGAGCTCTCCCTTTGATGGTTCATTGAGCTCATCATCATCATCACTTGTCATCTTGTTGAAATGGTAGTGACCTCACCGAATCATGTGGTGACTCCCGGCCATAAGGCATATGTTGGCTTCTTCAAAGAAAGTCACAAGAGTCATCCTCATCGGTGTCGGTGTCACACCATGTAGGCGATTGCTTTCATCAATGTCTTCACCACCATCCCTTTTTGTTTTTGAAATTTAGTTTCGGACGTTTCTTATAAAATTCATATTTTGGCTTTGGACATTTAGAGGCAAAATGGCCTGGTTTCTACGCTTAAAACAAACTAGCTCATTATCCTTTTGATGGTCTGTGATTTATAAGGGCGAGAATGTTTTGGTTGAGCGTTGTTTTATAAGGAACGATTTTGTGAGAAGACCGCCTATGTGATGATGGTTTATTAAACCTTTTGAAACGTTGATATTTCTTTACAAACATAGCAAAGGCTTCGTCAAAGAATATCATCATCTTCACCGGAAGTAGAAGGTGTTTCATCGGGTTTTGAACAGAAGGTTCGCAGACATGGTGGTAAGGACAAGTTTTTAAAACTCTTTTCCATTTCTTGAGCTTGTTGGATTTCAAGCTCATAAACCGAAAGACTAGCATAAAGGTTTCTAAGAGTCAATTTGTTTAAATCTTTTGACTCTTTCATGGCGATGATCTTAACATGCCATAGGCCTAGTGCATTTAGAAATCTCATGTTTATTTCTTTCTTTTCATACTTCTTTCCTAATGAATAGCAAGAGTTGACTACCTCATAGAATCTGTCATAGGCACTTCGCAGAGACTCTTTGGGATCCTTTTGAAGGAGTCAAACTTGATGCAGTATATAATTTGTTGTTCTTTGTCTCGCCATCACCTTCAAGATATTCAAGGATGGCTTCCCACATCTCCTTTCTTTGTGTCCAAGTTGATAATCTCGATAAGTGCTTATATCAACACAGTGGTAATGATGTTGATGGCCTTTCCATCCGAGCATCATTCTTTCGTCTTCATCATCCCACTCTTCTTCGGCTTTGGTACTTGTGCGGCGTTGGATCTACCGCGCCGGTGTATTAGGCTTCATTGGAATTCGGGTCCATCGTGACACATTTCCACAAACGTTTGTCAATTGAGTTCATATGTCTTTTAACTTTATCTTTCCAGATGTCAAAGTGAACTTCATCCAAGACAGACAATGGTTCACGTTTGAGGTTTCCAACATTTGGTGAGCAGCCATGATCTTTAATCTCTCAAGAGGTTAATCTCGGAAAAACTAGTTTTCAAAGAGTTAAGCTCGATACCAATTGTTAGGTCCAAGGTTGCTCTATATAGGCTAGAAGGGGGTTGAATAGCCTATGTCCAATTTTTGAAATTGATTCAAAAATCTTACTTCACTAGGGTTTTATAAATTTTGCGGGCGGAAGACTTGTGAAGCACGGGACAAGTTGAGAATGGCGATCTTGGCAGACAAGATCGCGGTTCTAAATTGGAAAACTGAAATTTAAAGCAACACAATCAAATCACAATCACACACAAATAGACAGAATATTTAATATGGTTCACACTTATAAATAAGTGCTACGTCCACAACCAAAGTGGTCAACTTTGGATTTGAAAATCGTGTACTAAGTTTTTCCACTAGATATTTTACAAACTAAATCTCTAATGGATTGTGTACAAAAATTTTGTTGACCAAGTGTTTGTGTGGGAGAATTGATATCAATAAGATACAATTTCGTGAGCTATGAAAAGCTAGGTGTTGCAATCAATGAAGAGCTTTAATGGACCGATGCAGTGAAGCTCTTCAAAGAAATACGATAGGACGTTTAAGCTTTAATGCACTTGAAGAAGATGAAGAAGATTCGAGTTGTAGTTGTTAAAGTGTCTTGAATGCAGAATGGATTCTCCTTTTATATGCAGGAGGAAGCTAGGAGCCGTTGGAGGTCTTCTAATTTGAATTTAAGAGCAATTAATGCTCTAATCGTTGTTGACTCTGATAGGCTGGCCTCGTAGCTTGCGTCGTCTCGACACTTTGCTAAAAATAGGCGGTCGTGCTTGCGGGAGGAATGTCCTTTTCGAGTGTATGCCAAGAATGGAAACCTTCATTGAATGTGATTTGCGGGTTAACGTTGCATCGAAGTCAATGAAAGCCTCAAATCGGGACATGTCTTCGGCGGTTCTCTTATCGACGTTCTTGAGGTTCTTCAACATTGCTGATGAAGCTTGGCCGATATGAGCTTGTCCGATATTCAAACGAAAGACTGCTGATGCATTGTTTGCCTATTGTGCAGAGGACGTCCGATGTCCTATAGGCTATCTTCTTCAAGGCTACTTACAAGTTTGCAACCCTAAACTATTCAAGCTATGCCTAAGTACAAGTTGCCACTCTAACAGACACGCAGGCCCATTAGTCACCTTGTCTTAGACTTAGGTTATGGATTCAAGCAAATCTAGGCTAATTATGCAACACCAAATCTAATTATACTTTAAATTAAACTACTACCATTGATTTTATAGCATCAACATGACTTTCCAACTACTTTTAGCAATATATAGAACAATAAATTGAATAAACATTGAAAATATACACTAACACCCCCTATAGATTTAAAGTGTTTACAATTAACCCCCCTTTATCTTTCTTAACCCAAATCTAATTAAACTTTAAATTAAACTACTATCATGGATTTTATAGCATCAACATGAATTCCCAACTACTTTTAACAATATATAGAACAATAAATTGAATAATATTAAAAATATATACACTAACTTCCCTATAGATTCTAAGTGTTTACACTTCACCCACACTTTATCTTTTTTAACCCAAATCTAATTAAACTTTGAATTAAACCACTACCATAAATTTCATAGTATTAACATGACTTACCAACTACTTTTAACATATATAGAACAATAAATTGAATAAATATTAAAAATATACACTAACACCTTCTATAGATTTTAAATGTTTACATTTAACCCCTCTCATCCCAGTTAACCCAAATCTAATTTAACTACAAATCATTGAATTGAATTAAACTACTACTATAGATTTCATAACATCAACATGGCTTCTCAACTAATTTTAACATATATAGAACAATAAATTGAATAAACATTAAAAATATACACTAACACCCCTTATAGATTCGAAGTATTTACATGTAACCCCCTCATCCCGGTTAACCTAAATCTAATTAAACTACAAATCATTCAATTGAATTAAACTACTACTATTGATTTTATAGCATCAACATGGCTTCCCAATTACTTTTAACATATAGTGGACAATAAATTGAATAAACAATAATTTTAAACTACTACCATGAATTTCATAGCATCAACATGGCTTCCCAACTACCTTTAACATATATTGGATAAAAAATTGAATAAACAATAATTTTAAACTACTATCATGGATTTCATTTTTATCAACATAGCTTTCCAACAACTTTTAACATATGTTGGACAATAAATTGAATAAACTACAATTTTAAACTACTACTATGAATTTCATAGTATCAACATGGCTTCCTAACTACTTTTAACATATATTGGATAATAAATTGAATAAACAATAATTTAAGTTAAACTAATTAAGTTACTTACCATACGCGTCAGGTGCTCAGCGATGCTGATCGACCCCGTTGTGTGCTTCATTCCAGACCCCGACCCGATAGCCCTATTCTTCTTTGCCCTCTCCGAGGCATCCTTGGTGGTAGACCTAGATCAGTAGTCTTCGTATGGAGCTCAAACGTCATCGGTCATGAAGAGGGGCTGCCTCTTCAACTCGATAAAGAACTTCGTCTTCGTCTTGTAGATGAAGTCCTTGTACCGACCGGCAGCCATTTCCTTGAACACCGCCAGTGCTTCCTCATCCGAATGTCTGGGCCAAGAATATTTTCCCTAGAAAAAGTTGCATGAATAAATAACGATAAAATAAATAAACATTTCGAATAAAGTAATGATAAATTATACAATTTAGGAAATGTTACTGTTGTACCGTAAATTCTCCCCACCATTCTTCTTTTTTCGCCACTGAGACATTTTTATATTGCGGCCAGAACTCTACATGCTGAGAGGCACAAAGAAGATCTCCAAACCAATATGCGGACTGAGGGTATGCCTTTACAAATCTGATAAAAATTCAAATTTCAGTTCTTATATATGAAAATACAATAAATTAACTATGAAATAAAATAACATAAGGAAAAAGTGTTAATAGTTAGAAACTTTCTGTCGTGAACGAGGCTCATTGGACATAATAATCTGATCCTCTGAGTCTAAAGGCGAAGACTCCTCATCCATAGTCGCTACCGATGATAATGGTGTGGCAGGAGAGCCCGTAAAATCCACATCTTCTAGAGGTGTGGATATAGATGGTGCTGGCTGTGTTCCCGTAATAGAAGTCACTAGGGGGCGAACCTTCCTTAGTCTACTCCTACTACTAGCTCCTCGGCTAGAAGACATGTCTAATTAAATACAATAATATTACAAGAATAATTTAACTCAAACCAAAATTAAATAAACATGAACAATAATACAATAAAATTTCGGCAACACCTCCACATCGCTCTCCAAGTGCACGACCTAGACGTACAGTTGGGTCATTACAACTAGGGGTGTTCATTGGTTCGGTTTTCGGATTGTTCGGGTTATTCGGTTCGGTTTGTTCGGTTTTTGTTATTTCAACCTTAAAACCAATAATCAAACCAAACCAAATAAAAAACCAAGAAACCAAACCAAATTCAAATTCGGTTTTCAGTTTGGTTCGGTTCGATTTTCGGTTTTAACCAAACAAATGTTAAAATTACAATCCAATTCAAAGTTTAAATATTTATCATTAAAAAAACATCCAAAACAAAGATTAAAACTTTAAAAAAATTTCATAATATCCCTAAAAATTAAGATTACATATACTTAGTCACTCAAATTTAAAAGAAGTGTTGGAGTCCACACATTAGTTTGGCCTTTCTTGTCACAAAACATCTGCGAAATTTATTTTAGTTGTCACTTGTGTTATTTCTGCAACAGATTACAATAATTATGGATATTAATTATTTATATAAGTAATAATAATATATTTAATTTTATTATATTTTTTCTAATTCGAATTTCGATTTGGTTTTTGGTTTGAAAGGCAAAACCAAAAACCAAACCAAAAACCATATTAGAATTCGGTTTTGCCAACCAAACCAAACCAAAAACCAAATTTAAATTCGATTTCAGGTTGTTCAGTTCAGATGATCGATTTTTTGGTTTGGTTTTTCGATGAAACCAAATACTGAACACCCTTGATTACAACCCACATCTAGTATACACCCAGAGAACAATAGGAAATGCAATCAAAATATCTCAAATATAAAATATATTGTTAATTATAGTAGATAACAATGTTTTATAAGTACACACATCGTGAGTTTCCAAACTGTCTAAACGGACAATTCAAGAACCAATAGTACATGTTGACCGCAACACGAACTTTTTGTTCGTGTTGACCACAACACCTACTAAAGGTTCTCAAACGGGTTTCTAAGTTTATTTCCTAAAATTACATATAGAGGAGAGTGTAACATAGATAAAAATATTTTACGTTAAGCATTTGAAAAGACTAAAGGTTCTCAAACGGATTTCTAGATTTGTTTCCTAAAACTACATATAGAGGAGAGTGTAACATAAATGGAAATGTTTTACGTCAAGCATTTGAAAAGACTAATTGAATAAAGAGACAAATCTAAATACAAATTGACTCTTCCCCCTCTTTGGCCCTTTTTTTTCCAAGAACGACTCCCTCTACGACACCCTGTTAAAGTTTTATATGTCTCAACATTTATAAAAATGTGCAACTTTCTTATACTTTATCTTTGTCGAGACTGACTCAATTATATAGGTTTTAGGGTTTAGGTTTGATGATTTAGGGTTAGTTATAGTTTAGGGTTTAGTGTTAATTATAGTTTAGGTTTAGGGTTAGGGTTTAGGGTACGAGTTTAGGATTAATTAGGGTTATGGTTTAGAGTTAATTAGAATTTAGATAGGGTTACAGTTTGTTTATAGGATATAAAGTTTAGGATTTAAAGTTTAAGATTTAGATAGGCTAACTCAACCTAACTCTCTTAATCACTATGCAACTAATGATTAATTCCATAAATAATTGAACTAACCTAGTTGTGTTAGTCTTGTTTATTCACAAGTCTAAGTCCTCTCACTATTTTGTTCACATATACGCATATTCGATCATTTTATTTTCTAATGATATGCTAAGACATCAAACATCCCCATTAAACAACAATTGCATACAAATATAATACACTAAGACATTTATAACATAAAACTAACATACAAATTACAAAAATAACATAAATATCACAACTAAATCATAACTAATAAAAAAATAACATAAATATCCCAACTAAAGTCTTTAAAACATAAATAGAATGCAAATTACAAATGTATAAAACGTTTACAAATAACATAAACAAATAATACTAATTATTTTTATAAATTTACAAAATAGCAAACAAATTCACATAACATAATAAAAATTAACATAATATCATGCAAATTTATAAACAAACATTAAAATTAACAAATACAATATCACAAAACATAAAATAAATACAAAAAAGGAAAATAATTATTGTTAATGGGAGGGATGGAGGGAGGGGAAGAGAGAGAGAGAGAGAGAGAGAGAGGGCAGCAGAGAGTGGTGGATGGTGTTGCACACACTAATCTGTTGAGAGAGAGAGAGAGAGAGAGAGAGAGAGAGAGTGTGTGTGTGTGTGTGTGTGTGTGTGATTTATTAGAACTCAAACTATAAAAAAATTAAAAATTGGAGTTTATCAAAAATAATTACCGGCGGTGATGGTGGTGTGGTGGAAAGTGGCCTGAGAGGGAGAGATCATATAGAGAGGGTGGTTTCGTGGCGGTGGTGAGAGTAGCGGCGGCGGTAAGAGTGGCGTGGCAGTGGCGGTTTCGTCGAGGGATGGTTTCATGAC
>CM028363.1:61215298-61282536 GCA_016624345.1 Platycodon grandiflorus
ACATTGAAATTTCCTTCATTCATTACGGGATGTAATGAATTATCGGCGATCCAATAACTCATTTTCCTTCATGAGGTCGAACATCGAAAGTAAATCTGCGTCTCTGTGGCATGATGTGAACACCTGAGTCAATAATCCACTCCTTCTTATAATCAATAGAACCGGCAACATCGGTTGGTTGCGGTGCTTGAAGCCATATCTTGGTTGATCAATTACCTCAATAGAGAAACATTGTTCCCATTTTGGACTACCGAGACTCTTTAATTTCATGAGCTGCGTTTGCATCCTTGCCACGGCTTTACTCGACAATTGCTCTTAATATGGCCTAATTTACCACATCGAGAACAAGTCACCTTCACATGGCGGTCACGCACGAAATGCCCCTCCTTTCCACATCTATAGCAAGTTTTGGGACTGCTCTTCGTTTCCCCTTCATTGCCAAACTGCTTGTCTTCATTTGAAACATGCTTAGATGGAGAATTGTTCTTTCCTTGATCTCTGGTAAAAAGAATATTTTCTCCCCGAGAAAGTTTCTTGGACATTTGTTTCACCAAAACTTCACGATTTTGATTTTCAAGCTCAATGATTGAAGGTTGATTTACCCACCCTTGTACATAAGATATAAATGGCATGAGATCTTTGTAGACCACGAATAAGATAACGGCACGGCGTGCATCGCTAATTGGCTCCCAGAGTCTAGCTCGAAACTCGAATACACGGTTTAACTTTCAAAAAATACTCTGAAATTGAAAGATTACCTTGAACCAATCCAGCAAGTTCATTCTCTAGAAACTACAGCCTCATTGTATTCTTTTGAGTGAATAATCTTTCAAGTGTCTCCCACACTTGCTTTGGAGAATTCACACCACGAACATCTTTGGATGTAGTCCTTGCGATCGAAGTCCTCAAAGCAAATAAAGCTTTTCCACACTTAATTTTCCACTTTCGTCGAGCTCGCTATTTTGAGGAGTATCCTCCGGAATTACCGTTTCGGCACCGAGACAAGTTCCGACAAGTCTTGCCCTTATAAATAAGCTTCCATACATTCCCTCCAATAACTATAGTTGTCACCAACCAACTTTTCAACAAGGAGTTGAGAGGAACTATTCCCACTGTTCATTTTAAAGAACTAAAAAAAAAAACGTCAAACAGCACAAGGACTTCACTGAGTAATACTCCCTCCGTCCCGGATAAATGTTCCTAGTGGATAAAACACATGAATTAAAAAACATAATTAATAATGTGCTGTAAAATATATTCTGACAATAATACCCATGAACATTAATTGAGTTCAACTACTTTAAATAATTGAATTTGTTTGGGATGTGTTATATTAAATGAAGCTTTAAGGGTATATTAGGAAGAATGATAGAGAATAGGTAGATCAAAAGTCTTTAAGAACATTAGTTGGGACATCCCAAAATAGAAAGTAGGAACATTTATCTGGGACGGAGGGAGTAACAACAAACACCTTGTGAGCAACCAAGCTTTGATACCATGTAATAAATAAATAGAACAAGAAAACACAGAAATAGAGTACACAATTTTAAAGATGAAGAATAAAGTGGAGTAAACCAATGTTTATTGCTCACTGAATTACGAAAGTGAAGTACATCAAACAAGTAAACTAGTACTTTATTGATACTAGCTACTGACATAAAAAGCTCCTGAAGAAACTCAACTACTCTGATCCATAGCAACAAACTGAAGATTAAATCAGCTGAAGACTAGGTCAAATAAAGATTAGAACAATGAAAAATTAAAAAGGAGTCCTAAAAATACTCTTGACTTTATCAACTAAGTGGCCGGTTCACCCTTTGTAAGATGCACTAAATTGCAACACATGGCTCATAGTTATAGAGCTAGGCGTGAAAAGTAGTAACAAATGAAAATGATCGAAATACCAAGATTGCCCAATTGAGAGAAAAGGTTCCGGGGGCAATATCAGCTAGATTGACAAGGAGGGAGCTTGGCACCGCTAAGTAACTATATTATTCTTGAAATAATCAAATTAATCTCAAACAAGTCATGGCTTGAATACCATTTAAGTTTTTCTAATATTATCAAACAAACTTGAACATTCAAGCGTTCTACTCGACTCAGCTCGTTTTCACCCCTATCAACGAGCCTATACTTTTAGGAGGGAAAGTGTGCTATTCTATTTATTTTGAACTAGCAATGCTAGTTAGGGAGTTCACTATTTGAATTCATCCGAAAATCGAACAAAAACTAATCATCCAAATCAAAAAATTGAAGCCAAACGGAATTAGAATTTGATTTTTGGTTCGATTTTTGGGTATGATTTTCAAACCAAAACCAAATTGAATAAAATACTACTCCATCTGTTCCTAAATTATTGTTTTTTTTCTTTTCGTTCATTCCAAGAAAATTGTCGATTTGTAAATTTTCCTTTTAGGAAAATATATTAACCATTTTGCCCTTTTAATTTTTACATTTAACTTATGAGACCTACTATATAGCTAATGAATGTTTTGGAGGGAACTTGAATCATTCAAATTTGATTGGAGGGAATATATTATTATTTCAAATTTCAAAAGATATCATTGTCATCTTACTCATATTCATAAGGTTAAAAGTGGAAAAATACAATAGTACGAATATTAATTATTGAATCAATTGTTTTTCTTAATTTATATTCGGGTCAAACAAGATAATAATTTAAAACGAGAGAGGTAGGGAGGTGATCACGTTCGGTTTGATCCATTTTTGCAAAAAAATAGAAAATCGAAACTAGACCAATACTCCGGTTCTTAAAATTGAAACGAACTAAACCAATACTCCAGTTCTTAAAATTGAACGAACTAAACCAAAATGTATGAAAACCAATACATTGGTGCGGTTCTAATTGGTTCGTCTGCATATTTTTCGATTCTAAAGGGATAAACCTTCTTAAATTTGTGAGTTGACAAACAAATAATAAAATCTAATATTTCATACGTCAATTAAAAACATTCAATATTGATAAAATGTTAAAAATACAAACAAGCTCACAAAAAGGAAAAAGAATAGAAAGATAGTACATTGACCATTAACATTTATTACAAACCACTTTATGCAATATAAATTAAAATGAGAGAAAAGTAGATTCAAGAACATCAAGTCTATGTATGTGTGTAAACGGCGAGAGAAATATCACTAAGTATTTATACCTAGGGTTTGGGTTATGGTTAGAAAATAGAAGTTATATGTTTTAAACATTAATTTATTAATAAATATATTATATAATTATATTATATATAATATATATTGGTCCGATTCGGTTCGAACCAATTTTTAATTTCTAAAACCGAGACCTAACCAAATGATCGGTTCTACTAAAAATCGAATGCAACCGAACCAAACCAAAAGTATTGGTTCGGTTCGATTTTAGAAAAATCTGCTCACCCTTAGAAGAGAGTAATAAAAATAAAAATAAAAATATTATTATTATTATTTATATAAATAATTATTAGATATATCATAATAGTAAAAATATGTTAAAATTTAAATTTGATTGCATGTCTAACATTTGTTTGGTTCATTTGTAATTTAGTCGGCTTGATTACAATATCTATAAATTAAGGAACATTTACAATATTTAGAAAGTATAATTTTGTTAAACTTTCACACCAAACCAAAAATTGATTTTGAATTTGGTTTGGTTTAGTTTTTTGGTTGATTTTATTCGAGATTTTCAGTTTTAAAAAAAAAAAACCGAACGCCACTAATGCCAACCAACTATCCATCTCCTACTCGTGCACAGCACAGCTTGAGCGGACTTCATAATTGTTTCCCCTAGAATGTTAGAATTTGATTGATTGTACATTGGTCCGGCAAAAGATTTACTCTCTTTCTAAAACGTGGTCGGCAGGATTCGAACCTGCGCGGGCAAAGCCCACATGATTTCTAGTCATGCCCGATAACCACTCCGGCACGACCACAGTTGTTGTTTACAGAGAATTCCAACAAATTGTATTAGACAAAAAAATTACGCAATTATTTTTATGTTTGCTGCACCCTCACAAAGAGTACTTCTTTTAATAATTTATACCTTCTGTTGTACTATTTTAGTTCAAGATGCATGTTTCGGTACATAGTTCACTTCAAAAAAATTATGAAGCTCTCTTCCACTTATGGATTCAGCTCTTTATCTAGAATCGAACCATCCATTTTAATAATTTTAATCCTATTTGCGTCTAGAATCGTTCGTTGAATACACACACACATGCATTGCGTACGTACGTGCACACGTGTATGTATAAATTTAAGGGTTTAATTAATTATTATGGCTGGTCCGAAGAATCGAAGTACCAAGTTGGCAAGTTACATATATAGTCATCATACAACTTTGGTAAAATGAAGTGATCAAGCTATAGAACTGTGTTCCATCTTAACTTCTTACACATACGCTTATAAGTCTCAACTTGAATGAAATGTAAAATCATCTTACATATCAAAGGTAAACCAGATCTCATTCACTCTGTGCGTAAACTCAAATGGTGAATTATATTGTGCGACTGCGTAAGTTGTTGTGATTTCTCCTTCATGAGTTTTATCAATAGCCTTTGACCAAAGAGTACCACTAATGCTGTCGGCCAAGGCAGCAGCTTCCTCCCCAACTTGTGAATCCTCCTTTACGAAGCCTCCAAATTGGCGTACAGCTACATATGTTGGTCCCCATTTCTGGACATGGAGGCCTTTAGCTGGAGGTGGATTAGCTTGGTTCTCCTTTGGGACATAAAAGCTCACAACGAAAGATGATTTGCAGAATGGTCCGTCACTCGGTGAGATTTGGGTAAGCACAGGAGCTGTCATTTCTATCTTTTCTTGGTAATCATTTTTCCCTTGGATGTACTTGAATAACCTACGACGAACGCAGCAGGAGTTAGAAACTGGCATCTGTCTTGATTTCGTTCATGCTGAAGTTACACCTGACTCAAGAGACAATGACGTATATATATGTGAACCAGGAAATGCGATCTACTAAATTAACTGCAACATATATATATATGTATGTATGAACAATGAATTCTCGTATATAGATGGAATTATTCTTCGATTGAAATATCAAGTAAAAGAGCTAGAATGTATTGTTCAGAGGATCGTGGATTAATCCCCAAAAAATAAATTCAAGAGCGAGAAAAAAACATGTAAATGGCCCATCCAAATGACACATATATATAGGGTTCAACTCAACAAGTCAGTTTCCATGCATATTGTTGCAGTCATTTGGCTTCAACCATGCATATTGTTCTCATCAGATTTTGTGTAGTTACAGTAGTAACAGAAATCGTAACGTTGCTTACTCAACAAAATGATGATATGATATTATGAACTCAGAAATCAACTAATAAGTTTCTTTCTGTAATTAGAAAGCATCATATACGAGGTTTTATTCCTTTTTTTTTTTTTTTTTAAAACTAATTTATTCATATAAAAAAAAAAAAAGTAAAATCAGCGTTGATAAAGAATAGCTAGCAGCAGTTATAAAGGTTTACAATGAAATGAAATTTGAAATAGAATCAGTAATTAAGAATGTATGCGCTTACTGTAAGAAGCCAGTTCTTGTAGCTTCATAGAGGGAAATGTCATCGATAGGAGCCGTTGAGGCCCACATACTCGAATTGTAGCGGCGAATTTCATACCCATTTCCCACATGAATAAGGTCGTAACTTGGACACTCGATGCGGTTGCACGGCGGCGGAAATGAGCCGACGGCGTCTTGAGTTCCCCTCCAATTAACAACCCCCAATTTCACGTCGGAAAGGAGGCTCAACAAGACCGATAACTTAAAGAGATTAAAAACACCCATTTTTTCTTTTGGAATTGAACAGAGAATTGAATTGAACTGAATTCAATTTTCGGAAGGCGTTTTAAGGGGATGAGTAATGTTTGATAAATTGGCTGTTCTTATGGTGATTGGTGGCCACCCATTAAAAAAGATAAATTTTGTAGGGATAAGTATACTATTTGTCCGTCTATTTTTTAAACTTTTTGATTTTAGTCCCTATATAACGGAGATGCCCCACCAGTAAGTAACCTAAGTTTCCCCATGTTAAACACTAACAGCCTGAAATCTGAATTAGATGTCATTAGAGTGTTTTCTGTTAAGTGATGTTGGAACGGTGTGGTCGAATTGTAAACATCTTTCCCCTTTATTTTCACAGTCTTCTTCATTTCAATCTAATTAATTTATTCTCTTTGAAAACCAAGATGAGAAGTAATTGTTTAATCTAGTTAGAAAATCTAATAGAAATTAATTTTCACACATTCATTACTCATGAAATTTTTGTTTCTTTTCAATTCTCCCTATCAGGCTGCATAATTTTAAATATTATATTGATTCTATTACACCATTTGATGACATCACGCTTAGGGACCACTAACGTTCAAAATGCGCAATCTTTGGTTAGGAACGTGAACTTCTATTGCACAGAGACAAAAAAAATTTAAAAGTACAGGGACGAATGGTGCACTTTCCCTAATTGTGCAAGTATCTTTCTTTCTCTCTCTCTATCTTTTTTTTTTTTCAGGGTTGATGAATTGACAGCGTTTTGTGTATTTTTAGAGGGTTTAAGTAGTTACACATGGACGTGGTAGTGACATTATCAGAATCTTTAATATTCCCCCAGCATATTTGAGAAGCTTCGCTTTGTGGTACATCCCTCCAGCATACTGTCAACGTACTCCCTCCGTCCCTTAATTATTATTATTATTAATTTTTTGTTTGTTTATAAATAATTATTTTATTTAAAATTCTTTTTTAAAATATTATTTTTACTATACTAATTTTACTTTTTTTTTTCTACTTTAATTATGGGTTACGTACACATGATCATTAAAGGAAATAACACACTATTCTAATATTATTCCAATATTAATAATCAAGTTAATTGTTTTTTCTTAATCTGTGTGCTGGGTCAAACAAGACAATAATTTAGGGACGGATGGAGTATATTTTTTTTCTTTTTTGTCATCTTAATCAACTTTTGCATTGAGATTTGATAATAAATATTTTTTTAAAAAAAATATTTTAAAATTCATAAATTATACTCCCTCCGTCCCTAAATTATTATTTTTCTTTCCTTTTATGTCCGTCCCAAAATAATTGTCTTATTTGAAAACTTTCCTTTTTAGGACATCACTTTTACTATTTTACTCTTACTTTTTCCTCTACTTTAATTATAGACCACATACACATGGGCATTAAAAAAAATTACACATTATATCAATATTAATAATTAAGTTAATTATTTTTTTTAATTCGTGTATTTAATCAAATAAGACAATAATTAAGGAACGAAGGGAGTAATTCTTTTAGTATAGTTTCTGAGGTTAGTAATGTATTTTTGAATAAATAAGATTATGAGCAAGCTATGGTGCTGGCAAGTGGTATGTCCACAATATGTGGAATATACGGTATGATGATAACTTCTTGTGGCATAGATAAAAAGTTATACGGCATAATGATAAACCAACTATAAAACTACTGAAAATTGAAAATGATATTTTTAATGTGCAATTAGAAAACTCATTTCGGAGGACTTGTTATAATTTGCTCAAAATATTATTTTGAGCAATAAAATAATTCAAAATTACCTCTTTTATGTTATAAGAAATACTTCCTCGTTCCAGACAAAGAGTTTATTTCCCTTTTTAAAAATCAACATGTAATTAAATTAAATCAAAATTTGACATATTTTATTTATGTTTTAGGAAATAAATTTTTATTAATTAAAAATTACATTAACAATATTATAGATTACAACTTTAATAACTTTGTAAAAATAAATAAATGTATGTAAATTATTGGTCAAACTTTAATTAAGTTGATTCAAAAAAAGTCAAAAATAGATTCTTTGCCTGGAACGGAGGGAGTAATTTTTTTTCAATAATATCAAAAACTTATTACTCCCTCCGTCCCTAAATTATTGTCTTGTTTGACCCAGTACACGGATTAAGAAAAAATAATTAACTTGATTATTAATATTGATATAGTGTGTAGTTTCATTTAATGCCATGTGAATCACTCATAAAGTAGGAATAAAAATAAGAGTAAAATGATAAAATATTATCATAAAAAAACTTTCAAACGAGATAATTATTTTAAAAATGATAAAAAAAAAAAAAGCCAAGATAATTTAGGGACCGAGGGGTATTATTATTAGAATATTTTATAAGTAAAACAAAACATACGTTTACACGCTTCCACCGACCACCTATCCGGCGGTTGGCCAAATCAACCCGAAACCCTAAAAGTAGGGCCAAGTCAACCCGGTTCGATACGCTCTGGAGTGGAGGCATTATGTTGTGGTATATTCCATATTGCCATTATATTTTCCGGCTGGTGATATATTCGGTGGATTTTAGGGTATAATTCAGAGCGGAGTCGTTGTGCTTTTGCCGCTCTGGGATTTAAACTTTAAACTTGGCAACGCCGCCATTGCGCCGATCAGGTAACCGTTTGCATCTTCCTCGAACTTTCAGTTATCGGCATTAGAAATCAAGCCATAAAGTTCTATGCTCTAAATTTGCGATCAGCAATTTGTAGTTGTGATTTATCCTAGCTCTTAATGCGAGTCGATTTTTCAGTTTTTCTAACAATTTATATCCTCAAATTGCTTTGATTAACTAGCTTATCAATTGACCATGAGGATAAAACTTTTCCAGATCCTATATGCCAAATGACTGCCCAGCTTGTATGCTGCAGGTTGTTTTTGTGTGGCTGGATTTGATGGTTACCTTACTCATCTGAGTGTCTCCGTCCTCGAATTAGTTTTCTCCTTCCTTTTCGTTAAAGTTATGAATCTTGATACTAATTCTGTTACCCCTTTTAAGTGGGTAATTAGTCATTTTAAAAAAAGCTTCCCTTTCCAGAAAAATATCCCCATTATGAAGTCTAGGGGCACTAGGAATTGGTTTGATCTTTGGCCAATCGCATACGTGATACATCAGTTGGAGTTAAAGCTGAGTCATGTTCTTTTTCTTTTTAAGATTCATCGTTTATAGTTGACTGTCAGCATGCTTGATGACATTAGATAAACAAAAATGCTAGACTTTTGGTTAATGATATTCTTATAAGCTGACATTTATATGTGTTTTTAGTAAGTCATGGCTACATCTTTTTTTTGTGTTGTTTGTATTATGTAAACTATTAGCAGTGAAGATTTAATGCTTTGTGAATTAAGTTGCATGCTAAAATTGCCAAGTTCCTTGTACTGTCTTTCTAATTAATTCAGAATTTGATATTGCATCATCTTTGACAAAAATCATCATGTTACCGCTGCCAAAGAACTCTATTCACATTTTTGAAAGAAGAGGCAGAGAGGAAGGTGATGAATGATAACAGGTACTTCTGAGGTTTCTCATATCTGGATGTTTTCCTGGTGCAGCCATTTTTGGTTGTGCTGAGCTTCTAAGATAATGAATTCACATGATTATGCAACCGATTTCCTGCTGATTCCTTCTCTGCCCACAATTCTTTCCAATTTTCAACTGAAACAGAGAAAAAGAAAAATCTCTTTTCTGAGTTTTCTCTTTCTCAGTCCTATTTATACCATCAAGGTTATTCTCCTCTGCATGACTGTTCATATATTTGAAATGTATATGCTTATTACCAATCTCTTTAGTTAATGCTGATTGAGTTTACCACATTAAGGTAACAGCTTATGCCCTTTTCAATGCTAATTTAACGCCTACATTCTCTGCGTGATTTGGAGGGAAGGAAATGAGACATGACAGTTTTCGTAGGTGACGAATCAGCTTTGTTTGTTCAATGTATCAGATATCCTCCTACGTTACTAAGTTACTTGTACTTGGTTCTTGTAGTGTGATAGTCTGTAGTATAGCACAGGGCTAATCTCACTTGTACATTGTCTGCTACGCTGGTGAAGTTGTCCAATGATTTACCAACACTTCTTCCTTATGAGGGTCAATGTGAAGTCTTAATTCTCACCTCTAAGAATGATTATATTTGCATCTCTGTACTTGTGTGTGCCTACTTAACTATCTTGATAGAATTTTGAATTTTCCTTATACAATAATTGCTGAGTATGCAAAGTTTTCTGAATATGAGATAGAAATGGATGCATTTTCAATGGCTTCCTGCGCACTAGCCTCATCAATCAAGTGTGGGATATATAATTCTTCTCTTTCCTCTCTCGTGTTTTGAGCATATCATGTTTCGATGAAGTCTTCTTTTCTGCATTGCATCTAACACAAGCTGGGGGTTCTTTCACAAAAGAAGGTAAACAGGAGTCATAGAAATTGCAGGAAAGAGTGAGTGAGATTGTTAAACCATGTCTGTCAAGTTGTAGCCATGCTTCTGGAGTAAATCGTTGGTTTTCATCTGTCCCATCAATCAGTTAGTGTTGGTTCTTTGTCACATAACCCGTAGCCATTATCACCCGGATGATATTTGAATTTGGGAAGAAATTACTTTTAAGGGTAGTACAGCCTGCTTTTCATTTCTATGTAACCATGCTATGTTTTCTTTTTTGAAAACCGTCACACATTCAAACTTGCTATCAGTCTAACCGTTCCGTCTACTCCCTATTGAGCTCATCAACAGAAATTGATGGAATTTGCCTCTCCTTTTTCCCGCTGGACTCGTTTTTAGTCAACTGGCTATTTCTTTGACATAATTACAGCACGTGCATCTCATATGAATAATTACAGCACGTGCATCTCGTATGACCTCGCACTTACCCTCGCGTGCGTGGGTTTATGTACATGCTCTATTAAGTCTAAGAGACGTTTTGGATATGTAAACATGTCTAAGAAACCTTTTGTTTATATGGACATGCTCAAAGTTTGAGAGACCTTTTGTTGATATAAACATGCTCAGCTTAAGTTTGAGGGACCTTTTGAAATGCACTTATTGCTATTTTCTCACAAGAAACAGGAGATGGCTAAAAACGAGTCCGATGGAGAAAAATCATTTGATTTCATGAAGCATGTTTAAATTGAAACGAAAAGCATAGATCGAAAGTCAAAATTGCATTTTTTTCCTGTTTGTTTGAGCTGCCATTTGGATTGATGAGATTTAAGGTGGCTCCATTTCATGCTTTTGGTTTTTTTCCCTTTCCTTTAATACAACAATTCGTTGTCATTATGAATTGACATTACGCCTCGTGCAACAGATCTTGTTGTAATGATCATACGTTGATCACTAATGATTATGTAAGAATTAATTAAAAAAAATATTTAATTATTAATTATATCTTGAGACAAATTTATAAAATGTTTATATTTTAGTTTTGAAAATAGAAATTACATATAACTCCGGTTCCTATCTACATCAATGAAAAAATAATGCTGATATTCCACCCCGAGTTTGCAGGCCATGTGTTTTCCTGTATTTTGACTTTTTCTATGATTAGGGACCACAATTAAGCGATGTTAATTCAACATCTTAAGAGAGAGAGAGAGAGAGAGAGAGAGAGAGAGAGAGAGAGAGAGTCAAGAAGATTATAAATTCATTACAGTTCCGACGAGGCAAGGTGACATAGATAATCAAATACTAGACATCTGGTTAACTAGGAAGAGCCGGAAATTGCCGGCTGTAGAGATCTGGTTAACTGGATGGACATAGTTGCTATAGCCATCGTAATCTTAGCCTTAATAGTTGTGGTATCGGCTGGCACATTCTTGATCACTATGATATGCTATAAAGAATATGTGGAACGTCGCACGGGGTACAGGCTGCCGAAACAAACAAGAGCTCCTGTTTCGTCGGGTCAAACTTATCGGGAGAATGAAAGTGGAGAGCCTGCGAAAGGGAATGGCTAGGGCAATGGCACGGGTGGTGATGGGATGGACATGGTGGTGTAGCCGGTTACTTCACAATCATAACTGGTGAAGCAGATGGCTGTGGGGCTAAATAAACTGGCGAATGTATTTAATTTTGGAAGATTGTCTATAGGAGCTTTACCATGAAATTTAAGATAATCAGGGGTGCAGTATCTTTTGCTCCTCACTTTCGAAAACCTTTTTACGTTTTCTCTAATTTTTCTTTATTTTGTTTTTAATTTTCTTAAACATAAATCCTATTTTGTTTTATCACATTATTAAAAAGTGATTACTTTTTATTATTATTATTCATCTTTTCTTTCCTTTCTTTCACAAACCCGTGGCTCAAATATTGGCGTGGTTTTCCTCCCTGTAAAGTCGGATTCAAGACTGAACAAAGAATCAGACTCGTTGAGCTAGGTTGCTGCCCGTGTGCCCCTGCCAAAAAATTGTCGCCAATGCTCTATATTTTCATGGTCATAGTGGTGGCCGTGGAACTGCAGATGGGTGGAGGCTGAGGTTGAGGTTAAAGCCATGTTGTTAGGATCTAGGTCAGTTCTAAGGATATAACAGAGATATTCCCTGATTATGATGGTATGTCTTTGTTCCTGGATTCGTAAGGTATACGTGTGTAGGTTTTAAATTGATAATCAAATTGTTGTTTTCCATGTTGATTTACTTGCACGTTTAGTAAAGATTCTAGATTGCAATGCCTCTCTGGAAATTCTTGATAATTTTTCAACTCTCTCTTGGGCCTTTTTCGTGCATGGCATGATAGTCTTCATTTCTCAATTGCTATGGTATGTAGTTTTGGGAATTAACAATGTTGATTCCCAAATCTCAATGTTGTGGTTACTCTTTACCAAACACGCTCAGCCATCTAGACGTTCACGTCTACGAAATCAGCCGTCTACGCCTATCGAGTCAACCGTCTTGCCACTCACACGTTTCGGCGCAATACAATTGAATAGTGACTCTAATTAATGTAGTTTCGTTTATAAATATAATAGTATGAGTTTTCAGTTGTAATACTAGTTGAGTAATGTAGAATTTCATACAAAATTCTCCACTTGTTCGCCTAATTTAACTTTGTTCTCAATGTTTATATATCTGCCTTTAAGATGCACAAGAATATTTACGTTTAATTGATATTCTAGATTGTACATTATCTTTGAAATTTTTGAGAACTCAAGCTATCTTTCATCTTCCTTTTTTGGGGTTTTTTTTGTTTTTTTTGTTGGTGTTTTCGTTTGCGTCACTAATTTCATATTTGACTGACTAGCCAAACCATTTCTGATGTCGAAATGCTTCTCATTGTCTTGGTCCTTTGACATGTGACGACAACTTATTCGCCTATATTGTTTGAGTCGGTTGTACAGATGAGAATTATGGTCACTTTGGATCTCGCTTTGATTTACCCTCGTCGTTAATTGATACTATTCCGATGTCATAGAACATGGTTTCTAAATTCTAATGATCATATCTTGAGGTTCGATGAGTCGACAACTATCTAATGATCATATCTTGAAGTTCGATGCTACTCAAATGTAATCTTGACCCCCTAAGAGGTAAATAAAATCTAACAAATAACTATCTGCAATATATCCCGGGAATTGGCAAATTTCAATTTCTTTCCTCATTTCATTCGTTTTAACTAAATTTATTTGACAGGCCCATGTGATTTCCGGTATTTCTTTCTTTTCTATGATTAAGGACCACAATTGAGCGACAGATGGTAATTCAATTTAATTAAAAAAAAAAGGATTAATGACACTACTAGTTCCTCGACTACCGATTTCACCAAGTAGTCTCTTAACAAAAAAATTCAAATTTTAGTCCTTGACTATGAAAATTAGACACAGTTGGTCCTTTTGTTGGATGCCGTTAGTATTTTTTCGTTAAGTCCGACATGTGCCCATCACGTGCCTTTGGTTAAAGGTATTTATGGAATTTTACGTACCTCTTGCTTTGTGTATTATTCAAATACTGAAAATATCATAAATACCCTTAACAATACCCTTATGAAATGGGACAATATAAGTCTCGATCAATTCAACTATGATAAATTGATATCATAAATACCCTAAACAATATAAGTCTCGATCAATTCACCGCCGCCGCAGCCTCTA
Source organism: Platycodon grandiflorus (assembly GCA_016624345.1). Lineage (NCBI taxonomy): Eukaryota > Viridiplantae > Streptophyta > Magnoliopsida > Asterales > Campanulaceae > Platycodon > Platycodon grandiflorus. The sequence continues at coordinate 61,229,218 of CM028363.1, forward strand.
CCATGTACGATTTCTAAACCCTAAAAACTCGCCTCTGCATCATCGGAAGCGACCCCGCAGCCCACACGGCCGCCATATACGCCGCACGCGCCGAACTGAAGCCAATCCTCTTCGAAGGTTGAATGGCCAACGACATCACCCCCGGCGGCCAGCTCACTACCACCACTGACGTCGATAACTTCCTTGGCTTCCCACAGGGCATCATGGGAGGCGAGCATGGACCGTGCCGAGAGCAAACCCTAAGGTTCTAACTCGATCTTTACCGAAACGGTTTATAAATTGACTTTTCAACATCACCGTTCAAAATTTTCACTGATTCACATTCCGTTATTGTCGATTTCGTTATTATAGCAACCGGTGCCATTGCCAAATGGTTGAATTTTCCCGGTTCGGGTGAGGGAAAGTTAGATCTACCGAGCTCCGATGCAAACCCCTCAAATTTGAAAATATCGGGCGAAACGAGCTCCGACGCAAGCAAAGAGTTGTTAGATCTACCGAGCTTATCGTCGCGATTCAACGACAACCCACAACCCGTATTTCCAGTTCACCCAACCCAACCCACAACCACAACCCCAGTTCTTCTCGATCCCCTGTGAGAGACGATGACGGAGAAGAGGTTGACGGCTACGAGGAAGGGTTGTCCTTCAGACGGTGGGACGACGGCGCCGAAAAGATGATCGAAATTAGAAGATTAGGGTTTGAAGAAGAGATCGGTGGATATGTGTGTGTGGGGGGGTGACGTGGATGTGTGTGTCGTGGATGTGTGTGTGAGTGAGAGATAGAGACAGAGAGAGTATATGTGTAGATATTCGTATTTGAATAATACACAAAGCAAGAGGTATGTGAAATTCCATAAATACCCTTAACGAAAGGCGTGATGGGCACGTGACGGACTTAACAAAAAATACTAACGGCATCCAACAAAAGGACCAACTGTGTCTATTTTTCATAGGCAAGGGACTAAAATTTGAAAAAAATTTGTTAAGGGACTACTGGTGGAATCGGCCATACTCGAGGGACTAGTGGTGTCATTAACAAAAAAAAAAAAAAAAAAAAAAGAGCTAATTTAAATCGAAAAGTCAACCAATACAGCTTCGTCAACAATTCTCGAACCCCCCCCTCCCCCAATTTAAAAAGATTACTTGTATTACAGCTCACACAAGGCAACATATAGTTTATCTTCCTATGTTTGGTCGTGGAAACATTGTTAATCAAATACTACAAGAAATTAATTAATACCAATGGCACATCGGCTGGTTGTTATAACATAGAGGAATTAAGAGTTCAAAGGGCCGGCCGGCTACAGAGATTTGGTTAACGTGGATCGATGGAAAACCTCGCTATAGCAGTCATAATCATAGCCTTCATATTTGTAGTTTCAGCTGTCACAGTCTTGATTACTTTGACCTGTTTTAAAGGAGGTGGTGGTGAACAGGAAGGAGGACGCCGCCACGGGCAGGGGAAGGCAAAACAGAGAAGAGCTTCCGTTTCGTCTGGTCAAACTTATGATGATGTTGGAAAAGGAGAGACGGCTAATGGAAATGGGACGGGTGCTGATGGGATGAACATGGCGGCGGCAGTGGCTCTGACAATAGTAAGCGCTGATATTGCAGATGGTGGTGGGTCTCCATATGATCATGGTGGCGGGGCTGGTGATGGTGGTGGAGGTTAAGGAAACCCCATGTTTTTTGGATCTAGGTCCGTTTTCTGCTCTTTTTAGTTTCAGAGTACTGTAATTAGTTAAAAAAAAAAATTCAGGTACGCAAACTTAAATTTGGATTAAGTTAGTTTAAGAGTACGTAGTATTAGTCAGTATGTTATATGTTGATCATGTGACCCAATCAATTGTTGAATGCCGTACGTTGATTATGTTTTATGAAAAAGATTAGAGAGATAACATTAATTGTGGATTGGGAAGAAAACAACAGTAGATCTAGTGTCGTTGGTCTAGCTCCGATTTATCATTTTATTTTATGATGATGCGATATCATAAGATGGACGGACGTTGATCATTAATATATATTTTAATAATGGTACTGAAATACTCCATATTATCAAAATCAAAATTGAGTTCAATGCTTTGAACTCGAATAGTGTTAACAATTGGCAAGCCGCAATGACATGGACCACGTGATCGGCTCATGTCACCCTACTTACTAATCTATTGAATTACTACTCTCTCAAAGCCGCCCAGCTAGCTCAACGGTAGGTAATGGAAAACGTGGCTAGCTTATGGTAAATGTGCTTGCTGTTAATTTAGCTCGGGAGGGGAGACGGCCAAAGGCTATTATTGGTTCCATTTTCGAAGAGGTAATTGCAGGATGCAAATTCCTATGTATGTATGTATGTATGTATGTATGTATGTATGTATGTATGTATGTATCAATTCTGAGGTTTGTAATAATAATGAAATTAAAAAAAAAAAAACTCAAGAAAGTTGAAGTGTAGTAAGAGTACGTACGTACGTACAGTTGGTATTTGAGAGTTAGTGTTAAAGCAATATATATTAGTTTGTTGTACCACGTACATAAGTGATCGAAACAAACATAGAAATTAAGCAAATGATTGAATAATAATTCTTCAATTCTTCCTTCTTAATTTAATTCCCACTCAACTGTAGGTCGATTCTACATGAATTGATGGGATTGTTTGGTATCCTTAACTTTAAGTTGAAAATAATAGACTTTGTTCGAGTTAAGAAGAAATTTACTTCCTTCCTTCCTTCCTACAACTCTTTGCATTCTTTATTTATTTAAGTTATGTTTAGTAACACTTTTCCATGTAAGTTTCTGTTGTAAGCGTAAATACAACAAAATCAAAAGTACAAATCTATATATATATATATATATATATATATTTAAAGTTGGTGAGGAGGCCTATGAGTTTGCCACCTCACCCATAGTTGTTAAAGCTTCATTCTCATGGCTTGACCTTTTGAATTCTAGGGAGGATGTCATTAGCTATTAGTTTTAGCTAAAGTACTATAGGTATAATATTGTGGTATATAATATTCTTTAAATATATTTGTAGAAGAACTTTAGCTATTGACAAGGAGAAGTTAGGAAAATAAAACAAAATGATTTTCAATAATGAGACTTGAACTTACAACCTTTCAAATATAAACACTCAGCTTAAACCAACTCAACTATTTATATTTTATGCATTTATTTAGAATACTACATATATTATAGTTAAGTGAGTTACGTGACTCATGTACTACATTATCCATTTATTTTGATTAATATTTTTGTAAAATATCAAAATATGCGATATCAAATGTGTTACAATTCTTTTCAGTTATAGGTGTGATTTTTTGGGTCATTTAAAAATGGGACAAGATGGTTCATGACTACAAATATGTATTTTTATTTATTTTTTTAAATAATGCCGCTCGACAGTGTAGTGTTAATTATCATATGAATATCATGTTTATGGCTAATTAGTGTTTGAAGTTTCTCACTCGAGTTATTCTTATATAGAGACATATCGCTTATATAAAATATTTCTAAAACATACATATTACAAACAAATTCACATGCGATCTTATTTTTCTATAAAGATATATCAATTATATAAATATTTTTAAGGCATAATTAGACGTTAAGTCAACAAACGTCTATATTCAATAAAGATAATTTTTTCAATAATGTATCAATTAATCTAAAATTAAAATTAAACCCTATGATTATTAATCATACTTAATAAAACAATTGTAGTATGACTTCTCTTTTCTATTAATTATTTCACATGTTATTCAACCAAAAAATAACTATTCGGATACACTAAAGAATAATAACATAAGATACATATATTAAGACTTAACTAAAACTTCTTCAAATATAATACTCTAACTAACAAACATGAGGATTAAGTATGTAACTGAAAAGAAAATTAAAAATTAATATTGGAACTTAAAAGACAATTTCTTAAGTTATCGCTATATCAAATTAAAATTATGTGACCTTATAATCTCTCCTCCAATTTACAAATAAACGATACCAATTCCCCTTTTCCCTCTCTTCATTTTCTCTCTCGCAAAAACTCCCTCTTCCTCTCTACAAAACCCCCAAATTCCCTATTTCCACACACACACACGCGTGATTTTCATAACTATACATATCTTTCATGTACGCGTCCTGTTAACTGTCTTTGACTCTTCTCGTGTACATCCTCTCCGTCTTTCTTTTGATTCTTTCCAATTTTATGTTTTGTTCGTTTTCGTTTATTTTTGATATAGCATTCATTTTTTTCAATTGTATATCTGATTTTTCTTCTTTTTTGGTTCAACATTTAGACTCATAATATATAAGTACTAATAGGACTAATAGAGTGCTAAGAATGAGAAAATTACATTATGATGCTGCTCCTTATATCCCGAAGGTAATATTCTGATCCTTATACTTCAGTTAGTAATTTTGATACTCTTTATTGGAGTATTTATTTTATTGTTGAGTTATCTGTATTGTTTACTTATTATTGTGGTAATTTCCTTAATCTAAATCATTCTTTGATCCTTATTAGCGTGCATTAATGGTTTCTGTATTTGTTTGTTTATTTTTTTTGAATATTTGTTGAATTTGTTGATTCAGGGTGTATTTTTACCTGAAGAAAATCAATTGCAAAAGGAGATCGAGATCGAGATTCAAATAATTTGAATACTAGACAGACTATGATTTGGAGTCATTATGTAATACATTTATAAGAAAATAGTTTGTTTGATTAAAGATAGTATAGCTTAATTATTGAATATTCCTAAGCGTGATCATTCATGTAATACGTGGGAGATCATAAGTGGCATAAGTGGGAAGCAAAAAAGTTAAATGCATGAAAATTAAAATAGTCAAAAATTGAATTATGTGACACACTTAGAAGATCTTCAACAACTTGAATATACATATGTATAGATTTTTTTTTTTTTTGTAAGAAACACATACTTGCAAAAAAAAAAATGTATCTCTCTACGTCTATCGATAGGTAAGATCTAATCATTTTATTGAGTTCTTATCCACCTTTCTTCAATAGTTTTTTAGTTTCTATTGTACTTTTAATTCAACCAACATATTATCTTCTCGATATTTATTTTTTGGTAATTATTTTTAGATTCTATCACTCATGATTAGAACAACAAAGCTTTTAATCTTTACTTTCATGATGCCGAAGAAAAGGTAAGTGACTCCTTCAAGTTCATAAAAAAATATATATATATATATATATGGACTTTTAGAATTCTAGGGAATATGTCAGTATATAACTTTATTCAAATATATAAGTAGAAGAATTTTAACAATTAACAAGGAAATGAAAGGCTAGAAAAACAAAACAAAGCAATGTTACCAATGAGTTTGTCACCTCAACCATAGTTGTTAAATCTTTATTTTCATGGTTTGACCTTTTAAATTTCAGGGAGGATGTCATTAGCTAATAGTCTTAGCTAAATACTGTAGGTATAATATTGCGGTATATAACATTCTTTAAATACTTTGGTAAAAAAAAAAAACACTCATTAAATCCATTAGTAGAAGAATTTTAGTAATATTATTGTGGTATCGCAACCATAGGTCAATTTTATAAAATGATATATCAATTTTTATAAATCAATCAAGAAAATTTTAAAAATATGCAATATTATTCTAAATCACCCTAAACTAAATGATAACCCGTGCGGAGCACGGGTTAAATTACTAGTTAAACATTGAATGATTAGTGTAATTATTATTATTATTTTTGAACCATTCGTGAACCCACCCTACAAACAAGGTACGTAATGTACGAATATTGGGTCAACTTTTTTATTTTATTTTATTTGTTCTATATATATACTTTCTCCATTCTTTAAAAAAAAAAAAAAAGAGTTTATATTTCTTTTCAGGCTACTCTAGAAAAAATATCTAATTTCTAATGACATATTTTATGAATGTTAATTTTATCATTTTATCCTTAATTTTTTTTTTTTTTTTGCTTTAATTGATGGGTTCCATTAATTCTCACCTGAATATCTTTGAAAAATTACATATTATTCTAATGATTATAATAAAATCAATTATCGAATTTTAAGAAATATTTACCCATATTTTACCAAAATTGCCCTCATTTGCTATTCTCAATAGAGAGGGTTGATAAAAAGAAAAATATTCCTACAGTTTATCTATAATAATTGAACTTAAATAAAAGTAGATCAGTTTTTTTGAAAGCTTTTCTTAATTTTTGTACAAATTGCTAAAACGACAATTATTTTGAGACTGTTGCAGGTGGTGTTGAACTATATATATATATATATATATATATATATATTGAAAATAGGGCACGATACCAATGATGGCGGAACGACCATTATTGTACCGGTGGTGCAGTTTATATATGGTGCACGCGACGAATATAATAACAGAGATGCACCAATGTGAAAGTAAACGACCTGTGTCGTCAATATTGTCGTTCAATGTTGTTTATGCTGTCCTGTTTTTGGGCTTTGCGTGTACTTGTAGGGCGGCTATGGATGTTCATAGGTTGTGTGTATGGCACAGTACGTAGCTGGAGAAAGGAAACATGAAGCCCAAACCACAATCTCGCAGGTGACTACCTACCTCAACCGTAAATGTGAAGGCTACAAAAGAGTAGTTCAATTGCCGGTGTTTATATCACCAGCTAGCATCACGATGTTACCCCCAACAAACTTGTAACGTACGTACCGTGTGCATTTGTATTTCTCGACATGCTTCCAAGTTAGAATATATATATATATATATATATATATATATATATATATGGGGGAGTATTTAATGGTTACTTTTTTATTTAACCATCAATGATTACTCTCATTATCAATCATTGGATCAAAAATTAAAGGTTGAGATTTAATGCATTAAATGACTCACCTACTTGCATTAATTGCATTTTCCAACTAACCATTAAATCTCAACCTTTAATTTTTGATTCAATGGTTAATAATGAAAGTAACCATTGATGGTTAAATAAAAAAATAACCATTAAATATTCCCCCATATATATATATATATATATATATATATATATATAGTGTGATAGAATAAAAACGTTATACCACAGGTGCTGTTAACTTGTAATTATACTAGAGATCAGGATGCACATTGGTATTTCTCTAAGATATTATTGAAACCTCCAACCATGTCACATTCCAACAATTGATCGACTTTTAGCCGCGTTCCTGCTGCATATGAAGACTTCAGTTGGGAAAGTTATAATTAATATACAAGCTGGAGTGGAGCCTTCTCCAACTAGAACTATTCATTGGAAAATTGTAGTTGCAGAAACTCATTCCGAGCAATTTGATTTGTATAAATAGAGGAGGAGTACGTCCCAAAATGATTTTACTATCAATATGTGTAGTCGTCCAAGGAAGATGAATGGATGCACTTTACATTGTGGTCTTAGTTTGCCCTATCAATATATCTAGTCGTCCCGAAAATTAAATGCAGGTACAAGGACTGGAGGTGGCGTGGACCTGGTTGAAAAGAGCAAAACCAAACACATCATTAATGATGGTGGAATTAGGGGTGAAGGTGGTTCGGTTTGAGCCAAAACCGCAAACCGAACTACCCCTAACGGTTCCACATATTTCAAACCGAACCGAACCGCCACAAACTTCAAACCGAATCGATCGGTTTGGTTTGGTTCGGTTCCACGGTTTAATTATTTAAATATTTCAAAAAAGAAAAAACTTTTAAATATCAAAAAAATACTTTTAGCATAAACTAAATAATTAAAAGTTAAAAAATTAACTTTAAAATTACAATAATTCAATCAAAATATAGGCAAACAACAATAATTTTCTTATTAAATTCAAATACTAATTACTAAATAATATATATATATATATAAATAAAAAATAAAAATTAAATGGTGGTGGTTCAATTCGGTTAGATTCAGTTTGGTTCGGTTCGGTTCGGGTTATTTTACAAAAACAATCTTGTCCTCAGCTACAAATGTACAAACGATTTAACTGTAGAAGTTTTTATGTTCTGTTTTTGATGGCCTTCACAAACAAAGACACGTGAGAGTAAGTGTTCCGTCTTTAGTATTATTGTTGATAGGTTGAGCTAAAAGGAAAAAAAAAAAAAAAATACCCAGCTACAAGAGTTCAATTTGTTAACTGACATTCATGTTCCATAGGAGTTGTAATTTTAATGACACAAAACATAAGTCATTAGATATCGTTCTAGTACACGAACCCATATATCTATTTTTGCTTGATGCTACAATAAAACATACCAAGTTAAAGATGTAATTGTATATCACCAACCATCAGGACTTGACCTGATGGCCAGAGCACTGGGACACCACAATGGAGGTCCTGGGTTCGAATCCCCCAATGGTTAGAGTGGATGATTATCCCTCCCTAATTAATATTAGGCCCCTCAGGGGGTGGGGATTTTAAGGGAATTTTCAGAGAATTTGAGGGACTTGTTAGTAAAAATTGACTTACAATGGGGCTTGCTTCGAGATGGGTGAGCCTCCAAAATAAGTAATTGTATATCACCAATGGAGGCTATACCTAAGAGAAAAGATTAAATGCTGTGAGGGTGGACAATTACCTACAATACATTATGCTGTATCAAGAAAATCAAAGTTCAAGGAGCCGCCCACTCTACCTAGAAAAATTGCAGATGAGCAGAATATCAGTTTTCCAAGAAGTTGACAATCTGTTGAACTGCACAGGCAGTATTCAGCAATGAGTTTTTATGGCTGAAACTGCTTCAAAGATGAGCACCGCCCATAGACAATCCTTCTAGTAGACTCCATTCTACCAACCAGTGTAAGCACAGTAAAGTAGATTTGAAGCTGATTATAGATCAAGTCATCAACCCATTTTCCCATGAATGGAGCCATTGACGTCTGCAAAAGAACTACTAGCAAACTAACAGCATAAACTTTTCTTTACAGAATATGCTTTTATCAAGGGAACACGTCACTCTGGGTAAGAATCCAAATGTTTCATTTCATAGATAATGGTCCAAAGGGTGCTCTTAATATCTTTGAAGTTTGCATGGGATTGATCTCCCGAAAGGAACAAATGAACATTGTCCTTTACCGTGATCCAACTGCACCCTGGACTCTTTTTTATCCCTTTTGATTTCTTGGTTGTTCTGACCTGCTCTTCCTTTCTCTTTTCACCTAAAGCCAAGTATAAGTCGGACAAGACCACATATGGCGTAGCATTATTAGGCTCCAAATCAGAAATATGTTGAGCTGCAACCTTTGCGAGATCGAGACGTAAGTGGGTCCTGCTTGCACTCAGAAGAGCACCCCAAATGCCAGAATGGGGCTCAAATGGCATTGAATTAACTAAACTAACTGCTTCATCCAGCAAACCAGCTCTGCCAAGGAGATCAACCATGCACGCATAGTGATCTGGACAAGGTTCAACCTTATAAGTAGATTTCATGGATCTGAAGTAGTTCCAACCTTCATCAACCAGTCCCACATGGGTACAGGGGAAAGGACACCAAGGAAGGTAATTTGATTTGGTTCCTGGCTTATGTCCAACATTTTCATGAATAAGTCAAGTGCCTCTTTCCCCGATCCATTTTGTGCAAATCCAGTGATCATAGAGTTAAATGAAACAACATTTGGAGCACTTATGGATTTGAAGATCCTGTAGGCATCAATTACACTTCCGCACTTTGAATACATTGAGACCAGTGAATTTTGGATGGATAAATCATACTGCATATCCGTTTTCAGGACATAAGAATGTATTTGCAAGCCTTGGTGTAATGTTGCTAAACCAGCTGAAGAACTTACCACACTACTCAATATAAAAGGGTTTGGTCTGACTGCTTTCTGAAGCATCTGAATGAACCAACAGATAGCCTCTTCATATTGCCCATTTGTTGCAAACCCTGAAATGAGAGCAGTCCAAGCAACATCATCTTTCTCAGGCATCCTTTTGAACAATTCTACTGATTTCTCCATAAACCCTTTACTTGAGAATCCAGTAATCATAGTAGTCCAGGAAACGACGTCTTTCAGTGGCATTTTTTCAAAAAGTAGATAAGCCTATTCAATTTTTTCAGCTTGAACATAACCAGCAATTAAAGAATTCCAAGAAACCACATCCTTTTTATCCATCATATGAAATAGGTTATAAGCCGCATCTAAATAACCCAGTCTACAATACATGGTAATAATAGAATTGACTAAGAAAGCATCAAAATCAAATCCCAGGCGCACAAGCAAACTATGTACTTGACACCCTTCTCTAAATCTACCAAGTCTTCCACAAGCTTCAAATATTACGGTCAGTGTATTCAGAACAACTTCTACTCCATCCTCGTGTCTCATTTGCAGCAACAATCCAAACCCATCTTTGAAAATTCCCATCTTCATATACCCATCAATCATTGAAGTCCAAGTAACCACATTTCTCTCCGGCATTACAGTAAACAATTCTCTTGCTTCACGAACTCGCCCCTTTTTGCAGTACCCATCAACCATTGAGCTCCAAGAAACAATGTCCTTTTCCACCATTCCCTCAAAAACTCGAACTGCCTCCTCCAGTTTGTCCATCTTCAAGTACCCACTTATCAACGCATTCGAACATACAGGATCGCACATATCCAAAGGCATACCATGGTACAATTTTTCAGCATTACCCAGCCTTCCTGCACGAACATAACCTGTGATCATTGCAGAATAAGAAACTGCATTTCTCTCAGGCATTCTCCCAAACAACTCAACAGCCTTATCCATCCCATCCTTGTTACGTATTTAAGCCGTGATCATCGCATTCCAAGAAGCAACGCTTCGTTCGGGCATTTCATCGAACAGTTTACGGGATTTACCGAGATCACCGTTTCCAGCATATGCAGTGAGCATAGCTGTCCAAGAGATGATATTTTTGGTCGGCATGCGGTTGAAGATGGATTCGGCTTCTTTAATATTGCCGATTCGTCCATTTTTGCTTATCTGGGAGTTGCAATAAACGAGAAATTTGCTGGATTCATAATTGGATTTTGAGGAAATTGAGGGGGAGGAAGTTGAATAATTAACAACAATATGAAGAGAGTCTACATGAGAGACGTTGCGGATTATGTTAATGTTCATGAAAGTCCTTTTGGCTAACATTTGGGTGTGCAGTCTGAATAATCCATGAGAAAGACAGAGCTTGTTGCGTTTAAAGGTGATGACTGAAGTCCCTATGCCTGTTTTCGCGCGTTTTATGAACTTTTGAGTCTTTGACTACTCCCTCCCTCTCCCTGCGTTACCAAATAAATGTTTTTTTTTTTTCCAGAAAAGGTCTTTTTAATTTTTTTAGAATGTATTTTTATTATTTTACTTATAAATTATCTTACTTCAAGTGATGGGTCCTATTCTCACATAAGTTTTGATAAAAATGTTTAAAATTTATAATAAACTCAATTAAAATTTTAAAATTTATTTACCAAGTCAATCACGATTTTAGATAACGAATGGAGTATTTATTGAAGGAGAATATCATATTGTTTCTAGCGATTTTCGTACTCAAAAACTCTCCTTAAAAGTGACACGTGTCTCAATGTAAAAAAAAAAATATTCAATGTAAAAGTGGGTTGAGAAATAATGCATAGGTAAGAGGGAAAAGGAGGAGACAAAAAAGGAAAAATATGTGGGTGAATATAAGGAAGAGATAATATGTCTGTAAAATAAAAAAATAAAAAAAGGGAAAGAGGAGAGATGAAAGTAAAAAATAGTTTAAAGGATATAAAAACATAAACAATAAAGAAATTTTATTAACATGATATTAAACACACATTGTGTGTATTACTCTAAGAATTTTTTTTAAGTAACTGGAAATGGAGTTAAGTGGGTAAGAATGAAAATGGAAAAATTATAACTAGATGAGAAATATGGTTGCCTTAAGTTTTTCATTAAGGCCGGAAATGAGACAGGAATGGAAATAAAAACACTATAATGGGGTGGGAATGAAACTGCAGTTCCTGTTCCATTGCCATCACTAGATCAAATATCCTTTAACAATATTTTATTAATACAATATATATATATATATATATATATTATTAGGTCCAAGAATATGTGCTCAGAATATAGGCTAGATGGGGGGTGAATAGCCTATATGACCTTTATTAAAAATTTCATCCTATTTTAATTTTTAAATTATATGTTGGAAAACATAGATGAAATAATTAACATGAATAGGTCATCTTCCTAGTTCAAGCAACACAGCTGATATAGTTGTATCAGATGATGTGCATCGACAGTCTTGAAAAATAGCTGATAGGAAGATATTGTTATACTTAGCTGGTAGATAAGAGTTTGAGCAGCGGAAGAGTAAGCAGCATAAGTATAGCAGACAAGATTAAAGCAACTATAAGTAAATGTGTACAAGTTCATCATAACAGTCAACTAAAACCTTGTATTAGATGTATCAATTACTTTTCACAACTCGATTGTATAAAATATATATCAAATATTACAGGAAAGATGAGTAAAGGCTGAATGTAACAAAATATGATTTATATTAAAATTCAGCAGAGGTTTGCTCAAAGACAAACATGCTTAGTACATCAACCTAGATTCTCTAACCTAGCAATCTCCCCGGGAAAGAAGGAAAGTCAAATGGGAAGCCGGGAAGACTCATAACTCATAACTAAAACTCTAACCTTAGCAGTTCCTAATTCCCTAGGAAGGTGGACAAGAGAAGTGCTAGAGTTAGAGGGATGTGAGAAGAGAATATTAGGCGTTGTTCAAATAGTTAGTAATTGAACAACTGAGTGCTGAGCACTCAGCCAAAAGTGATGATAACTTTTTGCACAATCGGCAGCCCTTATAATGTAGTATAAGTCTGTCGATATGAATGCAGTATGGATTATAAAGCTCTGGTTCTTCATCGGACATCTTCAAGCTTGATCAGTATTCAACGACTTTCAGGATGCTTGGTCTCGGTCGTGAATTTGAAGCAACTGAAGAGACTGAGTCTTTCGAAGGAAGAAAGAACTCAAATTAAAAACTAAGTTTTTGATCAAGCAGGACTTCTTAGCCTTTGAAATTTCTGTTTTTCTCTCCCACAAAGTGTTTGTTTTTACACTTGTGTGTTTCTCACTTTAGGGTGTGGTTTTAGATTGAAAGAACAAAAAACAATTTCAACCACTAACATCTTTCTTGTGCACACACTCAAACGAGAGAATGAGAAGTCTCCTTATATAGGCTGGAGAAGATGAAGGAGTCGTTGGATCTTTAATGAGTTTCTGCCCGTTGGAAATCTGAATCATTTATGCATCAGAGTGCGACGTTCAAACTGTTGGACAAAGACCTTCCGTTAAGCTTTTGTCTTGAAGTTGGTCCGTGAATCAGGCTGACAGAATTGGACTTGTCATGCATGCCTGGGATGTAGCGCACTGTGTTTGGCCTATTAAGGAATGTAGCCTTGGAGACTGGAACCAATACACGAAAGAGGAAATGTTTTCTGAATAATAGTCAAAGCACATACATCGATGCATATCTTGAACTGTCAGGGAGATCTTGTAACGGATCTATTTTGACGTGTAGCATTAAGCAACGACCGATGTTCCTCTTATGAATAATCGGCTCTAGCTGTCTCGATGAAGATTATGACTGATACTTGGATCTGCCGATATAATACTGCTGGTGTAAAGATAGCTAATGAGACATGGCTGGTGGAAATGTCTGTTGGTGAGACATTGCTGATGGACATGTTTGCTGGCGCATGAAGAGCTAATCCATATGAAAGTTTGTCATCACTTTGGTAGGACAAAGACTCGGATATGTACAAAGACTTCCTAGTCCAATGACCTATGCATTGTTTCAACAAGCTGCCACACTAACCGGTACGCATCCCTTTTAATCACTTGTGAAACATGCGTTGTAATGGGAACAAGCAAATCACTGTGTTGGAATATGCATGCATATATATTTGCTGTTTCTCAGGCATATTCCTAACATATATATATATATATATATATATAAATAAATATAAATATATATATTTATATAAAGTTGGTGAGGAGGCCTATGATCGTGTCACCGATTTTTCATTTCAAGTCATTAGCTTATAACTATACATACTAATAATATGTTTCATAATAGGTATTACTCTTCTTCTAATTATAATATGAGAAGAATTTTGAAAAGAATAATGTTGTCAATGAGATTTGAACTTACACCCTATTAAATATGAATATACACCTTAAACCAACTCAACCAATTATTTAAAAAATATTAAATTATTCTATAAATTATTTTATAATATAAATCAACCAATTTTTATTTTTATAAATGTTAATCTCTCCATGTCAAATTATGTGTTTCATATTCTTATTTAAAAAGTTCTAAAATAATGTCTATAATATGTGATACATATCAACAAAAATTTAAATGTGTATCAAAAATATGTAAATATAGTATCCAACTAAACATTTTCTAATTATTGAATGATATTCAAAAATTATTTTAAAAAATATAATCATATTCAATTCTTATACAATTCTTCTTAGTTCAAAAAATTGTTATCTTTCTTCAATATGTCCTAAAGTCGATATTTTATTTTTAATTTTGTAAAAATTCTTTAAATATACGTTTAAAATATCTTTATTAAGTGCAACATGAAAAAAAATAATAATAAACCCAACAATTTATATCATTAAAGGATACTTTTTTTTTTTTTTACCTAATCATTAAAGGATACTTAAAAAATATATAGGAACGAAAATACATATATTGACCACTAATAAAAAATATTTATTCTGAAATAAAAATATTATAATAAATGATCACCAATTTGCATATATTGACAATACTTAACTTTGGTCAAACATTAAGTCAACAAACGCTCATATTCAATAACGATAATTTTTTTCAAAATTATTTCTAAAATGTATCAATTAATATCAAAATCAAATTAAACCTATGTGGAACACGGGCTCTATAACTAGTACTACTTAAAATACATCAAAAAAGAAAAAACTTAAATTCATTTTTGAAAGAAGAAAGTGGTTCGTTTTATCGTTGTATTTTAATCAATTTTCACATTTTTGACAATGTACTATTCTTGGGGGGAAACTGCCATTATAGTTTTGAAGGAAATGGTAATTTTGCTACTTATTCTCAGGCCTCGATTGATATACGGAAATTGAATCAATTACGCGGAATCGATTATTAGTAATGAGATTCAACAGAAATAGATGAGAAGATGATTCCTAAATAGTATTTGATAATACAAGGAATGTGATTACTAATGTAGTATAAATTTCTATTATACTGTTTGGTAAGAAAAAAATAAATGATAAAGTTGAGTCAAGTGATAACATTATCCCAATGTAGACACGTACTTGTTAATGACTTTCATTATAAAAATTAGACATTAACGTTATTACTGCTCCACAAAATAACAAGTTATTCTTTCTCTTTCAATTTTGGTAAAAAAATTAAATTATCCAACATTCATAAAGCAAGAAAAATTTATTAATTAAAAAAAAACTAATGTTATAATGAAACTAGTTCAAATAAAAATATTTTAAACATTTGAAACAATTCGAGAAAAGTACGTGTAATTATTTATTTAGAATAATTACTATTTTATTTTCTTATATAGTTTCAAGCAGATTAATCACCCATTTTTCTTTTTTATCTTCTCCGATTGTGAAAATTAACATAACAATCATAAATTATAAACCATTATTAATAAATTAAATCAAATGAGAATAATTAGAAAAATCTTATGAAGAGCCGAAGAATAATGACGACACGTGGAAGTAAAAAAGAATGATCGTAAAATTGTTGAAACTAAATAAATTATAATATAAAGCAAATACTTGATCTAACAGAAAGATATTATTATCCTTTTATATAAATTCCAACTATTAGGAATCTAAATATCACCTTCTCCATCAGGATTGTGATTCCTTAAATTTTAGTAATCAATTTTAAGATTTTAGTATTACATTCCTATTCCAAATATAATTCTTGCACCACCAAACATTATTAATTAATTTTATAAAATCAATTTTATAAAATTAATTTTAATTTTGTGTACCAATCGAGTCCTTAATAAAATTGATTTTAATTGCCTTCACTGAATGAGATGTTAATGATACACCTAGAACACTGACGGGATGGCCCAGACCAGCTTGAACTGGACCGGAGGAAGAGTATAACTGTATAAGAAAAGGATAAGTGTCATAGTGGACAGATTGTAGACAAACAATGTGTTCCTTTCCGTTCAATAATTGCATTTCTAAGCATGGCATTGATATATAATGATTGATTAGATTAGGAGGATTGCTATTAACACTCCCAAAATTTTCTAGTACACCCTTTTACTAAAAATATCCTTCCAATATTTTCAACCTCCAAAAATTGAATTACACCCCCTATTTTTTTTATTTTATCCCTCCTACATATTTTTCAAAATTAACACATCTTACCTTCATCTCCACCCATCGATCACTTCCCTCCTCCCTCCCAGCAATGGTGACTGCCTCCCCCTATCTCTCTGTTCGTCTCTTACATTCCTTCCATAACTCCCATTTTCTCTCCCCGCTCCAATTAAATCCGTCATAGCTCACTAACATGTGTCATCACCTCCTTCCCTTCACCGCAATGGCACCATCCTCCTCCTCACCTTCTTCCCTCTCCAAATTAACCTATCACCAACAGAAAACCCTCTTCAAACCCTAATTTAAGCCCTAGCCCTAATTTCAATTCATTATAAAACTACACAAATTGTAGTCACTCCCCCGCCGCAACCCTCCCTCCCAGGTATTTTTTTATTATTATTTTTTAAAATTGTTCGACACTGTATTGATTTTCGAAAACCCCCTAAGCGAACACCCATAGTAGTGTTCGATATCCCTTACCGAATAACTTGAGTTGCGTTCGGTGGGAGGCTGTCAGAACATCCAAAATATCTTCTTTTTTTTTTCAAACCTAAAAAATAAAAATATATAAAGACATTTAAGTCAAAATTTATAATGACATTTTTGTAATAAATGAGTAGGGGTGTACTTAGAGGTATTGGGGTGTTAATAACAACTCCTCTTAAATTAGGGGACAAACTAAACTAGTGATACTTAAAATCTCTTTTGTTTAATATGTTAATTAAATTTGAGAAGCTGACAACTATTAAAATCTAAAAAAGGTTAGGGTCTGGGTTTGTGTTAGTCTCTTTCCATTTAATTAATACTATGCCTGGTAATTGGGTCGGGTTGGGTCGGATTGATCTGGATAATTGATTGGTTTGAGTCAGAACCCATTACAACCCAAAATAAATTCGGGTTAAATGAGTCGGGTCACTATTGGGTCGGGTGGGTTTCGGATTGACCCGTTTTTAAAAGTCAAAGATGAATAATAAAGAACTGCAGCCATAGAAAGAATTAAAGAACTCCATTTATGATTAAAGATGAAAAATAAAGCACTGTTTGTGATTCCAACGTTCTTGAAAGTCAAAGATGAAAATATTGGGGTGGGGTGTACTTAGTATTTTGGGGAAAATATTGGTAAGGGTAGAATAGGAAATTAATAGGGGGTGTACCTAGTATTTTGAGTGATTGAAAATATTAGGGTGGGGTGTACTTAGTAATTGGGTGTACTAAGCAATTTCATGGGTGTAAATAGCAATCCTCATTTTGGATAGTCAACTTGGAGCTCGTTTAGTCATGCGTTTTGACCAAAATACAGGAATAAAACCTAACTAGAAAAAAAAAAAAACTAGTATTTTGAAATAATATTTCAAACGTATTTATAAGGTAAAAAACTATATTTTATAAACGCAACGTTTTTAAAACACTGTATTTCAAAAATACTGCACCAAACGGGCTCTCACCTACGAGTAGTTTATCAACTTAATTTCATCCATATTTATCACCGGCAATATTTTTTTGGGAATAGTCTTAACCTCAACTAAACATTTCGGCCCGAATCAACTAATATTTTTATGTTCCCGCTTATAACGGCCTTCACAAGTCACAACCAAAGAGGTAAAGACACGGGAGAGTAGGGTATGTTTGGCATCTTTTTTTTTTGTTTTTTTTTTCATGGTTTTGAATTTCTTTTTTGTTGCTGTTCTTGTTGTAACGATAAAAGAAACAATAGGATAGAAATAGAGAAAAAACTGATGAGTCCAAAAAGAAATAAAACTTAGAAATTATAAATTAAGTCACTAAGAGTCCGTTTGGTGCAGTATTTTTAAAATGCAAATTTTTTAAAACTTATTTTTTTTTTATAAACGCATTTGGAGTCAAAACGCTATTTTTGTAATCTGAATATTTGTTAAAATGACGATTTTATCCTTTTATACAATTACTTATCAAGCATGTTATTGTATAATAAAAAATCAATTATAATAAAGTTAAAAAATTAACATATTAATTTATTTGAAGGAGTGATCGTTGTATAATATTTTCAATAATTTACCCATTTTTATTTAAAAATTTGATAAATTAGGTTATTTTATTTTTTGGGTCAACATTTTAGAGTCCCTCTCCTCCCTCGGGCTCCCACTACTTCACAGTCCCTCTCTCTCTCTCTAGATCTAATTCCCCCTCCATTTTTTCTTCCCAAAATTTCTCTTCCCCGAACCGACCACCACCCACCCACCCACACACTGTATTTTTCGTCTATGTTCATCTTAACATTTCTTCTTCACAATCAACAACAAAATTAACTTCTTCACATTTAACAATGGCGGAATCATTGGTGATTGCTCATGGTTTTGGGTTTTCACATAACCCAATTGAAGAACTTTTTATTCTTTTTATCAAAATGAATTGTCGATCTTTGCAATTTTCGGCTTCTAGTTTGATGTCTTGCCTAGAAATATCATTCGGGCTACTCAATTTAGTATATCTTGGTTCTACTTGGTGATTGTCTGAGGAGTATGTGTTGATGATTTTGGAGCAGTGATGATTTTGGGAGGAGCGAGGATGACCGAGAAGCAAGGCAGTTTAAGGGCAGTTTGGTCCAGCATAAGTTGCATTGCGTTTTCAATTGGAGTGTTTTTCAGAAAAGCTCTAAATTGTAGCGTTTTAAAACCCTCCTCCATTTTTCAACCGCTCTGTTTTGAAACGTGGTATTAAAACATCTTTCTACCTAAAATGTTGCTTTTGGCCCCGTATTTTAGCCAAAACGCAGCACCCTCTAAATTGCGCAAGGAAAGCTTACCTTTAAATGTCTATCTTTATTAACCAAAAGTGTTGAATCTCTAGTATTTTAATTTGTTGATACTTAAGCTTAAATAAGATTAAAAATAACACAGCTACTAAAAAGTCAATTTATCAACTGACATATATTCCATACATACTTTACATGTATGGAACAAACTCTATGGATATTTATATATATATGTACTATTAAAATAACCTAAAAGTCAGTTATCGAATAATTAGAAAAAAAAAAAAAAAGAAACCACTCATTTTGGAACGGAAAGAGTTGTGGTTTTTTATTTTTATATTTTATTTTAATCTTTTTCCTTTTCCTTTCTAGGTGCTATAGCTAATACTGATATTTCTTCCCCTTTCCTATTAAGTATCTGAACTTTTTCTGCTTAATTTTCTAACAAGTTATATTTCATTTATAATTTACGCGTAACACACCCTTAACAATTCATTCCGAGTCTTGTGGCTTAGTTTGCAAATAAATCCCTTATAAAACAGGGGAAACTCCACAAATGGTCCCTCTACTTTTTAATTTTTTGTGATTGCTTCTTTCGTGACCTAAATGGTCCTTGTACTAACCCTTTTTTGGAATCGGTCCTTTCATCCATTTTCATTCATTTTTCTCCGTTAAGTTTGAACACTTGCCTCGTGCGTGTATTTTTCCAAGGGTAAAAATGCCATCTTCTTTTTCATCCATCATTACTGTTGCCGTTCTTCATCCACCATTACCGCCCCCATCACTAGAGTGGAAGGAAGTACCAAGGACCTCTCCCTGACTATCCTTTCCCTCCACCAATCGAGAAAATAAAGCTTAAACGAGAGCCAATAATCGACCAAATCGTCAAATCCCTTGAACGAAAATCGGTAGATCGCCTTGATGCTGGAAAAAAGTGAGACGATTCTTCATCAGCCTCTTCAAAGACCTCTGATCGGGCAATTCATGTACTTGAACTAAGCACCCCAAGGACTGCATGAACTTCCTGCGAAAGTCAAGTAAAGCCAGGCGATTCACCTCTGTTGCCCGGAGGGAAATAACTGTCGGAATTCTGGAAATCGACCAACTTTGAACTGGGTTTCGATTTTTAATTTGGTTTTGAGCAGATATCATCAATTTCATCTTCTTCACACACACCCATTTCTCTGATTGTTCAATTGAGTTTATTAAAATTTTACAATTTGGGTCTGTACAAGTGGGTTTGTTGAAGAAATTCAAGTGCAAAATGTTTCAATTTTTGTTCTTTGAATCAATTAGAGCTCAATCTTGAAATGAGTTGTGAATCAATTGGTTGAATCAAACTTGATTTTAAGCAAATGGGAGGAATTGGGGATGATTTGTTAAATGGTTTGATCTTCAATTGTGGTGGAGGCAGTTGCCATGGTGGAAAGGAAAGGGTGGTGGTGACGGTCATGGTGAAAAGGAAGGGGGCTGAGATTTGGGAATGAATAAGAAAAGTGTAAGAAATTTGATTTAGTAAATTACACCAATGCCTTTGTATCAAGTATTAAAAAAAATTAAAATGGATATTTTTGTCAATTCAAAAGAAAAAAATTGCATGAACAATTTTATCCTAAGGCAAAATCACGTGAGAGGCATGCGTGAAAATTTAACGGCAAAAAACTAATGAAATTGGACGGAATGACCAAATGCAAAAAACCGAAAAGTACATGGATTTAATTTTTTTTGAATTTTAGTACAGGGACCATTTGTGGAGTTTAAAGAGTAATGTTATGTGCACTAAAGTGTGCACCAAATGTGCACCAAAATCTCAATTGTAATTTTTTGATTGCTAAAATAAAAGTGAACTATAATGACCTTGTTCGAGGTTTTCCATAAGTTCCTCCTCCGTAAGCTTTAAAATTAGATTTTAACCTCAGTCATTATGTGCTTTCCTCGATTCATATCAAAAAACCGTAACGGCGCGAAGCAGCCGTGCATCTAGGTAAGGCTGTCTTCATTCTGTTCTTAATTACTATTGACTTCCTCAAATCCCAATTAAATAACCAGCAAATTTCTCGTCTTAACTGCAACTCCATGATTAGCGAAAATGGCTGAACCGGCGACATTAACGAAGTGGATTTCATCTTTAACAGAATACCTACCAAAAACTATCACATCTTGGACTGCTGTGCTCACTGCATAGTTGGAAATAGACAAATCGCTAAAGCCCCTATACAGTTCGATGAAGTGCTTGAACAAGCACGACTTCTTGGAATGTTATGATCTTGGATTTTATTGGCAACAATTATTAAATGGATGGATGGATTGAGATTTCTTGGAATAACAGCTGGTAATCTGTTCATCTACAATATTTAAACGTCTGGGTAGAGTGGACGGCTCCTTGAACTTTTGAGTTTCCTCGATACATAGTCATTACACATATGAGGTAATTTCCCCCCTTACAGCATTTGATTTCTTTTCTAAGGTATAACTTCCATTGGTGATTCCGCTGGTCGGTTCTAGCTTCATGCCTGCGTTAAAACTTAATATTATTTTTATTGAAGCAGCAACCAAATTGTTAATATTTTGGAGCGACATAATTTTTTCTTTCCAAGTTGTTAATATTTTGAGCTATCAAAGTTAAAACTCCTATGAACCATGAATGTAAGTCAATAATTGACTTGTACTACCTGTGCAATCTTTTATTTTCTTCTTCTTTAAGCTTAAGCTATCAATAACTATACTGAAGACTAAACACATTAATTTGGGTGATAAAGACCGACCGACATCTATCAAAATTTATAGTGAGAGAAAATTCAACAAGTGAATAATAATGGGAAAGGAAGAGAGGCTCTAAGGCAATGCAAGAGGTAATATGCCTACAAATTTAACACGACGACTTCTGTAAGAAAACCAAACCTTTACTTAGATAGCCCCATGCACTTGACAACTTCCCGAAGTCCTTCTGACCTAAAAGTTTTTTTTTTTCCTTTAAATTAATGAATAAAATGAACTATGAATGGGTATTTAAGGAACCCGTAAAGAAATAGAATTAGTGCAAGTATGATGTAGACAATATATTCAAGATTATGTTAGATTTGTTTGCAAAAAAGTGAAAAAGAGATAACCCACTATGACTATCTAAACACTTTATTATGAACTAATCATGTTCCCTATTTCACAATCTCTCTCGTATTATATTAATCGTGACTCAGATTTCCTCTGAAGATTGTTTTGTGTTTCTTGGTCAAGAACTCGATCGGCATTAATTAGTACTTAAATAATTCATGTTGGTTACGTAAGGTTAAGTGGACCAAACAACACTTTAATCTCGCCAGATGAGTTTAAGGTAGGATCGATCCAATAAAGTCAGTAGATCATTAGTTTTAATTAGTTGTTAACTAGTAATATATTTCCAATCATCCAACACAACTGTTGAGAGTACACGCAGCTCCACAACCCAGGATTCACGAACAATGCACACGAAAAATAAAACACAGATTAATAACAAGTATCAAAACAGAAAATGAAATGTAAAATAAACTGAAACAAAACTGAGAGAAAAATTGAGAGAAGATTTTAGAGTGTTTCGGCTCAGGCCCAAGTATCCGTTAAACCGAAATCCAGCCACAATCCAAGGTCACCGATCCAAGGTTTACACGTAACGAAAATGGCAACAAGCGCTTGTAAGCACACCAAAGAAATGCCCCAATTCCCAGCCTAAGCAACTACTCCAAACAGCCTAAACAACAAACCAACACCCACACCCAAGGCTAGCCACGCCTAACAACACACACACACAAATGTCCTCACACAATGTCACACACAAAGAGTCAAAATTCACGCTTAATTTGAGCGAGAGAGGAACCTAACAGATAATCACCAATCCGTTTGAAACACCCAATTAGCACAAGCTAACACAGTAACAACTCTCTTCAAGCTCCCTACAAGCCTAGAATCAATACCCACAACAACCGTGTGTGAAACGAAGAAGAAGAAGCACTCGTGTATGCCGTGTGTGTTGATGTGTGTTGCCGTGTGTTGTAGCTGCTAAGCAAAGGGGGGAGGGGCTTATATAGGCGATGGAGAGAAAGGGGATAAGGAGGAGTCTTACCCGATAGTCATCATCCGAGGAGCAAACGACGGAATCGCCGGAGAATCAACAGAGGAGGAGATCGCACGCGCTAACCAAGTCAGCGCCTCACTTCTCTCTCTCACGGCAAAAGCTGGGAACAAAAAGGGGGGAAGGGTTTTTTTCTCTCTCTCTTCTTTACTAAAGCCAAGTCAAGGGTCAAAGAATAAAACCAACTTTGGGCTGCTCAAATTGGGTCAAGCCCAATAAATAATAACAACATTCTCCACCTTGGATCAAGTGCCGGTTCGTGACACACCAGTGCAATTCATGATGCACTCATATGATACACATACAGGGCATAATCATCATAGCCTTAGCCTTCGGTACTTGATCCAACACATAGTTAGAACAAAGTACGGAAGACAAAAAATCTAGATTATTTCTATCACAAAGAAAAGAAACACAACTAGACACCCCAACTCACACAAAGTGAAGAAGAGGATTTTTGGGTAACAAATACCACAAGCATCAACACGAAGTATCAAAATTCAAAATTTTCAAACAGTTTAAAAATTTTGAAACAGGCAAACATTTAGTTCCCATATCAGACGGATTAAAATTGGTGTCAATTTTTTCAAGATAAACAACATTTTTAGCAACCACATCACGAATGAAATGATATCTAACGTCTATATGTTTCGTTCTATCATGAAAAACAGGATTCTTACCCAACTGAATGCCAGATTGACTATCAGAAAATACTACCACTTTATCATTTAGAAAACCAATTTCAGAAAGTAAACCTTTTAGCCATATGGCCTCTTTTATAGCCTCGGTTATAGCCACATATTCGATTCTGTCAGAGAGAGCCACAATTGGTCAGAATCGAGATTTCCAACTAATACAAGAGCCACATAAGGTAAACACATACGAAGTGGTAGATTTTCTATTGTCCCTATCATTAGCATAATTAGAATCAACATAACCAACCAATTTTATACCTTCATCACACTTAGTGAATTTCAAACTATAACTTACCGAATGCTTTAAGTACCTCAACAACCATTTGAGAGCTTGCCAATGGGGCAAACCTCGATTTGACATGTAACGGCTTAAACACGAAATAGCATAAGCAATATCGTATGGTACTAACCATTAAGTACATAATAGAACCAATAGCATTCGAATAAGGTATATTTTTCATTTGGTCTAGCTCCAAGTCATTTTGGGGACACTGCTCTTTACTAAGCACAAAATGTGAAGCAAGAGGGGTATTAACAGATTTAGCATCTTTCATAGAGAATTTACTTAATATCTTTTCAACATATGAAATTTGATTCAAGTAAATAATGATAAATCACGGTCTCGATTATATTCATGCCAAGTATCTTACTAGCATCACCGAGATATTTCATGTCAAACTTAGCACTCAAGCAATTTTTAACATTATCTACGGATTTAGAACAAGGGCTAATAAGAAGCATGTCATCAACATATATAAGCAAGAAAACAGGAACACTCGTATCATTCTTGAAATATAAACAATGATCATAAGCACTACTGAATTTTAAATCTAGCATGCATTTATCAAATTTCAAGTTCCACATACGAGGGGACTGTTTTAACCCATATAATGACTTTTTAAGCAAGCACACATAATCAGGATAAGAATTATCAATATAACCCTCAGGCTGCTTCATATATATCTTTTCATCAAGATCTCTGTGCAAAAAAGCTGTTTTCACATCCATTTGTTTCATTTCCCAATTAAACTGAGCTACCAAAGCAAGCATAATCCTAACAGTTGTGAATTTAACAACAGGAGCAAATAATACAAATGAAGTCATATCAAAATCATGAAAATGGGCGGGTTGCCTAGATATCCGTCTAGGTCTATCACGACTAAGTTGATAGTCGCTCAAAGCAGGCAACTCATTATGGTCATTTTCAACATCTTCATTTTCAATATTTTGCTCATTCACATAAGGATTATCAACATGAGGAGTCTCATTTTCGTTTGTGCAATGTGCTCATTCACAATAGCAGAATAGGCACATAAGGGTGCTCCACCGCATTTGGAGCAGGGGGAGGGGGAGGGGGAGGCATATCATTCAAGCATGGAAATTCTGTTTCATTGAACACTACATCATGACTAATGATGACTTTGAAACCCGGTTCCTCCCTTACCCATAATCTATACCCCTTGACACCCTCCGGGTATCCCAAGAAAATGCACCTCACAGTCCGAGGTTCAAGTTTATCATTTTTCCTATGGGCATACGCAGTACAACCAAAAATCCTCAAATTAGCATAATCAATGTGTTTTCGAAAAACCGCCGGACACCTACCATTTAAGGGAACAGAGGGCGACCTATTTATGAGATAGGCGGCCCATCACCGCCTCACCCCAAAAACGTTTGGACAAACCGTAGTGGCAAGCATGGTTCTAACTCTTTCTAAAAGAGTTCTATTCATACGTTCAAGAACACCATTCTTTGCGGTATGGCACGCCTTATGCCTTTTAATCCCATTAATAAGGCAAAAGTTGTCAAACTCATGATTGCAAAATTCAAGTCCATTATCAGTCCTAAGCACTTTAATTTTCTTACCTGTTTGATTTTCAATCATGACTTTCCAATTTTTGAAATTATCAAAAACATCAGATTTGTTCTTTAATAAAAACACCCATGTTTTTCTGGAAAAGTCATCAATAATAGAAAAAAAATATCTATTACCACCTTGAGTGGTTTCACTAGAAGGACCCCACACATCAGCATGTATGTACTCAAGTATTCTTCTAGTCGAACAATGATTAGAATTAGGGGGATTGGGAAAAGATACTCTATGTTGCTTACCCATTACACATGAGTCACAAAAAGGTATATCATAAATTTTATCTTTACCAAAAACACCGTTTTTATTTAAAATATCCAACCCTTTATTACTCATGTGTCCAAGCCTTTTATGCCACAAATCAGTTTTATCAACTTTAACAACATTAGCATAATCAAACATTGGCTCAAGAAGGCAAACATACAAGTTTCTAATCTTTTCACTTTGAAAATCACAAGAGACCCTTTCATGATTTTCATGCACCCATTACCCCATTTCCTTCTAATCCCTCATTTTCCAAAGATGCACAAGATATGAGACTATTAGCTAAATCGGCACATGTCGCACATCTTTCAATGTTAAGCAAGAACCGACTTAAACTTGAGACACACGTCTCCAATACCAAGAATTTGACACTTTTTACTATTAGCTAAAGAAACCGAGCCACTTTTCATATCACTATATGTATGAAACATGTTTTTATCCTGTCATGTGAAACGTGCATGCGAATCTAACAACCATTCATTTTTCACATAATGAACATAATTCACCACGCCAAGAACCATAAAAACAAGGCTCATTCTCACCAAGAGCTAAATTACGGTCAATTTGCAAGTCTTGATTCTTCTTCTTAGGATTAGGACACTCTTTACGAAAATGTCCCGTCTCACCACAGCTTGTAACATTTTCTCATTACTTTTACCGCTTCTAGACTTACTTCTTTTTCTCTCATTACTCTTACTAGTTTCAGTCTTATCATGTTGCTTACTATGATTATTATTCCTTTGAATCGATCGTCCTCTCACCATATTAACCTCACCAACATTTGATTTTCCCTTATTAACTCTTAATTCTAATTCTTTGCATTTAATCCCGTTAATCGCAGTATCAAGCATAATATCATTCCTACCATACTTAATAGCAGATCTAACATCGCATAAGAATCGTATAGCATTCAAGAGCACAATAGGGGTATATTCATCAATGTTCTTATCACCGGTTTGCTTAATATCTTGCACAAGTTTAGTAAACCGATCAATGTTATCATCCATGTCTTTACTCAAGTCTAATTTAAACTGAAAAAATTTCTCAAGCAAATACATCTTACTAGGTAAAGATGTTTCAACATATATTTCTTCCAGTTTATCCCAAAGAGACTTAGCACTATCAAGTTTACCAACTTTTCTAAGAACAGAGGCAGACAAGTTCAAAATAATCGAAGAATAAGCACATTCATCCATTTCAATTCTTAACTCTTGTTTATCCGATTCAGCAAATTGTTTTGTTATAGCTTTGAAAACTTTTTCTTTAATTAAAATGCCTTTCATTTTTTGTTGCCAAATCAAAAAATCACCTTTGCCATTGAATGGCTCCATCACATATGCATTCATATTAGCAGCCATATCAAAAAAAGTGAATTTTTAATAAAAAAAAATAGACAAATAATTAAACCGAAACAAGTATCAAAGCACTCAAACACAAACTCAAACACAAACTGAATTACTAAAAAATTGTGTTTTTTTTTTCTTACCAAAGAAACCTTGCACTAGGTTTCTAATATACCGTTCGCGAATCAGCCTTTGCTCTGATACCACTGTTGAGAGTACACGCAGCTCCACAACCCAGGATTCACGAACAATGCACACGAAAAATAAAACACAGATTAATAACAAGTATCAAAACAGAAAATGAAATGTAAAATAAACTGAAACAAAACTGAGAGAAAAATTGAGAGAAGATTTTAGAGTGTTTCGGCCAGCCCAAGTATCCGTTAAACCGAAATCCACCCACAATCCAAGGTCACCGATCCAAGGTTTACACGTAACGAAAATGGCAACAAGCCTTGTAAGCACAAAGAAGAAATGCCCCAATTCCCCCTAAGCAACTACTCCAAACAGCCTAAACAACAAACCAACACCCACACCCAAGGCTAGCCACGCCTAACAACACACACACACAAATGTCCTCACACAATGTCACACACAAAGAGTCAAAATTCACGCTTAATTTGAGCGAGAGAGGAACCTAACAGATAATCACCAATCCGTTTGAAACACCCAATTAGCACAAGCTAACACAGTAACAACTCTCTTCAAGCTCCCTACAAGCCTAGAATCAATACCCACAACAACCGTGTGTGAAACGAAGAAGAAGAAGCACTCGTGTATGCCGTGTGTGTTGATGTGTGTTGCCGTGTGTTGTAGCTGCTAAGCAAAGGGGGGAGGGGCTTATATAGGCGATGGAGAGAAAGGGGATAAGGAGGAGTCTTACCCGATAGTCATCATCCGAGGAGCAAACGACGGAATCGCCGGAGAATCAACAGAGGAGGAGATCGCACGCGCTGACCAAGTCAGCGCCTCACTTCTCTCTCTCACGGCAAAAGCTGGGAACAAAAAGGGGGGAAGGGTTTTTTTCTCTCTCTCTTCTTTACTAAAGCCAAGTCAAGGGTCAAAGAATAAAACCAACTTTGGGCTGCTCAAATTGGGTCAAGCCCAATAAATAATAACAACATCAACAATTGGTGAACAAGGTGTCACCAGAACATGTTGGGCAAAGAAGTTTTAATCTCTCAATACTTGATGGTGAATGAAGAACCCACACCAAGTACACCCATGCATGTGAGGTTGCCTGCCCATCTGTCCACCAATTCACCAAACCCCATTAATCAATTATCATCGGCAGATATCATTACTGTTGGATTATTTCAAATAAAAGTGTTCCACATAACTTAATATCTAATTAAACTTTAATATTAAGGACCCACTTTGATGGTTTAGTAAAAATAAAATATTATTAAAGCTTTTGGAAATTATATAAAGAAAATGATTCCCTCTTTCTCTGTTTATAAAAAGATTTAAAGTTCCAAACCCTAAAACACTTTAAGGTTTTCTTTTCACGTCTCTAAAAAAAAGTCAAGAGAGAAAACAGAAAAGACCTAGGGTTAAGGTTTTCTTCTCACCATCAAGAAGAGATTAAAGTAAAGGCAAGGAAGAAGAAAATTCTTACATAAAAGTATTCAACTTCAAGCAAAGCATGGATCAAGGTTAGTACTTAAATTCATGTTCCTAAAATTATATGTTTAGTGATTATTATGTGTTCCAAAATTCTAGGGCAGTATAGATTATGAATTCATGAAATTAAAGTAGCATGAATTTTCAATTAAAGTTTACAATTACATGACTAATTTAGATGGCTTGGCAATTACTGCTTGTTGATTTTAACATTTGACTTTACGTACAATAATACTCTCTCCGTCGCTAAATTATTGTTTTCCTTTCCTTTTTCGTCCGTCTCAAAATAATTGTCTTGTTTGAAACTTTCCTTTTTAGAACATCACTTTTACTATTTTACTCTTACTTTTTCTTCCTACTTTAATTATGGGCCACATACACATGGACATTAAAGGAAACAACACACTTTTTCAATACTATTCCAATATTAATAATCAAGTCAATTGAGTTTTTTAATCCGTGTGTCGGATCAACCCAGACAATAATTTAGAGACGGAGGGAGTATATCATTTGCTCTACCTCGTAGTCGTGGCTGCCAGCCAATAGTCTTACATATTTTTTCTTGCCTTAATCAAATGTATATATCAAATAAACTAATTTGTTATGGCATCTGATGAATTAAAGTTTATTCTCAGCACTTCTTCCTTTAGTTGGATTTGAAACTTAAAATATCTTTGTGTGACCTTAGAGAGCATGTTGATTGTTTGGACTGATACAAGTGGAAGATCCCCAATAGGTACGACGTAAAAGTACTCAAAACCAATTGGTTTGTGTGGTTTTACTCTTAAGATTTTCGATGTGAAATTTATATAATCAACACCACCTTTAACATGTAGTTGCGCTTATGGCTTACGATGCAGACGTTCATCGTGAATGATACTGGAGTGAACTTCTAGTTTGTTAGGGATATATCCATGGAGGGCCTAATCTGATATGATATCAATACGGCGTTCCAACTTCAAAAAAGAGTTGGTCCAAAGTCCAAAAAATGACATCATGTGATCCCTCTAAGAAAGAGGTCAGTCTAAGATTGAAAAATAAAAATGCAGTGGAGCGAGTTTAAAAGTCCGTTTGGTGCGGCGTTTATAAAAACAGTGTTTTAAAAATGCAACGTTTTAAAAACGTAGGTCTTTTCTTATAAATACGTTTGGGATATTACTTCGTTTTTTTTTTCCTAGCAGTGTTTTAAAACCTGCGTTTTAGGAAAAAGCTGACAATTCTAGCGTTTTAAAACGCATCTGCATTTTAAAAACGCTGATTTTTCTGCCGCAACATTGAAACACAATTTTTACAAATAAGCTGCATTTTATTCCTGCGTTATGGCCAAAACACACGACCAAACGGGCTCTAATTAGGTCAAATTTAGTAAGAGTAATATTGCTTCGAAAATTAAATGAAATAGAAGAACAGTGTAGTGTCTTACTAATTAACAATGGGCCATTTCTTCCATGCTAATAACTCTATTAACATTTTTTAAGTCATACAAGAGAGAGAGAGAGAGAGAGAGAGAGAGAGAGAGAGAGAGAGAGAGAGAGAGAGAGAGAGAGAGAGAGAGAGAGAAATAATTATTCTTGTAGAGATAGAATCCAACACAGAAAAAAGTAAAAGACTACAGAACAGGAGTATTTATTTCTTGCCATAAAGAAGCATAGCCATGCTTCTCCAAGGGCATCACTCCAGGAGAGGAAATCTGAGAATAACCTCTAAGTCTAACTCCTCCTAAATCAGTCTCTTCTCCAGAGTGTTCGAGGTACAAAGTGGGGACTTCATCCATTTCCATCCAAAGATCCTCTGATGTTGAACAATCATAATCATGATCATCCGTTTGGAATCCGTTGGAAAATTGGCACCTATTCCAAGTTTCGTCCCATTGAATCTCTGCACTTAAATCATGACCGTCCATCATAATCGGGTCAATCTCAGCTTCAAGAGATCGAATGACGCTCGTTAATCTTTCGTTGTCATCGCACTCACACTCACACTCACACTCGTCCATTTGTATTTCATCAAGTAGTGACATGAGAAGGATTTGGTCGATTTCAGGGACCTCAAGTACTTCATCAAAGGCATCTTGGGCAGTGATACCTCCCCAGTTCTCAAGTACCATAGAGGCCATAGTCTTTTAACAGAGAGAGAGAGAGAGAGAGAGAGAGAGAGAGAGAGAGAGAGAGAGAGAGAGAGAGAGAGAATTCTAAAAGAAGAGGAAGAGAAGCTCAACAAGGAAATATGGTTATGGATTTAGCACAATGAGCGAACCATTCAAGAGAACCGGGCTTATATATAGAGTTCATAAGCCATTATTAACCCACGAGTAATTTTATGTACACCTAAAATGTATACAAAATGTGTACTAAAATTTCAGTTGTCATCTGTTGATTGCTTAAATGATTTATGGGTCCTATCACTTAAAAAATTTCTAGCCAACCAAAAAATGTCAATAAAGACTTTTGCTACACATTTTAGGCACACGTAACATTAGTAACGCTTAACCCATATAACATGGACAAGTCACCCACCGCACTTGATAACTTTTTTCTAAAAAAGCAAATAAAATATGAATACTTTTTATAGCAACCTGAAAAAGAAAAGACGATTAGTGCAAGGTTGGAAAAACAAACAAATATATTTAAAATACAAGCTTATGTTAGGGAAGGGATCGAGATATTGTCGTGATATTCACATGGCTACTCTCATTTCACATTCTTTCATCTGTACGTACTAGTACTATATACACTCAAATACTGATCAAACCAACCAATTGGTGTTTATTATGACTATATTGTCCCTCGAAGTTCTACTTAATCACATCAATTACTTAGAGCTAGCTAGAGGTGAGGTCAAGTGTTTGTTCCACGATGATTGCTTAGGTGACGTTCCAATTTCTTAAGTTGCCGGACAGGACCGAGGTGACTAAATGCAAGTTACTTGGGCATGTAAATTTTAATATAAATGGTAAATGAGCAAGACAAGATAAATAGTTAATGTTTCTCGTTTAGAATTATAATAATCAGTCCTAAAAGAGTTTCTGAAGGGGCTCCGCCCAAAGCATCACATGTGGCGGAATATCATGACACAAGGCAAGCCAGGTGGTTGCTACCGAGGTCATCCATGGAGCGAGCTGGCGATAACAACGGTGAGGTCATCCATGGAACAACTCGATCGTGACAACCTGGGACCATGATCGACCAGGTCGCCTTCAAACACTTGTACATGCTGGATCCATCAACCTCCTCGCTAGGCTAATTGTGCGACTTGGGTATATCCTATGCCAACCACTTGAGTAGCTCGCAGGCATCGTCGGCCATTACTCTGCACCTCGGTCACTCCGTGAAAATAGAGTCCATCCGGGAACTATCTTTGAATTAAATAGATTCCTACTACAACTCAACCTTCACAGCAGTCCTTGACAGACATGTTACCGTGATCCGTAAGTCACAGGATCTTGTTTACCTAATCTGAAACTATATATCTAGGGTTGCAAACTATACCCTTATAAATAGTAGCACCAGATCGGAGGGGTATTGCTGGACATCCCAGCCTCCTTAACGGTGTTTTCTTTATTGATCACAGGCTCTCATACCCACTTTCGTCACTAGACTACACACTTGACAACTACGTAGAACGGACATGGTCACAATATCTTTTTTGCGTGAGCAGTTTCATTATTGATATTGATACTTTGTCAGCAATACTATGAACATCCAATTGTTGAGACACAAAATTTAATTGAATCAAATCCGTAGAATCTTCGTGAGGAGCAATACTATTAGTCTATGAACATCTAATTATGAAAACACACACACACCCAAAAAAACAAAAAAAACTTGCATTAAAAAAGATGCTTAGACTTGGGAATTCTTCTGTGATTGACAATTTAATAATAATTGGTTGAAACTCAAACAATAGGCACTTAAGATAATATTTCAAGTGCATTATAGATGGTTGTGGACCAAATAATTGGATGCAACTTGCAAGAAAGCAAACTTTAATTGTGGCAGATCAGAGGAGCTAAAAAGATGATCACAACTGAAGATTGAATTTCAAAAACAAAGGGAAAGAGGATAGAGACGGAGCGGATCGATAACAATATATTTTGAGATTTGTACGTACTAATTACCTAACACACAAAATTGGGGCACACAGAGACCCCATAAACATGTCGGTGGTGGAGTTTTAATGTTATTAACCCCCCAAAAAAAAAAAAAACATGTTGGGTGGGTGGAGGTTTAATGTTACGTGTATATATCATCAAATTCATCATTAATAATTGATGTACTCCCTCCGTTCTTAAATTATTGTCTTGTTTTTTTTTTTCAGTTTTAAATAATTATCTTGTTTAATTTTTTTTTTTAGAACATTTCTTTTAGGGATAATGACATTACTAGTCCCTCGACTATGGCCGATTCCACCATTAGTCCCTTAACAAAATTTTTTCATATTTTTGTCCCTTGACTATGAAAATTAGACATGGTTGGTTCTTTTGTTGGATGTCGTTAGAATTTTTCCATTAAGTTTGTCTTGTGCCTAACACGTGATTTTGGTTAAGGGCATTTAAGAAATTTCACGTGTAAAGATATTTTTTAATACTTAAAATAATTTATTCTTTTTTTTTTCTCTCTCTCTCTCCTCCCCCCCCCTCCACAACATCTCAGCCCCCCACCCAGGTCTTGTGAGATCCAACAAAGCTAATCCATGGAAAGCCCCAAATCCTTTACTCAAGAGGGAAGTGAGGTGAATCGCACAATCCAAAGCAAATTCTAGGGTCCTACGCCTCATCAAATGATCCTCCCACCTCCGCCTTTCTTCAAACGGTTGGCAGCTTCCTTGCAGCATAAGAACGCCCCCCCCTGGTGTTGATCGCGAATGTGCGATCGAATTCTTTGAGGGAAGAGTTTGGAATTGAAGGGTAGGTGGAGTCTAGGACGCCGGCAGAGTTGACGAGGATGTGGGGTGGTAAATTGAAGGCGGATTCGGCGGCGTCGAAGAGGGATTTGACTTGGGTTGGATCGGAGATGTCTGCTTGAACTGCGATGGCACGTGGGTGATCAGGAGAACCGGCGAAATTGATTTGGGAAGCCAGGAGGTCGGCTATGGTAGAGCTGGAGGTGTAGTTGATGATGAGCTTGGCGCCGAGGGAAGCGAGGTGGAGGACAATGGCTCGGCTGATTCCACAGGAGCCGCCAGTGACAATAGCAATTCGGTCCTGGAGCGGAAGGGATTGGGTTGTCTGTTGGAGAGTAGTGCTTGATTCAGCCATGATTGATTTGGTAGTGTTGATAATGGAGGAGAACAGCCATGAAATGCACTCAATACACATCTCCTAATCTGTATTTTATAGTATCACTTATTCGCTTGGCAAATACTCCCTACGCCTCATCAAGTGAGGTGAATCGCACTAATTTGGGTTTGAATTCAGAAGGTGAACTGGGTTTGAAATCTCGAAATTAAGACGATGAATTGGTTATAATATTGGTTTGAAGGAAAGATAGAGGTTGAAGATGAAGTTGAAATTCCAACAATGCCCTCAACCAAAGTCATGTGAGAGGCACAAGACAGACTTTACGGGAAAATACTAACGACATTCACCAAAATGACCAATCGTGTCTAATTTTCATAGTCAAGGGACAAAAATATGAAAAAAAAATTTGTTAAGGGACTAATGGTGGAATCGGCCATAGTCGAGGGACTAGTAATGTCATTATCCCTTTCTTTTACTATATTTACCTTTACTTTTTTTCTTTATTTTAATTATGAGCCACATACACATAGTTATTAAGAGAAACTACATATTTTATTAATATTAATAATCAAGTAAATTGTTATATTAATAATCAACTAAACTATTTTTTCTTAATCTATATGTCGAATTAAACAAGATAATAATTTACGGACGAGAGGAGTAGGAATTATGATTGTGAGTGAACTACACCCATGTGATGATGAGATGTGCGTGCCTCGTCCGTGCGCAACCCCTTACGCATCTTCACTCCACCTCCATTAACGTTTCTGCTTCAATTTTTCTCTTTTTTTTTTTTTTGAGTAATATTATATGGATCAATTTGATTCGACTAAAAAATATTTATTGTTCCCTAAATCTTATGAAAACACATTTATTGCTTTTAAATCATTTGAAAAATACATTTTTACCCTTCACGTATTTATTGTTCATGGAAAATGGGGCAATTTTTTTTATAAAGGGTACTTTAGGTAAAAAAAAAATTGAATATCACAAAAGTACCCCTATTGGGCCGAATCAAATTGATCAATCAAAATTTATTGTTTTTGTTTATGTAATTTTTAAACAAATGTATAGCATCCTTCTATATTTAACATACATTTATTAATATTAATTTGATTAACTAATCAAATTTTTGATATGTAATTATAAATAAGATAATATTACTCTGTCTATCTCTAAATGAGTAAAATTATAAGAGCAAACTACACAATTAGTCTCTATAATTTATAAATTTTTTATTTTTCGTCCCTACACTCCGCTAATAGTACCTAAACTAGGAACTTTTAACACTAACGGTTCTTCCGTTTACTTCTATAAGTTTTTAGCTGATAAGTATGTACACGTTTGCACGTGCATTTGAGATGGTAAAATAGTCAATTTATTTTAAAAAGTACAGGAACTATTTGTGACTTTAATTGTTTACCTAAGAAAATATATCTCTTCTCCTTCTAGTCTAATATCTCAAATTAAGATTCATCATTTTCTCTCTCTCTCTTTCCAATCTCTGATCTCAAATCTCAAATTGAGATTCATCATTTTCTCACTCATCTCTTTTCAATTTTAATCCCTTGAAATGGTCGTTAACACAATGGCAGGATAATCCCACTAAATAATTTTCCCCATTTTGGTTCGAAAAATGAATTGTGGAAGGAGGTGGTGGGCTAAATACAGACACTATCTACGTTTAGATTCTCACAAACACACTTAACAAAATTGTAGGTTGAAGGATACACATTGAATGTAATTGCCAGAAGACTTCCAAATTTTCCCCAGAAAAATAGAATGGAGCGTGAGGAATTGCCGGACGAACACCGGTGCAACAGGACGATGGCGGCAATGGCGGTGCAACCGCAAGTCACCGACGGAAAGAAGCTCTGTGAGATTCACTACCTCCAAGGCCGTCACCGTCAGCACAAGGAAAAAGTCCCTGATTCCCTCAAACTCGAAAGAAAGCCCAACAAACCCAGAAATCAAGAATCTTTGCACCAAATTCAGGAAATTAGGGCAAAGAGGAGTGACAAAACCCCAAACCCAACTCAGAAATCATCGAGAAAAGGGAAACTGGAAATGACAATTGATGTATCAGAAACGTTAGATGAAGCGTTGAAGAAGATGAAATTGAAGAGAGGCGATTTGCAGTTGGAATTGATTAGGAAATTCTTAAAAAGACAGGTGGAGAAGAAGAAAGAGAGGCAATTACAGAGAGAAAGTGAGGGAGATTTGTTGAGGGAATTGCCTTATGGAGTTATAGCGATTTCACAGTCGCAATCTCCTCAAAATTTCGGCAGCGCCCGTGAATCCTGCGACGGAGGGTGACATTGGGGTCCGTTCGATGGATCTCTTGATCTTCGATGATGTTACTGGTAGTAGTGCTGTCGCCGTAGCTTTGGATGATCAGTAACAACTTTATTTGCATTTACGTTAGATTTTGAATTTTGTTTAATCTGTGAATAAGTTGTAAATAAGTTGGAGACGATGAAGATTTTAAGTTCTTTCTAAAGAAAAGAGTTATAATTTAGCTAATTACATTAATATATTTATATTAAATTTTAAAAAATAAAAAATTATGAATTTTTTTTGTATTCAAAATAAAAAAATGCGTCGATAATTTTACTCCTAACAAAGTTACGTGAGAAATACGTAAATGTATATAACGGAAAAAAATTAACAAAGTTAGATAAAAAAACCAATTATGTTCAATTGATTAGTACAAAGACAACTGACAAAATTTTTTTTTGTATAAGGGATCATTTGCCCAAATTATAACTCATATTCTTACGTACTAAACCATACACTTGTTGGAGGTGGAGCGGCATTGGAAGCACATGATGCACCCGAGTCTAGCTCATATAGTACGTGTTACGTGTGGGTTCACACACCATCGTCATCTCAATTAATTAATTAATTAGTCATGATATGAGATCTGTTGATCAAATCAAGA
Source organism: Platycodon grandiflorus (assembly GCA_016624345.1). NCBI lineage: Eukaryota > Viridiplantae > Streptophyta > Magnoliopsida > Asterales > Campanulaceae > Platycodon > Platycodon grandiflorus. Next base: position 61,266,396 of record CM028363.1, read on the forward strand.
TATCAATTTGTCACATCTACACGTGGGGTTGGTTGGTTGGTTGGGCAGGCAACCTCACATGGGTTCAGTTCGTGTGGGTTCATTCACCATAGCATTAGAGCATCAAATCAATTACAGAAAGATCGCCCAACATGTTGTTGTGGGTGACACCATGTGCACCAATCCATGTGTGTGTTGGGTGATTAGTGGATAACAACTTACTAATAAGCAATGATCTCCTTTCTTAATTTATTGGTTCAAACCCACCTGCTATAGATTCTTATTATATATATATATTTTTTAGCGGTAAGGTGATGGTAGGTGCCAACTTCTGCACTAATTCATGTCCTCATCAATCGAAGTGCGCCTTAAACACATCTAGCAAAAACAAAAAAAAATTGTTTGGTCCACTTCAGCTCACATAATTAACATTAATTATTTTAGTACCCAACACAAAAGAATCTTCCGACAAAGTATTACTCCCTCCGTTTCAAAAAGATTAACGTTTTAGAGTTGTGCACACGTATTAAGAAATTTTATAAGTTGACAAATATACACTTATTAAATATCTTTAATTTTTGTGCTAATAGTAGTTGTAAAGATAAATTAGAAGGAGACAGCCATTGGAAAAAGATAAAGTATTTAATGAAAAGATGATCAATTATTGAAACTTGTGAGAAGACAAGGGTAAATTAGGCAAAACATGCATTGAAAACCTAAAACAACAATTTTTTTGAAATAAATTTTTAGAGTTAAAACGACAAATATTTTGAAACAGAGGGAGTATTTACAAGAATATAACGCAATGACTTAGTGCACGATACAAGAGAGACATATTTTCACACCTTAAACACGTGACTTTCATATCAATAAAGCGTATTTTCATTTTTATTTTAGAGCTGGCTCTTATATGTACAATTGAAAAGGCAAGGCATTAGAACAATTTTCTTTCTTTCTTTCTTTTCTTTTTTTAATTATTTTTTATTATTTTTTGACTAAGAAGCTCAAATTAGACATAATTTCTTCATATAGTTTTTGAAATATGGGTTAGGCAAGGTGATCACGCCAAAAATGGGTTGTGACCACGTCAGTTCCACGTAGGTGTTGTGCTGTAGTCTATCTGGATACTGGGCCGTGAGTTGCTGGCTTCTTTCTGGTAGTCTTGTGAGAAAGGGATGGAACAGTGACCTGAGACAGATGAAAAGCACCGTCAGGGGAGCTGGGGGTTGCCCAGCCAAAACCCTCCGGCGTAAGAGTCAGTTACAAGGTGGTGTAATGGCCGGTGTTCACAGAACTTGGTCTGTGAATGTGGCTGATGATAATGAGCTAGAGTTTAGGAGTGCAAGAGTGTGTGTAAGTGAATAATGTTCATCCTCTTGAGTGAGTCCATACCTTGGTATTTATAGGCGGGCGGAGGGTGGTATCTCTTCATGGAGAGGAGGCAGGTGTGGAGACAATCCTGTGCCAATCTTTGTCCCCAGTGCTGCGGGCGGCGGTGGTTCGGGAGATCGTGGCCGTTCTCGTCTTGTGGTCCTTGTACTTTCTGTCGAAGGTGGGAAGGTGGAGCGGGCTTAGTATCAGCCGAGCTGTACCTTCCACATGTCCGGTAAGGGCGAGCCACGTGTGGCGGGATTCGGCGGGGTTGAGTCGAGGTCGGCTTCAGTGTGGCGGGTCGCTTACGGCGGGGTGTCGACAGCCCGAGATCACGAGTCGCTCGGGGGATCTACCGGTCGTCGAGAGGATAGAGCATCTTTGGGATCGATATGCCGATCTGATGTGCCTTCCAGGTCGGCGTTTCGACGTGGCGGGGTCTACCTCGGCGTGGGCTCCGGTGCGTGACCGGCCGGCGAGGTGAGGGCCGTGTCGGGAGGAAGGATGAGGCCGTTCGGTAGCCCCCGCTTCTCGAGGAGAGGATTTATCCTCGATGTGAGAAGTAAGAGAGCGCGTTGCCGGCGGCCGCTTCTCGAAGCTTCAGTTCCGGCTCGGTCGTTGTACTTTTCTTGGAGAACGTGCGCATTTAATGGGTGCGGCGTCCACGATGCGCATTTAATGGCACGTCCTTCAAATTCAAAAGCGGCGGTTGAAATCATGACTCGAAACGGCGTCGCTCAAAGATCCGCGTGTTTTTACACGGGTTGACCCGGTTTTTCGGATTCCCTATATAAGCTAGAGCCCCCTATTCATTTTCACTTTTTACCAAACCTCCTCAAACACTCCGGCGATAGGCGATTTCCGGCGTCCCATTCTTAAAAGCTCGGATTCGCTCTGTTCTTGCATTTCCTGCTTTCTCGAGGCTCTAGGTTAGTATTCCTTGAACTTTCCTCCGTTTCCCTCTGTTTTGAGCTGTTTCCTTTACTTTTGTCTCCGGTGACTTCACCGTGTTACGGGTTTGGGATTCGGCGGGTTTTAGATTTTTCGAGTTTTGGTGTGGTGGCCCTCTTCGCTTTGGTCAGCAGAGTCGATCGGTTCGAGCCGACTGTCAGGGGTAGCTTTTAGGCCGACCCGCCTTTCATACTTAGCCATTCTTCTGTTAGTTCATCCTCCTCGTGTTCCCTTTACGAGAACATGAGGACCAAGCGAGCCAATGAAGGCCCCATGTTTGCCGGGCCGCCCAGGGCCGGCTATATACGTTACCGGGACGGCCGAGAGTTGTCCTTCTGCGAGCGAAAACCTTGTTGACGACACGGCGCCAACACTGGACGGCTTAGTCGTCCCTCCCGACGAGCCCTATAGGGTTGCGAATATTCCTTTTGGCTCCTCGATGAGGATCATCGAGAGATATGGCTGTTGCCATGTTGGGGCTTACGTACTTGTATTTTGATGATAATAGGGTCGCTAGTAAGGGCGCGGGGCCTCCCAAGCCATCACCTCGGCCGGTGCCGGCGACCTCGATTCTTGACGCTAGTCGTGCTTTGCGGGCACCTCGGAGCAAGAAGAGGAAGCAAGTCGATGCGCGGCGGGTGCGGGGAGCGTGCATTCGGGATTGGATGAATAGGATGACCCTCGCCGACTGGATTCATGGGAATCCAAGTATCCGTACAACTCGACGATTATCGAGGCACCTCCCGACCCCATACTTAACCTGGACACTTTGAGGGCCATGAGGAGCCGAGTTGGCTTCTACCTAAGTTTTCGGCCGGGCCTCCGACTTCCGTTGGATCCTTTCATCTGCGAGTTTGGATGTGACGTCGGCCGTCCCCTCGACCTTTCTTGGAACACCATGAGGATCTTGATGCATTTGGCTAGTACACGCATCTTTGGGGTTTGAGCCGACCTTGACCCTTTTTGCCACTACTTCCACCTCGAGCAATAACAATCGCCTTGGCCAAAAGCCAAAATTACGGGGTGAAGTTATTTTCGACCCCCGGCAAGTGTCGAGTGGGGCGACAAGGTGATTTTAGTCGAGTAGAGGTGGGTGGAACCGCGGTTCGACGGAGGAGCCATACACCCTGATTCATAATGCCGACCTGGATGAGTATGACAGGTCGGCGAAGCAAGCTTTGGAGGCTCCTTTGGGTGTTCGCGGTAGCGCGGGTTCGGTGCTATATGGCGGAAGAGGATAGTCCAAGATGAGCACCTCTCCTGTCACGGTCTGTCTCCCCTCAAGGTTAACGGCCTGCCGCCGATGTGCACCTTTCCCCCATTCGAGAGCTTCCCGGGGTGGATTCTTCACAAGGATCTCGTGCTTCATCGGAATTGCTTTGGCTGCCATAGGGACCCGGAGAAGGGTTGCATCCACCATTGACTTGTTGAAAGTATATCTTTGTTTTTGAGTTTTTTAGCTTTCTTTGCATGCATTTCATGGTCCTGACATTTCTTCAATTTTGCAGGTATGGAAGACGTTGATTCGAGGAGGAGAAGGAGCACGGCTATGCGAGCCCAGGCTAAAGGCGACGGAGTCGGAACGGCTTGGTCGGGCTCGCGTTGCCGCGACCTTAGGCCAGGAACCCGGGTGCTCCGGCTACGCTCTTGCCCGTTGACAAGGGCAAGGAGAAGGTGTCCGGCTCGAGGGGGGCCGAGAAGAGGGTCAAGTCCACCTCGGGCCCTGAATCGAGGAAGAAACTGAGGGTCGAAGAGCCCACCTCGGCCGCGGTGCTCGCGGGTCCTCTCGTCCTCGCCGGGCTTGAGTCCCCTGCGTGGTCAACAAAGAACACCGTAATGAGCGGCACGTGTTGTTCTGCTCTTCTTTATCCCAGCTGCATTCTCTGCATTTATTCTTCTTCTTTGCCTCATTCTTCTTCTTTGTTTACATTGTTCTTCTTTGCGGCTCCGAATCTTCTTGTTGGCGCTCGAGCATCTCTGTGAGGAGTGTTCGTAGTGCTACAAATCTTTCCCAGTAGAGGTTTACCCAGGCGGCTCGGCTACTCCTCTGTTCTTCCTCGGGTCGAGCCGGCCATGAGCCACGATACCCTCCAGCTCGAGAGGGGCAAAAGGTGATCCTTGACATCGCCGATGAGACCTGGAGGAGACCTTCAACGAGTGCTCCTCGGCTCGCTTTGGCCGTCTGCTCGGGATCGACCTTTCTCGCGTAAGTGTTACTTGTTTGGATTTGTTTTGTAGGGTTTTCCGCCGGGCGATCGTAGTTGTTTCTTTGTAGTTTCTTCTTGGGATCAAGGCTTACGCCAACGAGCTTGCCCGATCTCGCGAGGACGGGCGCCGGTTTCTAGCGCGCATTGCCGAGCTCGAGGAGGAGCGAGGCGGCGGCAAGGCCGAGCACGATCGTGTGCTCGCTCGCGTGGCCGAGCTCGAGACCGCCGTTGCCTCGGCCGGGGCCAAGTCGAGCCGGGACACAGGCGCAACAAGGTCGAGGAGCGGCCCGAATCGCCGGATGCCGCCTGGTGAGCTTGAAAGCACATTTGCTCGGTTGAAGGTTGAGCTTGAAGCGCTATTGCGCCGCGATGCCGGCCGAGGCGAAGCTAGCGGCGAAGTGCACTTGAGGCGAGGCTCGGCCGCGGAGGAGAGCTCGTAAAGGTGAAGTGAGCTTTGAGGCGAGAATTAGTGAGTGGAGAGGCGGTGGCGGAGGCGAGGAAGGTGCGAGCCGGAGGTTGCTATCGCCGAATATAGAAAGACTTCATCCTTCTGGATGAGCTTTTTCGTATTATGATAAGGGCAAGGCGCGAGATCTTGCGGGTTGCGGCGGCTGCGGCACTCCCTTCGGGATCTCATCGGGTGGGGAGGCCGAGTTAAAGAGACTTGGCTCGGCGCGGGCACGAGCTCGTGCCTATCGGCTGAGGAATTGGAGTTAATTGGCAAGAAGGATCTTGAGCAAGGTCGCGAGCCTGGGTGCCTCCCTGTCTTCGACACAACGTGCCTTTCTGCTCGAGGCCATCGGCGATGGGGAAGAGGTCGACTTTGATGGTGATTTCAAGATCTCGAAATTGAAGGCACCAAGTCGAACCGGGACGAGCACGCCGTTCCTCCATGAGGTGGCAGTGTTGATGTTTGAACCCCATTGCGGGTTGAATTTGGCGGTGTGCCATTTAAACAATTTTCATTTTTGGCTACTTCGATTTCGTACATAACTTATTTATTTTGAGTAAATATAGTCATGATCGTTTTGTTTATGCAACTTAGCATTTTAATGCGATTTTCTTATTGCTTAGTCTTCTTATTGAAGTAAAGATGCGGTCTTCTTCCTCGTGGGGAAGAGCAGGTCGCAATGTGACTTCGACGTGGTCGAAGTGATGTGAGTTGCGATCTTCTTCCTCATGGGGAAGAGCGATCGCTATGACTTCGGCGTGGTCGAAGTGATGTGAGTTGCGATCTTCTTCCTCGTGGGGAAGAAGCGGTCGCGCTATGACTTCGGCGTGGTCGAAGTGATGTGAGTGCGATCTTCTTCCTCGTGGGGAAGAGCAGGTCGCCCTATGACTTCGACGTGGTCGAAGTGATCGTAGTTGCGATCTTCTTCCTCATGGGGAAGAGCAGGTCGCACTATGACTTCGACGTGGTCGAAGTAGTTCCCGGACAGGTATCACAGATGAAGCATTTTGAGGAATTGAACTTTCATTGATAAATATCTAAGTACAAGCTATTACATTCAGTGGTAATATTTTTTGAGGTGGTCGGAGTGCCAGGGGTTTTTGAGTGGTGTGCCATCTGGTTCGGCCAGCCGATATGTTCCTTCTCGGATTATGCACGTGACTTGAATGGTCCCTCCCGGTTCGGAGATAGCTTGTTTGTTTGCATTTCTTCCGTGACTTCGATTTTCCGGAGTACCCGGTCGCCAGGCGTGGAAGGTTCTAGGCTTGACCCTTTTGTCATGGTGGGCTTTGGTGGCTGCTTATAGTTGATCATTCGAGCACGGCCTCCAATCTCCTTTCTTCCAAGAGGTCGAGGTCTACTTTTATTTGAGACATTGGCGAGCTCGTCAAGCGGGCGACCCTTATGGTCGGCGGGGCCATTCTACGGGTGCCATGGCTTCGATCCGTACGCCAATGTAAATGGGGTCTCCCCGGTTGGGCCTCGTACCGATGCGGATACTCCATAGTACCATGGGCAACTCGTCGAGCCATCTACCCTTCTTTTCATCCAAGTTCCTTTTCGGCGCGTGCGAGATCTTCTTGTTCCACGCCGGCACGGCCGTTACCCTGGGGGTGAGCAACCGAGGACTGCCAATGTTTCACGTTCATCAGCTCGCACTTTTTGGTGAATTTGGTTGAAAATTGGGTGCCGTGGTCGGACACAATGACTCGGGGGAGCCCAAATCGGCACCAAATTTGGTCATGAATGAAGCCTATGGCTTTCTCCTCGGTTATGGTAGCTAAGGGCTTTGCCTCGATCCACTTGGTGAAGTAATCCACGGCTACGATCAGGTATTCACAGTTCCCCCTGGCCTTCGGGAAAGGGCCTATGAGGTCGACTCCCCACATGTCGAAGGGCCATGCTGCGACCACTGGGGTTTGCTGGGCTGACGGCAATCTGGGGATGTCTGCGAACCTTTGGCACTTATCGCATCTTCGGACGTAGGATTCAGCGTCTTTTCGCAGCGTTGGCCAGTAGTAACCTTGGAAAATGACTTTGTCGGCCAATGTCCTCGCGCCGGGGTGTCCACCACACACCCCCTCGTGGACTTCTGCGAGCAGATCCTCGACTGTCTCAGGTCGAACGCAGCGAAGCGAGGGCTTTGTGAACGACCTTCTGTATAGCACTCCGGCGATTACGTGTATCGGGCTGCTCTTTTCTCGGCATCGGGCTAGGTTCTTGTCGCGGTGGATCCCTTGCTCGATGTAATCTTGGATTTCGTCGATCCAACACTTCTCAGTGGGTGAACAGGCATGACTCTTTCTTTGCACACGATGGTGAATCGAGGAATTCCGGCCCGGACCTCGGGGAAGGTCGCCTATCTCAGGAGCGACCTTTGAGAGAAATCCGCCCGCATGTTTTCCGTTCTGTCGACCTGTTCCAGCTCCCAATACTCAAACTTTTCTAGTAAGCTCCGAGCCGGCTTCAATATTTGGTCGGCGTGGGGTGGTTAGCCGTATTCCCCGAACTGTTTCACGACAGTGGGAGTCGGCGAAGATGACGACACAGTGGCTCCCAGTTCCATTGCGAGCTCCATTCCCGCTATCGAGCTTCGTATTCCGCTGATTATTTGGCCTGTGAACTTAAACCTTAGTGCCTTCTGATTTCCTCTCCAGTGGTGGTTGTAGGGATAGCCCGGCCCGCTACCGATTTGCTCGACGAGCCGTCGACGTGGAGTGTCCAGTCTTGCTCGGGTCGCGTTGCGCGAGCTCGCGGCCTTTCTTTTCTTGGACTCGGTGGGAGTCGATGTTGAGGCGCTTGTCCGGCGGTTTCTACGGTCGGGCTTTCGGGTTCAAATGAGTTTCCGCGATGAAATCTGCGAGCACTTGGCCACGATGGCTTTGCGTAGCTCGTAGGTGATGTCATAGCGAGAGAGCTCTACCGACCTTCATCATTCTCCCCGCCACATCGGGCTTGTGTAGAATGCATGCGAGGGGAGGTCGGTGTATACTACTATGGCGTGAGCTTGAAAATAGTAGGTCGGCTTCCTTGGCCACAATCGGCGCCGGCGCCACCTTTTCTACATTTAGGTACCTTGTCTCCACATCGGTCGGCGCATGTGAGACATAGTAGGCGGCTTTTGGACCGAGTTGTCCTCCTTGCAGCCTTGCGGCCTGCGGTGTACGAAGCCGCGAGTATACAAACGAGGGTCTCTCAGTGCAGTTGGAGAGTAGGGTGGGGTGCCCGGGTATTCTTTTAACTCGGTAAAAGCCTTGTCGCATTCTTCGTTCCACGCGAATCTCTTCTTGCCCCTCGGGGTTTTAAAGAATGGTAGGCTTTTCTCGGCGGACTTCGCGATGAATCTTCCCAATGCGGTTATTCGCCCGTTTAGGCTGGACCTCTCGGCCAAGTGGGAGCTCGCATGTCGACCGGGGCTGGATTTTCTCGGGGTTTGCCTCATGCCCGCTCATTCACCATATAGCCCGGGAACTTTCTGCTTTCACCGAAAGCACACTTCGCGGGTTCGGCTTCATTTGTTCCGTCTCGGATTTTCGAATGTTTCCTTCAAATCTTCAATGTGGTTGCTTTGTTTGGTCTTGATGACCATATCATCAATGTAGGCTTCCACATTCCTTCCGAGTTGGTCCCCAAATACCTTGTTCACCATACGGCGATAAGTGGCCCCGCGTTTTTAAGCCGAAGGGCATCATGTTGTAGCGATAGATCGCCCTGCTTGCTCGGAAGCCGTTAGTTCTGGTCGGCCAACCACATGCGTATCAGTGATAGCCCGAATAGGCGTCGACGAAGCTAAGGATTTTGTGGCCCGATTGCGTCCACCGGTTGATCTATCCTTGGCAACGGTACCGATCTTTGGGGCACGCCTTGTTCAAGTCGGTAAAATCAACACACATCCGCTTCCCTTCTGGTCTTCTTGACCATCACCACGTTGCTATCCGAGGTCGGGTAGAAGACCTCCTTGATTATCCTCGCTTTGAGCGGTTTATCGACCTCCTCTTTTATCGCCGCTTGTTTTTCGGGAGAGAAACTCGCGGTCGTTCTTTGGACGGGTGTTACACTTGGGTCGACGTTTAGTTTGTGGTGCGACCTCTCATTGATTCCTTCCATGTCTTCGGCGGTCCATGCAAATACGTCCGTGTTGTCTCGGAGGAAAGCAATGATGGCTTCCCTCTCGCTCGTCGATCTCGATCCGACCTTTATCTTACGTTGCAGGGAAGTCGAAGTTAATGACCACTTCGTCAAAACCTTCGTGGGGTTGAATGGTTGGTTGATCCCTGCTATCCGGACTTTCGATGGTGATAATCTTTTCGGGTGCCCTCCCTTTCTCTCGGACGGCGACGGGTTCGAGTCGGCATGCTCGGGGCGTGTCGAGCATGTCGTCGCTGTGCTTTCGTCGGGTGCAGGTCGGCTCCTCTGTTCTCCTTGACGGCGACCAGGTGCGAGTCGGCAAGCTCGCGTCCACGACGGGGTGGCCGTGCGTGTCGTCGCTGTCTTTTGTCAAGTTGCGAGTTGGAGCCAACTCGCGCTAATTGCTATGCTTGATCAAGCTGGTCAGATTCCTTTCCTCCTCGACCTCTTGAAATTGTGACCGACACGGCCCTTTTACAGAGGTGTCCTTCCTTTGCGTCCTCGGTGTCGGCCACCACGATCGTCATTTTTCCTTTTCCTCCTCTCAGGGCTTCCTCGGCCCTCTTCTCATCGAGCGAGGTAGTTCAAGTGCTTCTCGGATCGTTCCTTACTTCTCACCCCTGCGTCGGTGGGAACTTGACTCTCGATGTGCGGGAGATTACCATATCAAACTTCGTTTGGGCGGGGAGGCCCGGGATAGCATTATAAGGAGAGGGATGTCGAGGACCGGGAAGGTAGCTGTCTCTGTGCGGGTGTTGTCCGCTGCGAGGATGACCTTTAGGTCATTGTACCCTTCACGGCGACCTTGTGTCTGTAAAGCCCTCGAGTTTGACATTGCTTGGAGTTAGGTGCGAGCTCCCTAATCCGAGCGCTTGAAAGCATTTGTAGTACGGGATGTCCTTCCCCTCGGTGTCAATCAATACCCTCTTTACTCTTCCTCGCCCTATCTTCGCTTCCACGGTCGGAGAGTGCCCTTTGTTGGGTTGGCCGCGGCTCGGCGGCATGAAGGTGATTCCACTCTCCCCCAAACGCGAGGTGGGGCGACGACGTGGTTCGGACTATTGATAGCGTTCTTCAATTTGGTAATACTTGACCACTCTGTGATCATGTTAATCGGGATCTCATCCTCCTCGGTATTGTTTCTTGGGGCCTCCTCGGCCTCCTCCTTGTTTCGAGTCTCTCTGCTCGTACCTCCACGAGCTCCCCTACGTCTATCGGCCTCACGAATATCCTTCTTGAGTGGATGCGGTCCTCAGTTGTGTGGCCGATGTCTTTGTGATAGGCACAGCTTGTTTGGGTCGCGGGAAATGGGAGTCTCTCGGGGGTGGGGGTCGGCGAATCTGTTCTCTGTAGGAGCACATTCATGATTTGCTCCTGCTTGCATTCAGGGGTATAAGACTCCTCTTGGTATCTACTCCTGCCTCTGCTCTTATCGTGGTCGCCGTTTACGTCCACTTTGACTTCTCCTCGGACTTCGACTTGAGGCTCAGGGTTTACGGGTGTCCTTTTCTTGTTCCTCGAGGTCTTTTCCACGTTCCTATCCTTTGAGCCGCCGTATACATTTCCGCCTTGTTGGCCAGGGTCGCATCCCGATCTCGATAAGAGCCTTGCCGACTGAGCCGGCTGGAAGAAAGCCATCACCGTTTTGTGCAGGACACTCTGGTGTTCGGCGACCTTCTTGAATCTTTCTAGGTAGCTTTCTAGGGATTCGCCGACTCGTTGTTTGATTCCGCACAGTCGCTCTCGCTTTTGGGGAGCTCGCACTGCGGATGAATATTTTCCGAGAAAGACCCTTTTCGGGTCGTGCCGGTCACGATCGAGTCTTCTTCGAGTTCCTCGAACCACTTGAGGACCACCTCCCGAACGTACTCACGAACACTATACACCACAAGTCCGGCTCTCGTGCATACTCCCATCTTCGCCCGGCTCGAGACGTGGCTACGAGCATTCGAATTACCCTCATAATTCTTCGGGAGGGTAGCTTGAGGCGGGTGCAGGGGGTGTCACGATCCTTTTGCAGCGGTGGTCACATTCTTCGACGGACTTATCAAATTTACCCCTTTCAGGGCCTCCGGTCGCTCCTTTACTTTGCGCAACACTCCCTCCTCTGCATCCTCGGTTCTTTCTTTCCTTTTGGATCGGCGGTCGCGTTGCGACCTGTGGTAGCGGTGGGACGATGCGCTACTCTGGAGGTGTCGCTCTGCGAGCCTCATGTTTCGACTGCGTCCACGAGGTGACTCCGTCTTCTTGATCGAACCTCGCTAGCCTCGGCGCGGAGCGACACCATGACTTGGCCGGGCTGGGGTTTTGACTCTTGGCCCCGAGTATGCACGCTCCTTCGGTTCTCCACCGTCTTTCCCAGGACGCTCGATACTAGGCTTGTTTGTCCTCGACTCTCTCTCGGAGCGGTGTTTCGCACTTAATCTGCGGGCGTCAACTCGGGACCCCTTCTTGTAATCATCCATTCTTGAACCTCAGGCTTCTCCTCGCGGCTCGGCCATCTTGGTGGCCTTCTGCGGGTCGAATATTGAGTCGATTTCACGGGTTGCATGTTCTGCGACCTTGCGAGACGGTTCGTACTCGCGCAATTCGAGCTCTCTTTGCTTTTCCAAGTAGGCCCTCTCACGGCGCACGTGCTCCGGCTCTGCTAAATCCCTCTCGTGTGGCGTGAGAGGTTGCTTTCCCCCGAATCTGCGGGTCGTCCTCGTCGCAACCGTCTTCCTCATCCGAGGTGGAGGAGTAGCCGTCTTCCCACTTCGTTCGGGCACGGTGGCCTTTTCTCCTTTGAGGCTTGGAGCTTGCTCGTTAGCTTCTTCTTCATTGCCGGGCTACCCTCTTGCCGGGTGTTTTCATGCGGGCAGCCAGTGAGGCTCCCATAGGCGAGGCTCCGCGGCTGCTCGCCGGCTGGTTCGTTGGGAGCTATTGGGTGCCATAGGCGCGTTGGAGGGGCTTGTTTTGATGCTTGTTTGAAGTCGTCATTTCGGTCACTTGTTCACCCGGGATCGTAAGGATTGAGGTCCGGCAACGGAACCAAGCGATCACGCCAAAAATGGGTTGTGACCACGTCGGTTCCACGTAGGTGTCTTTGTAGTCTATGGATCTTGGGCGTGAGTTCTTTGGCTCCTTTCTGGTAGTCTTGTGAGAAAGGGATGGAACAGTGACCTGAGACAGATGAAAAGCACCGTCAGGGGAGCTGGGGGTTGCCCAGCTAAAACCCTCCGGCGTAAGAGTCAGTTACAAGGTGGTGTAATGGCCGGTGTTCACAGAACTTGGTCTGTGAATGTGGCTGATGATAATGAGCTAGAGTTTAGGAGTGCAAGAGTGTGTGTAAGTGAATAATGTTCATCCTCTTGAGTGAGTCCATACCTTGGTATTTATAGGCGGGCGGAGGGTGGTATCTCTTCATGGAGAGGAGACCGTGTGGAGACAATCCCTGTGCCAATCTTTGTCCCTAGTGCTGCGGGCGGCGGTGGTTCGGGAGATCGTGGCCGTTCTCCGTCTTGTGGTCCTTGTACTTTCTGTCGGAAGGTGGGAAGGTGGAGCGAGGCTTCCGTATCGGCGACTGTACCTTCCTATGTCCGGTAAGGGCGAGCCACGTGTGCAAGCGGGATTCGGCGGGGTTGAGTCGAGGTCGGCTTCAAGTGTGGCCGGGTCGCTTGCGGCGGGGTGTCGACTGGCCCGAGATCACGAGTCGCTCGGGGGATCTACCGGTCGTCAAGAGGATAGAGCATCTTTGGGATCGATATGCCGATCTGATGTGCCTTCCAGGTCGGCGTTTCGACGTGGCGGGGTCCTACCTCGGCGTGGGCTCCAGTGCGTGACCTGGCCGCTGAGGTGAGGGCCACGTGTCAGGAGGGAAGGATGAGGCCGTTCACAAGGTGTTGTACTCAATTAGAAGTTTCATCTTTAAACATGATAACCCAAACAAATCACTTATTAAAAAACTGATGAGATAAGTAGATCAAGAGATGATCTAATGACAATTGATCATCCCAACCATACCTAGTTCTTGTAGCTAGGTGATTGAATCAGAATACTCAATAAAGTGTAAATGTTATTAAATATGTGATAACATCTACTGTAACAATAAGTAAAAATGTAGCGGAATTAAAAAGATAAAAGTCACTTGTTGTAACATTTATCTACAAGTATAAATACTAGTAGATATGAGGCAAATATCTTTCACTAGAAAATATAGAACCCGTTACAAAGTAAACAACTAGTGAAACTATAAACGATGTTCCTAACACAAGTAAGTCAACTGAGATTAGAGAATACCAGTCAAAGATCTACCCAATCCTATATATTGTCTAAGCACAATAACAGTAGTCAAGGAACTTAGTTTCAGAACACTGTGAATCAAATGTGACGGAAGAAGTTGCAACGTCTTTGCTCACATTCACTTCGTGACAGTATATGAGTGTTTGAAACTTCATTAGTCTAGAATATCTCTCTCAATCTCTCTCCACAGAATGAATCACGAGCTCTGCATTATATAGACTTGAGAATTCCTTGAAAACAAAGAAAGAACACACTAAACAAGGAATATTAGAGTTAGTATAAAACCTTACCATATTTATGTTAATCAAGATCCTAGATTGAACTAATCTAAAGTCAACTACTATATACCATATTTATAATCAATCATCCTCTAATTATCTAATCAATGATATACCAAAAATACAATCAATCACAATTTTGATTGATTAATCTCAAATCAATCAATCAATCAATTAATTATGAATTTACCAAATTGACACAAAAAAATGATCGATTGAGAAGATTTTAAAATCTAATAAGTTCCACTATTAATTTTAAGATAATACGCGATATCGGGGAATAATTAACATGATTGGTTTGATAATGATGTGTAGCCCATTTAGATAATCATAATGGGTTATCTCATTTCACTTTATTGCCAAAAAAATCTAACATAATCTTAATAAATAATGTCTCTTATTCTTTTCTTGGCCTACCTCCTCCTTCTCTCCTTGTCTGGACCATACGTGCACTTATTCCATTTCTTTTTCGGGTGCCTCAAATACCATTCATAGTTCATTTTGTTCTTTAATTTATACAAAAAGTTATTATCCATCCGTTTCATTCAAAGTATCCACGTTTAAAGTTTAATAATTAGAGATTTATATATATGTAGTATTAAAATTAGACATAAATTACAGAAATATTTGAGCATATTCTACATGTTTATAGTATGAGTAGCTAGGTCTACAGGGAGACTGTCTTACGGTCCTAATTTGTAAGACGAATACCCATTCTCTTACTGCTCAACCCATCAATACACCGTATGTCGAATTATGAAAATTCGTGTTACAGAAAATACCCTGTAATACAGTATTTTCTAAGTTTTTACCTTATAGTATATGTAAAGTTAAAAAATTTACGAAAATCCTAAACATAATTTATTAAAGTAAATTTTTTAAGTTAAACATATCAAAATAAAATAATAGACTATTTCTCTGAAAAGAAAGTTCGTCAAATGTGTGGGTTGATTATGGGAAGTGTCCACTTGGGGACTTGCCCATATTACATGGATGGGCTCGTTATATAAACGGACAATCATCCTCTATTTTAAAAAGATGTTTAATTTTTATTTTAACCGTCGAATTTTTCAACACATGTACGTGAATAAACAACATTAATTACCCTGTGATTTTTATGCACGTAAGGCGAAAGATGCGCGGTTGGAATAGAAAATGAAACATTTTTGAATAGAGATCCTACTACATAAAGCCCTGGCGTTCTTGAATGGGTCATTGTATTCAATTCATAGTCCTCTTGCATTGCTTAGAGCGTCTCTTCCTTTTTCCATTATTCACTTGTTGAATTTCTTTCTCTAAACTGATACACTAATGGCTTCTATGGTACTTGAAAACTGGGGATGCATGATCAATAGCTAGGATGGCTTTGATGAATTTGAGGTCCCGAAGTCGATTCTGGCCTTTTCAAGTCACTAGTCGATGAACTTCAAGTGGATGAGTGTGAGTGTGAGTGTGATGATGAACGATTAACAAGTGTTATTCGATCATTAGAGGATGAGATTGACCCAATTATGATCAACAGCCATGATTCGGGAGCAGAGATTGAATGGGGTACAGGTTGCCATCTTGATTTTAACTGGATGGAGATGGATGAAATGTCCAATTTATACTTGGAACCGTATGAAACCGAGATTGAACTAGGAGGGGCAAAAGATTATTCTCAGATTTGTTATTATGGAATAATGACATTAATGGAGGAGCATGGTTATGCTTCTTTGTGGCAACATACAAATGCGCCTTTGTGAGTTAGACATCGTATATAACTTAAAGTTTACATTTTCATAAACATACAATTACTAGAATAGTACGGAGTATCATTTACATTTTCATGATCTTAGAATATACTCCCTCCGTTTCAAAAAGATTGACGTTTTAGAGTTGTGCACACATATTAAGAAATTTTATAAGTTGACAAATATACCCTTATTAAATATCCTTAATTTTTGTGCTAGGAGTAGTTGAAAAGATAAATTAGAAGGAGATAGTCATTGGAAGAAGATAAAGTATTTAATGAAGAGATGATTAATTATTGGAACTTGTGAGAAGACAAGGATAAATTAGGCAAAACATGCATTGAAAACATAAAACGACAATCTTTTTGAAACAAATTTTTAGAGCTAAAACGACAAATATTTTGAAACAGAGGGAGTAGTACTTATCCTACATTTACTTCCATTAGATTAATTAGTTCTATTACATTTCCAATTATTGGGATTAGTTTCAAATTATAAATGCTCTTCTTGCTGATCGATGTCTAGGCCCATTGGCTTTAGATTAGCTGTTGTCTTCAACCAGTTCCATTTCCTTAAACTTTTGCTTAAGAGCATCGTCAATGCAACCGTGGATTTGATCTTACGTGGTTGTGAGTAATTAACACCCTCAATCATATGTGGTAATTTTTATCTCTTCTTTTACATTCATTTAAAAGAGGCCTCTCCAATGCAAATGTGAATTTGATCCCATGTAGCATGGGTGTCACAACTAAAGTGAAGAGA